>NNCF01128247.1:366427-471202 GCA_002313205.1 Laupala kohalensis
TGAAAGGGATTGGACATTATGATGAAATATAATTATTTTATTTTCGCAAAGAGTTTGTGACTCACGAGAAATGGAATCGACGTTAGATTGTGGAGAGGAATTTGAATTTGGTACAGCTTCTAGTTTCGGATCAAGCCCGCACACTGCACCTGAACGCGATCGTCACCTATGAGTACCACATCGTACTCCTGAGCGCAAGTTGTAACGGTGTATGGGGGCGGCAGGAGGAATTGATGAGGACGTGGGAGATGAGGAAGCAGTAGGTAAAAGAACGGGGACAGAGAAGAAATGGGTGTGGAGATAGGAAGAGGAAATGGTGATGAGGTAGGAGCAGAGGGAGGTGGAGGAGGAGGAGATGAGGTAGAAGGAGGTGGAGGAGGAGATGAGGTANGTGCAGGAGGAGGTGTAGGAGTGGGTAATGGGGCAGGTAGTTGATGTGAGGTCAGATGTGAAGCTAGGAGAGAACCGAAGTGCTGTTTCCCAGACGGTCTCAGGTGTAAACCGTGCTGGGTAAAGTCCTTGGCAGTCAGGTGTGGTTGCAAATCACAAAATGTGATTTTTGTGTCTGCCAGGTGATGTTTTAGGGAGATGTTTGCCAGGTTAATTTTGTGGTTTATTTGTGGAACGTTGAAGCGTTGAGGCAGGCTCGAGAGGACTATGTTCGTGTGCAGGGAGGCCATTTTTAGTTTCTGTAGATGTTCAGACGCGTTGAAACGACCACCCAAGTTAATATCGTTCTGCCCACCTACGTTGATTACTGTTTCCCGCTTAGGGAGTTTTTTAGTGTAAGCGTCAAGTTCTCGAATAACGTCAGCCAAACAAGGGTTTGGATATAGAAACCGGAGAAAACAAGAAAATATGCTTAGGTTCTTTAGCTGTATTTAACCCTACAATGGTCTCGTGGTTGACAATAGTCATCCATGTGATGTAATCATCCATTTTTCCTAAATTTTTTCATGGCAACAAAGTGAGCGTTCAGATTAGTAAACTTGAATATCTATTGCATCACCTCAATGGTTGTCTAGACTCTATCCCGCGCGGTTTTCTTGCAATTATGCTACAATGAGAGTTGATGACACGCGTCATCCACTCGACTTATTCTGACGCTTGGACATTGGACGTTGGCCATATACTAGTAGGCAAGCAAACACGTTTGTGTATTAGTAGGCAAGCAAGCACGTACGTTTAAGTCTCCAAAAACTTTAAGAGTAGGGGCCTCCAAGAATACTCCCATCCCTGGCCTCATGAGGTGTAGGTACGTCATTGCTGTTGTGGTAATATAACTTATGTGCTCTGATAGTTTGAAAGTAGTGATGGCTGCATGAAGCTGGCACATTGTGCCCTTGTCAACTTTGGAGCATTGCTATGTACTTGTAGAGCTCTTCTTCATTCTTGTCCTGTGTGGGTGTTATGGATTGGGTGCTCTTTTTGAATTTTCCCTTCTCGATATGCAATGTTATGCTTTTTTTCAAATCTAAATTCCATTCCTATGTCAGTTCACAACTGTTCCGTTATACTTATTAATTGTTCAAGGTGGATAACTGATGTGGCATAGATCTTTAAGTCACACACATAAAAGGTGGCTCTGTGTTTTTCTCAATTATTATTATTATTATTTCTCTCTTATTATCATAACTATATTAAAAACAAAATTAATTAAATATTTAAATAAGTTGACTATTATTCTTTTTGGAGGGTGAGTTGTCACATGTTACGATTGTGCCCAAGGGTTCAGCAATGTTAAATCCACTACTGCTTCTACCCATTCTTAACGTACGTACTACGTACACAGGACACTTGACACTTGACACTGACACTCTTCGTTAGTAAATTCTTCGAAATGCAAATCTCAAAGATCTATAGTTTATATTATGAGTTATTTTGTTCCATTTAAATGAAAGTACTCCTGAAAAGAATGAAAACCTCATGGGCTACAGCATTTCAGTTGCAGAATTCATAAGGTGTGGGTAACGGGACAGAAATAGTGTCGCGTTGGTACATAGCGATATAACAATAATATACAATGTCGCGTTGGTCGTTGCTATGTATATATTTAGCGTTGTCTTTGTCCCAACGTCGGGAGAGGATAGACTCCAGAGGAAATGATTAGAATACTCGCTTGGCAATAGTTAGAGTAATTCTCTATTCAGGTTTAATAATTGAATTTGCATTAACAAAGGTTTAATAATTGAATTTGCACATAAGCTCGAAGAGAGCTTATAATTAAAAAGTTATAATGATGCTCCCATAAGCAAGTGATTACACAGTTACGTTAAATGCCCTTATTGGAGCGAGAGATCAATATATTGCATTAACATGTTCTAAAGACTCGTAAGGACGTCAAGGTCCATTTAGAATGTTCCATATGCTTCCAATTATCGTCAATACAGACCGTCATCAGAACTGTTGTCGGCTGCGTCCCGTGAAGCCGCGCAGGACGCTTCTTGCGTCCCGTCGCCGACACACCCAGTCTTGGGCAAATCACATCGTCTCCAGCGAGTTCCCCATAGAAGAGATGATGATAAAGAAGAAGAAGAAGAAGAGAAGAAGCTCGGATGGGCGGTCACCAGTTTAAGTAACCGTGAGGGGTGTGCGGGGGGATTGGTTGGTAACTTCCCGAAAGCGCAACGAACCCTGGAAACTGCCCTGATAGGGGTGGGGGATTCCATGTGGATATTTGAATGTATTGAGGAGCTCTTCATGGTAGGAGAAGTCATTGGGAAGGGAGTCGTTGCACACGGCTCTACGATAATTTGTGGAGATGGTAAGGCGTTGTCTTATGCATTTAAATGCAATTAGGAAGAAAGAGGGAGGAATGTCACATGGACGGGGGTGTCAGAGTGCAGTGGCGTGGCGGGTCATACGATTGTGTGTCATCTAGGGCTTGACCGCAGAGAAAAATAGGTTCTCTGGGAACCTCACCACAGAGACGGGACAAACAGGAAAAGGTTCTTATCTCTCGCGGCTGACGCCATGGAGTTCCGTCTGGCGAGTCAGAATTAAAATGACACTAATTATTTAAACTATCGATTTAAAGATCCGCCCTGGAAATATATTATAAAATTCTTGCGTAATGTCAGCTTTGCGTAATATTATAAACCTTTGCGTAATGTCAGCCCCGTGACAATAGAATAGTTTAAGAATTATCTTGAAATACTTTAAGTGACGTAATATTTATTTGATGATTCGCTTATGCCGATGGTACAAATTACTTGAAGTATATCCGCCTTTTCGTGGGGCATGATACGGTGTTAGTGTGTGTAATCGTATTATACCCAATCTCTGAACTAAAAAAAAATTATTTGAACTGTGTCGCGGAATTAGGGGTGTCAGCTATTGATCGACAAGTAATAAATTGAAACAAATTGCCAACTTCTACGTAATAAGGCCTCATACTACTTTCGCGTTCCATTTCTTTTACTTTTTTCGTTCGGATATGACTGCCTCTGCAGTTTTTCGTAACGTCTTTGTGATTACATTGATACTTTCTGAAATATCAGAGTCTGACAACCTTCGACAATATACGAGTATACCAAACAGTTTTTAGAGCGTAGATGAAACAGCAACAAATATTTTTTCATGTGTAAATAATTTTAGAATAGTGTAATTGTGAATATTATAGATTAAATTATGTTTGTAAGTATTCTTGGTGGATTATTATATTTTTTTTGTTTCAGTTGAAGACCAGAAACATATTGGTGATGGGCAGAGTAACTCTGAATGTTATGATCGAACTTTCTCAGACCACAGTTGTTTTCACGGACCGAATGTAGAATCTAAATCTATTAAAACAACTTTCCGAAATAGAGGTATCACATGCTCTGTAGTTACGAGAGATGTTGGTGTATCCCATCTACATCCAAAGACCAGGAATGCTGGGACCAATACGCACGAATCTCCAAAAAAATTAAGTTTTAGTGGAATGAGGAGAGAAAATATTTTGCCTGATATAACAACAGATAATATGAACAGAGCTGGGAAACTGAAACAACTAACGATGTCCATGAATATTTCCAATTTGGACACTCCAATAGAACCAGATATCCCTTTAAAATTATCCGATTTGAAGACTATTGCAGTTCCAAAGAAAAGCGTGTCTGTTCTTACTGATTTGCATATGACTGACATTGAACAATATGTTCTTAAACCTTTAAACGTGCCTGAGAAGGACACAGGAGGGAATTTTAATCTTACCACCACGGCCTCGCAAACATCGGACTTTCTAAAACCAGTTTTGCATATAAGTGAAAATTCTGATGTTTCGGTACAAGTCGGTTTTGAAGACCTATATGCAATTCAAAATGAACTGCTTAAACGTAGAATCAGTGTCATTGATGTGGGAGTTCAGTGTGATTATAAATTAATGAAGCATGCAGGTGTTCAATACGATCTTGGGTACAGGCAAAAGACAAAAGGAGTACAATATGAGTCAGCCACGTGGTGTAAGGATGCATCAATACAAGTGGATTTGTTAGTAAAAAATACAGCTGATGTTGGTGTTACTGTAAAACCTAAGTCTGTTGAATGTGGAATTGAGGCAAAAGTGATTTCTCGTGATAAAGGAACTTCTACTTCATCCTCAAATGCTCTGTGTGGTAAATGTAATGTACCTAAAAGCTGCATTGCTGTTGTAGGATTTGATCAACATGACGAAAACTTACCAGCCATCTCTCTCATTTCTCTGAGTGAATCATCTAACAGCCGAAATTCTAATCTGACGAACGAGCATTCAAAAATTATTTCTTCCACTGTCGCATGCGGTCCAGATTGGAAATTTTCTACCTCAAGAAGTACTGACACATACGATTTAGTACGTATGAAAGATGTATGGAGTAATACAATCCATAAACAGGTCAGAGATGTAGGAATTTATCATACCTCAGAAAAACTGAACAATGAATTGAATGGAGATACAAATAGTGAATCCTCGGTTACAAGAGATGTAGCTTCGGTTGAATCAGCTCTGAGCCTATCACGTATACCAAGACTCGCTGGACCTGCGTCACCTACAACTGTGCGTTCTCCAACAAAACTTGCAACTATCGTTCTATCACCTGCTGATAAACCTCAAAAGCCTGTTTCTCCTACACTTTCCGGCAACCATTCCAAATCACTTAGCAGAAGTGTTCCAAAAGTTCACAATAGAAAATTTTCTCTCGCTTTCTATTCTACTACGCAAGAAAAATCTCAAGAACCAGAAAAGAATCAGCGCCACCATTTACAACGACAAAGTACCTATACTAAGTTACCTGAAGTTACAGAAATATACTCGGAGGATGTCGAATCGAGACAGGATAACAGGTACGTTGTATTAGTGATCATATAATTAATGTTTAACTAGATATTATTAGATATTGAGTCGAATCACATGTACCTCTCAGTATTTTTTTATTTATACATTATGAATTGTGAGCACGCCTGTGCATGCTTCATGTCCGTATATAGGTACCACCCCACGAGAGAGTCCCTGATCTGAGCTCCGAAAATGGCGGGTCGATCTGTGTTACACGCTAAACCAGCCACACACAATAACACAGTATTTACACAATAACAAAACAAAGAATTGGGTTGGAAATATGTATTTGCACACCGCCGGATCTGCGGTATTTCCGCTGGGCGCTTACTTTAGGTCACGACATTTGACTGCCTTTTGAAATGTTTTACGCTGAAGCAATATTCGCACAACACTTGCACTCGATTGTAAAATGAAAACTGGCCTATTTCTCATTAGCGCGGGCGCCGCTCTGTGACACCGTTATAGGGTCAGCTGAGGGAGAATTTTAGCCGGTCAAGGATCAATAGATGTTTGCAAGTTAGGAAGAAAGTACGGCGCGTGAGCAGGCTGCGCCGTCCTTTTCAGTCTGAGCATTTTTAGGCTCCAGCAAATATACTGGCATCTCTGGGAAATACACAATTGGGAACGTGGTGATTTCGGTCACTCGTTCGTAGATATCACATTCAGAATCGTGTAAAATAAGAGGTAATTTTCGTTAAGTAGGTCTATTATTCTCCCAGGTTGTAAAATATATTCTTATACAATTGTAAATTGCCTTATAATAACATAATTTTGCACAAAACGTTTTCCATACTCTGAAATCTAAGGCTCCCACAAAAAAGTTCTGGGTCCGCCATCTGTTGAAATGAGAACGATTTTGTAAAATTCGACGGACTGGTGCTGGCGACCACCGATTGATAAGAAGAGACATATTCTGTGATATGGCAAGGTACTTGCGAAGAACTATGATTTGTAACGGGTAACAAAATACTTAGAGGAAATTCACCACTTGTAACCTGTCACATATTCACCTTGGTTAGCTTACTCGACACAACTCGAAGGTAAGAGAGAGAGAGTGAGAAGTGATCTTACACCACGAGATTCTGTAGAAACATTTTGGAGTTTTGCCCTCCAAAAATTTAATCTGGGTGGCCTCTGTGAACCCAAGAAACATGTAACAAATATTCTGGAAGCCACCAAAAACACCAATATAATTATGACCACTCCTCCCCCACGGCATTACATCACTTTGTAAACAACAAAATTAAAATTACAAACAGGGATCAAAAACAACTAAGACAAATAAAATCACAGACGCTCAAACAACAGAGATGCTCAAATTAACTTATTGACCTCGACCAGCTCTTAGCACAGCAGTTTACTAGACATGGTCTTACACCTAAACTAATTTACTAAATACACTCTTGGTAAGCTTGTCGCAATAAGGGTATTCACAATTCTTCACCTGAGATCTACTCCATTCCAGCTCCTACAAACCATCTCTTTTCAATTTCCACCACTTACACGTAATCCTCCAACTCCTATTTCTATTTTCTCACCATCTACTTTGCCTGTTTTCCACACATCCATTCCTCTCATTTCTCCTGCTAACCCTAATTATCCATCCCTAATATCTTACCCCATCACACCTTATTACGCCTCTACGGTGTCCTGCCAATTCAAATAACTTACCCTCTATACCTACGCCCTTGCCCCCAAACCCAACAAACCCCTGAACCTATAACATACTCTAACTTCTGCACCTGCCTTAACAAGCAACAAAACACTATCTATTCTGTACCAAAAACAACTAAAAACACACACCTAACATCGAATTTAATGACAACCACCTCATCTTTAAACCATGTTTCTGGGATTAACCATGCAAGATAACATGAAATGGAACAGTCACCTAGAAACACTGAACATGAAACTCAGCACAATAAACCATGCCATCAGAGTCCGAACAGCAAATTATACAACAGATACCCTTCGAACAGTATACTATGCAAATGTCCATTCCATTATAAAATATGGAATAATATTTTAAGTACAAGCACCAGAAACAAAACAAACCATTAAGTTACAGAAAAGAATAATACGAACAATTACTAACGCTATCGTCATGCTAAAATAAACTATCTTCATGCAAACCTTTATTTCAAAAGTTGAACATATTTCCACTGTCATGCGTATAAATTTATGAAACATTAACTTGTAAAAAAGAATCTACTAGAAAAAGGACCACTTTATAGATTTAATTCAACTGTTCATGATCACAACACTAGACAGGCCAGAACTATCCAACAAACACAGATAACATCCACTCTTACCCAAAAAAAGCACTCATATTGCATTTATAATGTGTTACCACTAAACCTGAAAAAACATTAATACATTGGATCCATTCAAAAGAAAACTTAAACCAAAGTATGGAATAGAGATATATTTTCTAGTTTTTGGAGAAATAAGTGCGATATGGTTGTGAGTAGTTTGTGTACGGAGTTTTCTGTTTATGATGGAGTCAATGAGTTGTGTGAAGTAACCACTTGAGAGAGCAATTTGTTTTATGATGAGTTTTTCTTTCTGCAGGTTGGTTTCTGAAAGTGGAATACTTAGCATACCATGGAATGGAAGGCGGCATGTTTGTGTGAAGTCGGGTGTTGGGAAGGGTTGTGAATCACAATGCCTGAGTATGTCGGTTTCCTATAGATGTCGAAAAAATGTTGATTGATAGGGAGATAGTCAGTTCTAGGAAATTTATTGATTTATGTTGATTTTCTAGTTCAGTCATGTATTTGATGTTAGGATGTCTGGCTTTTAGGAAATCATTATATTTGTCTACTTGTCTGAGGGTACCGGTCCAGAGAACAATAATATCATCAAGATATCTATCGTATACCAGTACACTATGCTGTGAGTGGGTGGTTTGATTTGAAGACATTTCAAAGTTTTCCATGAAGATGTCTGCGAGAAGGAGGGAGAAGGGGAGACCATGGGGAGACCGAAGTTTTGCTTGTAAAATGTATTTTCAAAAGTGAAATAGTTAGTGTCTAAAATACAAGAAATACAAATCTCACTTTGCTACACACCTGTTAGACTCAAATCACTCCTTCAACCCAGACACACATATACTAGAAATAGAAAATAAATATTATAACAGAATTTTACTAGTCAATGCACATTCAGAAAGCAATAAATCAACACGCACACATTTTAAATGAACAAACAAATTTCTCTCTCCAATATCAACCCTTCTCCCATAATTCATTTAACATTCATCTTCCGGTAGAAACCCGCCCGCCCACACCCTTGAACCGTCCCGCCTTCTTAAGACACAGAGACGACCAGATCCTCACATTCGACACATACCCTTCAGAGCAGATAAAGTAAGACGCTCGGCTTACAAAACTTTTTCTTATTGCGAAATATTCACTAATTTCAATTTTTCAAGTAATAATTTTGCAAACAAACAATTATCATCCAACTATTTATATAATCTTTTAAATATATGAAAGAAATCAGTATTAAATTCTCTGATTATTATTAACTACAACATACCAGTTCGATCTATTTAAATATATATTTTCGTAATTAGTACTATTTATCATAATTATTATTAAGACCATTTTACCAATAGTTAAATATATTCCTGTATCTTGATTGTAGGCCACTGAAGATGACAGCATAAGCTGTCAAAAGCCGGTTTTGGTAAATAAATATTATTCGGTTGACTATAACTTTGTTTCTAATTTAAGTTAAAAACCTGAATACAATACTATTATCTAATTATAACTACGACCCATAGTAATATCTATTATTCACTCACTCGCACTAACAGTCTCGAGCGAAATGACGCATCGTCTTACATTTATAACACAGATTGTCAGTTTTCCTTAAATAAATAGACCATGGAACACCTTGAAACGATAAATTCACTAATTCAGGTATATTATGATTATTTAAAATTACAAACGCGTAGTGTGTGAAAGATTTTACATGTGCCAAATTGTCCGATAAATCAAGTGAATGTTCCTTAATTCCACTCTCCCCACACCCTAATCTGCTAATAATTTCTCAAATGCATTCATCTTCTAAACTAGGTGACACATTATTAAGATATATTTTCATTGCCGAATCTAGCACTCTTTATTTTCTCATTTTTGATGTATTTGCAAGTATTCCTTTGCTAGTAACATGTCCTCATTCTCAGTACATTTCTTATAAATACACAAGCTATACCGCCGCATGGGCTCTAATGACCTTGCTGTTGACGAGCCCTTAAAGCCCCACAAAAAAAACCGCCGCATATGCGAGAACCATACAGGACATTTTCGCAACATATAACATCCTCAATAGCCTTGACGAAATCACCAATAGTAATATCATGCACAAAATCTAAAACTACTAAATTTTTTACACTGGGGCGTGGGATAGAAAAATTCTGCCCCTGCATGATGTACCACAAAAAGTCTGCACCGATAAAAAATATATCCTAGTTCGTACACAATACAATTAAAATAGACATACTATCGCACTATCTTCCCTAGAAACGAGGGTAAATGCTCAATTTAACGTCTAGGTCAACAATGAGACACACCCGTTCTCCGTAAAGGCGGCTCCAGAGATTCGTCCTTTTAGCGTATCCCCAAAGGCGAGCATCGCACGCCACTACTCGGCTTCCTTTGATGTGCCCAAAAGACCGACTCGTTGTGGGTAGGGTGAGCATCTGTATTAGTAACGCAGCAAAGAGCAAGCAACCCGTCCACACTATTCGCTATTCGGCGAACGGTCGTTCAGGATTCACCGAATGACGAATGTCTGAAGCCGCTTTTACTCAGCGCCGACGAATTAATGAGCCACGAGGACTGGTTGGGTGTACGAAATAATTGTAAGTTTATAAATTACATTCTGAATAAGAGTATTGTTATTCATCATATGATGTATAATTGAAATGAAACTCTACATAGTATTGAAATTTGTCACGAACTCCTTACTGATTGAAATAAACTTAAATTATAAAACTTGATAAAGAAACCTGTATAGAGTGGCATAAAAATTTGAGTCGAACTTTAGTTGCTGAGCATTTCGCAGTGTACACAATATAATATTTTGAATCCATGTATTAAAAACGTCTGGCAAAAATAAAACAGGACTCATCAGATCTTACTCGGATATAAGATCGTTGTATATCGTGTTTTTATCCAAATATACTTGTATGGCTACCTATCAGCGACGCTGTGAATCGCTTTTCACACAACTTGTATGAATATCATTTCCAGTAAGTGGGCTCACTATTCGCACAAGATGTGTGAATATCGCCGCCACGTAGCGCGGATACCATGCGCACAACTTGTTCAAAAATCCACTTCGTAAAAATTTACTCTGTTCACTCGCGAAATTTTGCTCCAGGTGTCACTTCTCTCCTTTATTAAGGACTCTGCCGTGTTGTAGACTTCTTATCTGATGGAAATTTTAACCCATAACCCCCTTGCATCGAGTGAGCACTGATTTTTGCATACTAATCAAAAGAGCGACATGATGCCTCTATCTCATAAATAGGTCAGATCGACAGTGTGGTGGTGGCGGCAGTGACATGGCCACTATTTAAAAGTCAGCTGTCACAACATGTCATTAATGCTTCGATCTGTCAGTGGTGTGAATACGAATGACTTTCGAGAATGGGACGAGATGGATTCTTTGGCAAAACTGCTCGATGATTACGCCTACTTTTAATAAGATTGTTGTAGACTGAATCGATGGCTGAACACGACTGGGAAAGTGATGATAATGATCCAGAGCAGTGTGATGACTTGAATGTGGGTGGAGGTTATGATTGTTACGATGATGGAGTTAACATTGAGAGTATGAGGTTACCTAGGTATAGTATAGAATTTTTAAGCTATTTGAGAACGAGTATTTAGCGTTTTTGTTTCAAGTCTCTTCAAAATTACTAATTTTTCGAACATTTAGTTCTCAACTACTGTTCAAATGTTGAAATGATTTGCTTATATTGTTGTTACCTTCCTTTCAGGGCTGAACCAACTAAAGAAATGAAAGCTGCATTGAAAGTCATAAATGATTATTTCAATAAAAATCCCGGTAAGAAAGATCTTCCAAAACATTTAACAAATGCTTCAAACATTGTGCAACAAGAATGGTTTAAGGTATGTATTAATTTCATATACGTGTAACCATTGTTGAAACTAATCATTAACAATATTTAGGACTTCTCTTCCATTTGGAAAATACCTAGCACTGTTAGTTCAGAATTTTTATTTTTAGTATAAATCAATATTAAGTTAGAAGTCTTATGGTTGCTTTACTTTGCTATTACTTTATTTCAGGTTCTTGTATTTTCTACTCCATAATTTTTCATTCTGTAGTTTTTGTGAGAGATTATTTTATTTTCTGTAAATTGATAATTTATTACAGGAAATTTGATATAATCTGTACGTCGTCTTGTTATTTTACTGTGTTGTGGCAAAGTAAAATTCTTGAATTGCTTAGTGAATGATTTAACCTTTTTTAAAGAATGTATTTTTTTAAATGTATTTTCTCTTTTCTTTGATAATTATATGCTTATTGAGAAGTATATATTAGGAGAGTGGTTGAGAATTAAGTACCCTATTCCTTTTCTGAATTAGATATCCTGGGGCCCATTTCACAAAAGTACTAGTGTTCTTCATAACAACTTGTTGGGAACTACTTGTAATAACAAGTAGTTAGATACAATCATTTCGCCAAGATTTCGCTGACTTGTCAGTAACAAGTATAGTGCCTTCACACTTGTCGGTTACAAGTATTGGTGGACAGTCTACTCTTTCTCGTTTGATTCTGTGTTACATAATGTCAAATTTGGTATTTCTAAAACATTCGTTAGTACACTTTTTTGGAAATGTAGCACAGGAAGTGATAGTTTTTTTTACATATTATTAAAAATATATCTAGCTTATCAACAATGGCTTTCCAAACTGCATAATAATAATTGAGCTAAAATAATGACTAATAACTAAATTAAAATATACAGTAAAATAAATACGGTTCTTTCCTTATAATAAGTTTTTGTTATATGTCCCTCTTTTTCTTCCAGCTTTACAGACATCATAATAAATCGTTCGTTAAATTCGTACACCGACACAAATGCAAAGTTCACTCTTTCCCTGAATGTTTTCCTATATCGTTGTACATGAATGAAGAGCTTATCTTCGTCTTCTGAGGAATAATTTGATCATCTCATAATAATAAAATAACACTTGTAACACAGTTAACCTACGTATATAGCTAGGTAAGAAATTCTTGGTTGGTAATAAGTTTATTTTACAAGTTTGTCGGCTACAATTGTGAGTAACCTAACAATGTCTGTGGGTTACAAGTAAATCATTTGTAAAATTGCGAGAATTCACTTGTAATTACAAGTTTACCTTCGTGAAACGCTAATAACTGGATATTTTTACACACTTGTGAAAATTTACTTGTTACTTACAAACTTGTACTTTTCTGAAACCGGCCCCTGTTTTTGGAAAATAAGCATGATGGTTAAAATAAGTATTACCAAGGTTTCTTTCTTAAATGGAGGGCAATTTATAAGATATTTTTTGATGTTAAAATTTTAGATTATTTCGTCATATATACATTGGGGCCACAAAATACTACAATTTGTGTTAATTTTCTTAAAGGATGAAAAACATTAGAAATGTTTTATTATTAATGAGTCAGTTATTTTTTTAATATTTCATATACATAACCACTGATAAGAAAATGAGCTCTCTTGTAGAGTTATGGTAATTTGCTAAAATATTATTTTGAATGCAGGTGAAATCCAAAATTATATGGTCAGCCTTCCAGTTTTTATAGTATTACCTTGCTGTTCATATTTCCCTTGGTATTGTGTTTTAGGCTGTGGAAAATTGTTTCATTTTCTATATTTTAAGAATTGACATCCGTCTTGGTGAAGTTTTCTAGATGCGTACTCGGGATCTTTATTGTGAAGTGTTATGCACTATTATGACCATTACATTATTAAATATGTTACATGTGAAGTAATCATCATCAATTTTCAGAAATAATTAGTTTTTAAATGAAAGTTGGGAAGTAATTTTCAGGAATTTTTACGAAGTTTGAGAGGAAGTTATGTATTTTGAAATGAAGTGTGAATTGTTTTATTCCTGAAGAAAAAAAAATTAATAAAATTTAAAATCACACCTTAACATTTCAACTAAATTCTACATTTCTGAGACGTTATGTTCTAAAGGAGATTTTTGAATCTTCAGCTTATTTGCATAAGTTTTAGTTAGTCCAATTGAGCTGAACATATTGGAAATGTCCCTTGAAACATGGTATGGCCATAAAGTAGAATTTAAAGAGGCTTTTGTTTGCATGTTCTTTTCAATTTCACAATTATTTATTCAAAACTTCATTGTGCAGAATTTCTGTGTAAAATAAGAAATCCTGTAAAACTTAGTTGTGGTACGTGATGTCTGTTAAATATATAAGATGATGATCTGGCCCCTCTGGTGGCTCAGGTGGTAGTGTTCTCTCTCATCACCAAGTCATCTCGGGTGCAACCCCTGGTAGGGCCAGAAAAAATTTGTAGCTTTTCACATTAATGTCCCAGTTCATACAGTTGTGACCACTGAAAAGTGAACCCTCCTCCTACTATCCACCTCATACTTCTCCTAGGTTCAATAACTATTACTAAGTACTTCTACTAACCCCTCCATGTGGGCCAAGTTGTTGGTAAACCCAGCTAAGCGGCTCACCTACTAACCATTATCTACCACCCTACTTCTTCCTCCTATCACTCCATGTAGATAAGCTTCAATAGTTCGCTACATTTCCCATTTACAAATACTACAATGAAAAAACAAAAGATGTTCTGCAAGTCTATTAATAGTCAAGGTAAGATTAAAATGTTGACTACCAAAAATTCGTCTGATAAATGCTCTCACTTTATTGTAAGTAATATCAAGAACTGCACTGACTTGTTTTATTTGCGATTATTTGTGTGGAATTTGTATACTCTGCAACGTCAGTAGCCAGGTGAAAATTGCGACGGACCGGGTCCCGAACCCGGGACCACCTACTCTGACTGCAGGTGTGCTACCCGCCTCGACTCCTAAGTCCGTACGCAACTTCCACTTGGCCTGATCCGGTGAACGTGGGTCACATCCCCCCTCACGGGTTAAGTGACCATAGGCGGCTCCAATGCTGGTGGCTCTTAGACCGGTTTTCGCATACCTGCGCGACGGATGCACATATGAACTTACGACTTCCGAGTGCCTACTCGTGGAGGAGTGTTTGCAACGTCAACAGCCAGGTGAAAATTTTTGAACCAGGGGCTTATGAGCTCCCGGGTTCTGGTCCCGGTCCGTCGCAATTTTCACTTGACTGTTGACGTTGCAAACACTCCTCCACGAGTAGGCACTCGGAAGTCGTGAGTTCATATTTGTTTACTCTATTTACATTATAATTCTTGCAAAATATTAGCTTTCATTTAGTTTTCTTGGAGAATAAAAAAATTCCTTTGTCTTCTTGAAAAAGAATGTTCATGATTTTCCTTTTACTATGTATACAAAAATGATTACATTATGTTATGTTTGTGGTTTGTTGTTCTTGTGTAATTGAAATGTTATTTTGTTTTCTTGGCTTGCAGATTTCAGGAGGAAAATCTGTTAATCCATTAGCTGTTGAAGATTACTTAGATTACATTGAAGGGTGCTCGGCAGAATTATTAGAATATGTTGTGAACATGACTGACATTAGTGTAAGCCCCAACAATTTGTTAATCTCAATGTAAACATGATTCTTTTGTAGTTCGTAATGTAAAGTAGACCTTAGGATTGATGTGTATTACCTATAATTTATTTTATCAAATTTTTTTATATGAATCATTGTGAGAAAGGTTTAAATTTTGATTTGTTAGGTTTTGATTCATAATATTGAACATTCATTGATTATCAATGCATGGTTTTTGTTTTGAGGCTAGTTTCTAAATGCCTGTTTTTTTTAGGGCAATACTGCTTTGCATTATGCAGTATCGAGTGGGAATTTTGATGTAGTATCTATATTATTGGATTCAAAGGTGTGTAATGTAAATAAAAGGAATGCTGCTGGTTATACCTGTGTTATGCTTGCCACTCTTGTGAAGCTGCGTTGTGAAACTCACAGACAGATTATTCGTCGTATGTTCCATCTTGCAGATGTAAACATTAAAGCTAAACCTGTAAGTTTCTTCTGTTATCTTTAGTTTCAAAGCACAAAATTATTACGTGAAAATTTATGTAGAGCTTATTGATTTTGATGCAGCATGGTCAGACAGCTTTAATGTTAGCCACTTCACATGGCAGTCTGGAAATGGTTGAAATGCTCACTGAAGCTGGAGCTGATATGAATATCCAAGATGCTGATGGTAGTACTGCTCTGATGTGCGCTGCTGATCATGGTTTCATTGATATAGTGAAACATATCATTGCTCAACCTGATTGTGATGTAACATTAGCAGATTCGGTGAGTTACAGAGTAAGGCCTTGTAATTATTTCTTGTATTTATAGACCCATTTGTTAATGTTCATTATGTATTGTTATTGACCTTCTTTCTATGTGTATTCTGAGTACTTTTGATAGTTTTGTGTTGGAAGCTGACTTGTAGCCATGTGTCAATGAGGAGTATAGCCATTGCCATGTCCCTTTTCACCTGATCATGACGATCACATGTCAGTAAAACCTCCGGTACCACCCTAATAACAAAGCTTGTCCCCCTGTTCTTCCCTCAACCACTTTGGATGGCTATTTATCTAACTTGTTTTTATCAGCTGATAAGTTTTGCTCGCATACCTCGTGCGAGTCTTCATATCAGTTCCCAACTATAAGAACTATCTATAATGTAAGAAGGAAATTATTATGAAGTAAAATACTTTGAGAACTTACAGTGGAGTCTCTGCAATCAGAAATATATATTGCATGAAGTTGGCCACACACTTCACTTACATTTTTCTTCCAGACTAGTTTCAGAAACTGTTGTTCCCATACTTAGCTTCTACTGACTCAGAGTCTGGCATGGGATTGGAACAACAGTTCCCAGAACTAGTCATGAAGAAAAATGTAAGCGTAAAGTGTGGCCGATTTTGTGCAACGTACATTTTTGAAAGAAATCATTATTAAATTGTACTGAGCGAACAATATGAAAAGTAAAGAGCAATTTGTTGTATTGAATTGTTTGTTAAAATTTATTTGGGACTTATTAATTTTTTGAGCACCCTGAAACACTCACACTTGCGCCACTTGGTTCATTTGTAGTGGATGAAACTGAAGTATTTACAATTTAGCATTCAATGTGATTTTTTTTTCTTTTTCAACATATTGCCATAAAATTTACTCGTACGATTTTTAACTCCTCATTTTTTTCTGGAGTGTAATAGAATATTTGTATTTCTGTGGAGTATACTTTTGAGGCTGTTGTAAAAAGTAAAACTTGTATGTACAATTTTTCTTAAGTTACCTCTTGTAACTAGTTTGTTTTGTTTTCATGTCCTAATCAGTATTTAATTCTCATTTGTCAGGATGGATGTACTGCACTAAACATTGCGATGGAATCGGGCAATCGCCATGTGGGATTTCTCCTTTATGCACATGAGCATTTTTCCCAAGGAAATTCTCCTCATGGATCTCTACGCTCAAAGCAGTCCAGAAGTAGTACACCTACTTCTCGAAGTAACACACTTTCATCTAGCCGCCCAGGGGGAACTCCAGTACATAATGATAAAGACAAGAACCAACCATGACAAGCTATGGACATATTGTTTGTCACTACAACAGTTCAGGGTAAAAACTGTTAAGCTATTCTGTTACATAAATTTCAAAGTTTCCTCAACTGTTAGTAAATGTGAATGTATTGAATATTATACAGATCATTTCTGTACTGTATAAAGACAATAAACTATCGACATGATGGTAGATTCCCTATTCTTGGCCCTAGATCAATGTAATTAATAATTGATTTTGACTGTTTTTGATAACTTGTGGTAATTACTCTTTAATAATTCTGAAATTCTTCCACATTGAAATACTATTGCATCCCTTTCTTAAGCATACCTCAAGTTATTTGTATTAATGGATGGGGTTGCTGATTTAAACAGAGAAATGTGTGGATTTTTAAAAGATGTCAAAATGGAGTGAGAAAGTAGAAATCTATTTCGTGTTGATGTGTAGAATAATTGTAATAAAAATATATTGCCTTCCATCTTCTTTCTGAATAGTACATTTGGAGGACAGAATCTAATGTGTAGTCATATTTTTGTATCCTAAATGTAAATAAGAATAGAACTTCATATCCTTTTTTTTTTGTAATATATTAATTGTACATACTCTGATACTAGGATATCAGGCTCGAGGAAGAAAACCCATAATTGTCCTCAGGTGTTCCAAATTAAATATTTTGTAGAATTGATCTATTTCAGAGCTCAGAATGTTGCTGGAACCTATATCATATATGTATAGTTTTCTACACAGGAGATCTAGTGGGTTTAACTTGAAAATAATTCAGCTTAAAATTATCTTTGATGATTGTAAATTGAGCTGAAGTGTGTTTATTCCAATGTTTCTAAAATTTGGCCATCTCTGGAATTTTCATTCCTGGCATAAAAATTAATTGTACTCCTCACATCTTGCTTCAAGCATAAGTGATGGGTGATGGTGCTAAACAGAAAATGATAGTCAATTATTTTACTCTTTGGCTCTTTTATTGTGGGAAAGAAATCCTTATAGTATGTGTGTTGCCAAATTTTTCTGTTATAATGCTCTTAGTCATCCTAAACTCGACAAGAGAAATTTGTCTTTTCAAAAGTTTACCTCGGTGAAATGTATATGAGAAACTGTTGAAGTTTCTGGTTCTCTCATCCAGTGATAGTTGAAAGTCAAGTTACTTTGCATACTTTACATCATGTGTAATGGGCTATTTAAGATAAAAAGTTGTCACTTTGTAATGAAAATGCTATTGAGTGGCAAATAGTTGTGGAATGTGTAGTAAATTGTGTGTCTCCTCAGGAATTCATTTTGGGAAGTAGAAAGATAATTTTTCCCTGAACACTTCGAACAAGAACTAAATATTTCTTGTCATGAAAAAACAAAAAAAACATGCTTTGGTAATGTTCCTCTATTTCAGTAGTAATGAGTTAAAATAAAAAGTTAAAATTGTTATTGTCTCCCCCATTTATGTGTTAAATTTCATAATGTCTTCAATCATTGAGTATTTACAAAATAATCATTCAATTTTGCTTTTTAAGTTACCATGGTTTATATTTTTCCATTCATCTCTGAAACACATTTTGGTGAACAGTAATGAAAGGGATCCAAACAGAATGATTTACAAGAATCTGATTTGATGAAAAATTTTAAATTTAAATGTGGATTTACTTATTTTCTGGCTTAATTTTCTTTTTGAGTTTGATATTGTTCAATAGAATCAATATTCACTTGTTTAATGAATGGGTAGATTTCTTAAAAATAAATGACACTCTGAATCTTCTATTTTCAGAGTCAATATTTCTCCCTCATTTACAGTGATTTATGTGGTAAAATGTGAATAAATATTTCATTTATATTAGTTTTCTTGTGATTAATCAAATCTCAATGCTTACAGGAATTCTGTGTAAAATGTTAAAGCTGTACCTGTGCCAATTTTCTTAGCGTTTTTTTAAGGATTTATTGAATCTGCAAGTTATTACTGCATTTCAAGGACACAGAATTTATGGCCAAATTAGTTATTATGTTAACTGTAGTAATATGTGCCTTCATCTCCTCAGTGTGTACCACTTAGATTCCTGAAGTTTTGTAAGCTTATTGAATTTTAGTTCGTCTAGTCTCGTAAGCTTCTTCAGTTTTTTTTGAGATACTGCACTAATATATGTTACTTCTAATTGGATTTGTTCCTATTTGTTTCCATCAGATCCTGAAATATTATTTAAATTTTAATGTCGACTGATGCCCAAATATAGGGAGTCAGTCATGAGAAATATAGAAACAAACAATTCTAGTACATATTTTTAATACTAAATTCAGGTAATATACAGTTCATGAATACTTCATGAAAATTATCATATATATGATGTCTGTGTCCTTGAACAAAAGCGTTATACAGAATCTTAAGAATTATACTTGGGGATCATTCATAAATTACATCACAGTCTTGTGTGTGTGTGT
Organism: Laupala kohalensis; assembly: GCA_002313205.1. Classification (NCBI taxonomy): domain Eukaryota; kingdom Metazoa; phylum Arthropoda; class Insecta; order Orthoptera; family Trigonidiidae; genus Laupala; species Laupala kohalensis. Next base: position 385,902 of record NNCF01128247.1, read on the forward strand.
GTGGAGGGGAGGATTTTAAATAGCAAATATTACATTTGCTATTTCATAAAAGTTTAAAATTGTCTAATTGAGGTAAAATTTTCAGACAGTGAACGCAAAAGTCTTATCTCTTACGCTACATTTTTTTCCGTGTGAAACCTTGGACCTTTATAATCCTCTTAAGTATGCAAATGATTATGTTTCCTCCTTTAATTACTGTTTTTCATGTTATGATGGGAGGGGGATAATTACTGTTTACAATGGGAGGAAGCGGGTTGTTTTGTGACTTCACGTTAAGGAAGGGTTTGGTGTAATGTGACAAAGCATAACACAGGAGGGGGGGTATAAAAATCCTCAAATATTGTGTGATGTGGTTTATAAACGATCCCTTTAAAATACTTTGTGACTAAGTTATTGCTAATTTATTACCTCTAAATTTCATTTACCTGATACAAAAAATATTACTCAAATTTAAAGAGATTCGAGTGATGTGCCAGGAGGAGTCTGATGTCTCATTTAAGCATGGAGTTTTTATTTTTTTCTTGCTATAATATTTTATTTCATAAAGAAGGTATGAATACTTGGTTGTAAACTGTTTTTAATTTTGAAATGTGGTCTGCCTGATAACATTTATTCACCACAATATTTGAATTATGAAGTTGAGTGACTTTTGTTACCCTGTCTTATAACTGAAATATAGTTCCTTTCCAAAAGAATTGAAAATTCATGAATGATTAAACTAGTCCAGTTTTCTAGAGTATATTTCTTCAGCTGCAAGTAGTGACTTTTCAGAACTAGTTTCTTTCCCTTACCCAATTCCAGAGCATAATAACAATAATTTTATTTTGTTCATTTAAAATAATTTTGTTGTTGTTTGATTTGACATTTCAATGTTGTCAATATTGATTTGGAAGAAATTATTTACATTCCTTATTTTGCTGAATCATAAGTATAGGTGCTCCTTAAAGGTCTGTTCTTAGTCAAGTCTTTATTTTATTTTTAGTTTTCACTGTTTTGATATAATTTGTTAGTTTTTCTTCTTAATGGATCGTATATTACCAGTAACACCTCTCCAATGAATATTTATTTTAGTTAATTGACTTATTTTGTCAATTTTTGGAATATTAACACTAATTGTTTATACATAATTGTGTTGAAATATTAAGTACCTCAGCATTTGTTCTTATTTTTATTTAATTTGAATCCTCTTTGTTGAATTCCTTAAACTCAGCAGTACTACCCATTAAGGCTAGGAATGATTAGGTATAAAAGTATTCCCTAAATGACATTACATGAAAGAAAACCTGTCCAAACCCTTCAATTCTCTGCAACTTGTTAAGTCTATGACAGGAAATAATATTTCAGTATTTTGTAGCAAACTGGATTGATATTCATCCACTTTGCTATAGCATTACTTCATATTAACTCAACATCTATTTGATGTATGGTTATTAGTGTAATGTACCAAAATATATGTCAATTACATGCCAAACTCCAGGAGTATAGGTTTTTAGATACTAGTGTAAGAATTGAAAACTGGTGGAAAACGGATAGGACTGACCTTTTCTTTTCCATTGCATTATAAATTTAAGAACTGGAAGTAATGCCATGTTCATGGACAATTATTTCTGAAACAAATATTTCCCTTTTGATCATCCTGTTAGTACTTTAATGTGAGTGTAATGAAATTGAAAGGTTTACCTTTAGAAATAAAACAGACTGTAAGTTTGACTCCATTGATGTTCTCTACAAATTATGTGGTATCACATGGTACAGAGTAATTTTGTTAGCTTTGAAAAGAAAACCATTCCAAAATGAATTAGAGTTGATTGATCTGTTATCAATTTTAAATAAGGTGTTTTACACTTGAAAGACCTGTCTTTTTAAATAAAGAAATATTTATTATTCATTTTATTGAATATATTCAGGAGCATAAGTGACTTCTGAACTTCTTGAGGCTCTAATATTGTTAAAGTACACTAATAAAATAAACATATTTAATAAGACACTAAAATGTCATTTCTTTTGAAGCTTGAGTAGCTTCACCTTATTCAAACAGTATGAAAGAAGTGTGTTGGATATTCAAGGAAGAGCATTTTTACAATTCTAACTTTATCAGTGGGTTTCATAATTATTTCTATCCTCGTTGCACAAGACATCTGATAAAGTAACTTTTCTTAATGGATGTTGCTTTTTCTAATTGGATTAGCCTGAACTAGGTATACTTCAATTAAAATAAAACTTGGCAAAATACTCTGTTTCACTAATAATAATTTGAATTGTGGAATAATAACAATACAAAATAACCAGTAGTCTGAAGAATAAAAGACTGCATTTGTGTATATTTACCTTTTTGGAACCAAGTATTTGGTATACAACCATACTATCACCCATAGATTTTAAGCTTTTGAATGATCAGTCATTAAACTCGACAGTTTTCCTCAAGGAAAGAAATAAGATTATTATCCTCAAGTGACGAGTTAAGTCAAATTGTCCCAATTCGGGCCCTTAAGGTGCCTGTGGGGTTTACAGAGTGTAGAGTTGTGCAAATACTAGACCTCAGCCCTAGGAGGAGGTGGGATCAACATTTTGCTCCAGCCTGTTAGGTCCTAGGAAAGACCTGGTACTAATTTTATCACAGGCCGAGTAGGCTTGGGAGTAAGTCTGGATGTCGAGGTGTGTTGATAAATCCCACACCCCGCCAGGGATCGAATTGTGGGCATCCAGACAAGCAGCTCAGTGCTCTACCCTCTGAGCCCCACTGACTCTCTCAAGTGGTGGGTGTGATGGAAATTAACATCACTTTTGTAAGATAAATTAGAAGCTGTGAGTAAAATTTGGTCATTACCTGGATTGTCTGTGAGAACTGACATCAATTTACTAGGACTCCAACAAATACAAGGGTAATCAGTCTTTCAAAATTCCAACTTAACAGATGTGAATATTTAGTATAATTAGTGATAATTTTCAAAATTCCAACTTAACAGATGTGAATATTTAGTGAATATATAGTCCATGTTTGCCTTACAATGATTGTTAATAAATATTAAGGGTTGTTAAAAGATCTTATATATAAAAAAAAACTTTACCATCATTTTTCTGAATAGTTGCTCTTTAAATATCAGTTATTGAATGTAAGGTACAACTTTTCAAAGTGTTTCATGATATGAATAGGGGTACAGAATTTAATGGCATGGATAAATCAGTGATTCTGAAACAAAATAGACAGTAATGTTCATAAGGTGAAATTCTTGATGAATTCACTCAAACTTTAATTAGTCATTTGTATAAAATTTTATGCATTCACACCTGTATCGTGTTACTCACCAAATTGGCATATTAATGTGAGGAATTTTAATCCAAGTAAAGATGGTCATCCAGATTAAGTGAATAATTGACATTCATATAATTCATAGTGAATTATGCTGAATTGTACAAGTAAACACTTATATGGCTGTCTCCAAAATGCTGAATTTGCAACACAACTGTTTGTAAATTTTTCTTTTGGTTCCTTATGTGTGAAATCCCCATAGGTTCAGAATCACTGCTCCAAGTGGTGTTAGGAGTACTACAAAGAACTTGCTGAAACATTTCTACCATGCATTTGAACAATTGTAAGAATAGAAATAAAAAAAGATGAAATATACTGACATCTCAATAAGATAACCTCTAATTCCTTTCCTCTGTTTACTTCTTACTTAGATGTGTTCATCTTGGACTTCTAATGGGGCATTTGAAATATTCGGTACATTGAAATCATTTAAGATCCAGTACTTTGTGTTTTAGAAAAGGCTATTTACTAACAGTTGATTGAACAGGGTTTTCTTTTCAGGAAAACTAAAGATACAAGAGTACACATGTGATACAGGGATTGCCTCATTCATTACAACTTTATAAGAATTACACGAAAATAATTTTTTTTCAGGAACTTAAAAAGTAATAGTCCCATCTTCCACATTTGCATTCTGAAGTAAACATCCAAGCACTCATAGTTGAATGAAGATGGAGTAAGAACTCCCAAATCAAGGCCTTAGATACAAAAGAAGTGTAGTTCATGTCTAACTAAACTACAATATATTACTATCAAAAACCAGTTTCAAATTATCAAATAAAGATTTAAATTTTCTGCTACCTTTGAGTGTTTTTCTCCCCCAACTGTCCTTTTACCCAATCCAAAATAAGCTATTCAATTGAAAAATGCATTTGCAATCATGTAATAATGGGATGTAAAAGATGGGGAATACTTACCAGGTTCTTTAGAATAAGTTTTTTCCAGAATGTGTAGTTTCCGTCTTGAAACAGTTGTTTCCTATTAGCAGTTCCTAACATCATTTGCCCTCTCAATGAAGTCAATTAAAGACACGAGATTCAAATCATAATTAGAAATTCTATCTCAGTTTCCTGCGTACATGAGGCAGTGAAAGGATAGTGTAATCAACTTTTTTAAATTGTGTGAGTTAAGGTCATTCCTGTATTCTCCATGGTAAAATCTATTAGATGGAATGGTGGGGCAGATTATAACTATCTTATTAGCTGCATAATTAGCTCAAATTTGACTTGCAAGGCAAATGGTTGTTAAAGTAGTGGAAATTTTTTTTTTTTGTGGGGCTTTAAGGGCTCATCAACAGCAAGGTTAGTAGTGGAAAAAAGGTGATCCCTAAACACTACCTTAACAAGCATTTGCCTTTGTACACCATCACATTGCCTGCTATTGTCCTTTGTAAAGACATTAAATGCATATTGTTAAGATGAATAAAAATGAACTTGATGTTACGATGGTGAATCTACAAAATCTGACATGTAACTATTGTATGTTTATCTATAATGGATACTACCAGAATTCTAAATAGTTAGTTCATTAAAATCCATTAAAAATAATATGACCAGATTTTTCTCCAAGACATCAGTAGCCAAAGTAATAAATTACATTAAACCAAATGGTTAACAGAATAAATATGCCCAAACTGCACTTGGGATAGCATGGACAAAATTCTAATAATAATATTGAGAGAAGATATCTTCCCAACAGTGCAAAAAATAAACAGTTTTTCATAAAGTGCTTTATTAAACATCATAAACTTGAAAAATGTACAATTTTCACTAAGGGAAGAGAAAGTTTCCTTAAATCTAAAAAGCCAGAACACAATGTACACGAATTATAACATATAAACGCAGCATATACCCTACAGATTACACAAGACACAGGAAAATTTAAATGCTATAAATGGAGATGCGTCAGACAATTGAAGTTTATCACAGACCACATTTAAGGCACTCACACAATTCAACTACCAGGAATATTTCATTCCATCATAATTCAAAAAATTTATGAAGCTAAGAACAAGTACAACAAAACCATTCTTAATCTTTCAAGCTCAACCCACTGGACAACAAAATACTCGTGTTTATTTATTGGGTCCTTTACGAGTGTATAAAAATCAAAATATTAATATAAAAATACAATGACAATCAAAAACCAAATAAAAGTATTCAAAGGATTTTCAACATATAAGATTCCCTGGATAAAAGGAATTCAATCAAATCCTTCCCTAGAATCAAAACCAAGTTAACCTATAACAACATAATAAAAGTTTCTTCATAAGCCGTTCCAAAAGTGAAAAGTTTATTTCCATACAAAAGATCTGCTCCTTTACGCCAGAGACCTATTCTTTACACAAAACAACTAGTTGTAAAATCTTAAGACACAAATTTTAAATAAAACACAAATCTGTTGCACAACAATGAATGTGCTTTATACAACTTATTGTAATACCCAAACAAAGGCTAATGTAGCACCAAGTTAAATTGCAGATTGAAAGTAATGGCCTATATTGGTTAAAATGATCATACAAACATGTTCATCAGGATTACAAGATTTACCTAAATATGCCCAGGTATTTCTTGGGCAAAGGAAAAAACTTTCTAGGGAAGTTCATATTGTATAGAATTTTCACTCAACAATAAAATCCAGCTGAATATTTAAACAGCAAAATCCCAAACAATCAGTGCTTTAAGCAGGCACACTTTTCTCTTGAAATCACAACAAACTAATTTTCTATTTTCATGAAAAACATCACAAATCATAATTTCACTTCAAAGGTAGCTTATTAGTCAACAAATTTAAAAATTTAGCATTTCCTCTCATAATTATATTAAGAATCAAGAGATTTATTCATTAAGATATGCAATTGCACATTCTTCATATTCCATAGAGGATGGTAAGTTATAAATAAAATAAACCATAGATTCACTTATTAAACAAGTAAATGTCATTCATAAATTACAAATTTTAAATCAAATTTTGTAAGATCCAAGAAGAAACTACCAATACACAACACAATATTAAATACAAGTTTAAATGGGAGGACTAAAAATTGATCTTAAACTTAATCTCAATTGATTCGCTAGTAAGTATTAAATGGCATGTCCTTGCTCACATTATCAACAAATCCCCAGGGAAAACTTAATGGATCCTTGTAAGTCAAAATTTTTAAATTATGGTTGATATAAAATCAACAGACTGATCACATGAATCATTAAAGACTGCATGGAAGTTCTGAATAATAAATGCTAATGACACTAAGTATATTGCAATCCCATATTTCCCATTCAAGAACATACATCACTTCCTGAAAGATACAAAAATCAACAGACAATATTAAGTCTAATAATAGTTCATACCGTCTGAAAAAGTGAACACTTGACAAGGAAACTAAAATACAACAACTAAATTGAAAATACTACTGACAAAATAATATGTTATAGGCATTCTAATTTCAAAGCAATTCTTATCTTACACTGAGAACATCAAACCTTTCTTAACATAATTCAAAATAAAAAACAGACTTCAATACAGGTTCAGTTTGAAAACAGATTCACAATTATTTTGAGAAAGAAACTAAGGAACTATTTAGTTTCGAATCAATATCATTAGTACATTTAACAATCATTAGAGGTACTCTGGTAAGCGTACAAAATAAAAACAATGTCTTACACTTAAGGGAGCTCAGTGAATGTCTGTGAAACAATTATACCCACCTCATTATGTTTTTTGTATACTAAATTCATCCATCTAACAATAAACACTAAACTTACTATTGAGTTAGTGCTAACATACACATCACAAAGAATTTATAGAAAGCTATATTACAAAATCATGAACAACCATTCAGCATCACAAGAATGACAATCTGGCCAAAGTTCAAGAAAACAATTAACTATTTAAGATAGATCACACAATAAAACATTACTCGGGGGAATACTTCTAATCATCACAATGACACTGAAATCTCATATTTCACAATTTCTATCATACATTTCCTCATGATACAAATATTTGAGCCAAATATAACATTTTGGTAGAAAAAAGGTACAAAAAAAACTGATGCTATATTACTACTATTAATATTTCGATTCCGAAAATATAACTTATTTGTCAATTGATATTTACAGTGATTATAAAAAAATTGTTATGCACTATTTTCATCTCTCCACCACTGGTTGTATTAGTAGTTTAGAATATGATAATTTCAACATGGCTCACAACAGCAAACCATGACAAATTTTAAACTATTGGACCAGTTGGCAATATTAAGTTTGTTAGTCCCAGCAATTCAGTTTTAAGAAAATTTGTTTGTGTGTGAAGATGGAGGCGATGGTGGCGGTAGTAGCACTCGTGGAAGGATATACGAAGGAAAAGGTTAGGATTCTACCATAATGTTAAATTGGTCCAATATTTGTGTAACATAGATAAGTACACACAGAATAGCTATACCATGTCACACACTAAGCTCTGAATATATCACAGGTTTCAGGGCCGTTTTAAATACGAGCTCTGAATCAAACATGATCTGAAATAGATTCACATTGCGGAACAGAACTCTTCACCTACCTCAATATTAATTCTTTCTCTTTATCACCTGACCAGTGCCTTCTATTTCAATCTCGTCATAACACCATTTTCTATTCCTCCTACAAACATGACCACATTTACAAGATCTACATTTTGGACAAGGAAAATGACAACCAGGACAATCGTCATCTAGACAATCACACAAGTCTTCTCCAGTTGCAATAAGCCTTCCCTTGTCATCATACTTAGCGTCTCGTACTCGAGGCTTCTCTTTCTCTATGGGTAATTTTTCTAGCTTGCGAGCTTCTCTGTTACTTCGTTCTGGATCAAAATTGCTCATAAATTTTGTATCGCGCGTCATAGCGATTCTTTTCAACGCTTTATGTTGATTTGATGAACTGGCTTTTTGAGCGTCTTTCTCATCGGTAATGGATGAATCATTGACATCACTCATTGTTTCGAGGTATGTGCAACCTGTTGAGAAAAGAAGAGTTCTCTCAAGTCTACTCCATTAACTACTTGTTATTCTACTGTTCAATTTCAATATGCTACTCACGTGTCTCCTCAAAGCGCGAAAACAGGAAAATAAGAGTCAAGGGTCCATCAACTGTCAGGCTCGTGTCAGTTAGGTTTTACAACGCTCCTGCACAGATCGTCGTAATCCGAGCCTTCTACACTCCGGTGTTGGCCTGGTGTTGGCGCTCACTCCGCCGACCAGCCGCCGACGCAAGTAAATTCAAGTAAGTTGCAACGATATATCGGTACATAAATATCGATACATGTACTTGGCCAACATGATACTATCGATATTTAATGAAATCTCGAAAGAAAATTAAGTTACGGAGAGATTGATCGACAATTAATGGACGTAAACGTAACGAAGACATAAGAGATAGGGATGTGACGGTCCAGGAAAAATTTGTCGTGGTTTCAACCGTTTTAGTGACAGTTGGAACAAAGACACGCTACCGGTCCAGTGACATTGACTCATACGCGGGCAGTAACTGGAGCAGTGAGGTTCTGCTATTTGTTCCCTGTTCCAGCTTCGCGTCACACTGTCGTAAGTTTATTCGGAGTCGTCGCTGAAAACATATTATAAAAAATAAACATGACAATGAAATGTCACTTGAATTTCATGAAATGGCAATTTACTTGTTACGATTTTCTGCTGTTAACAGATGAATTATAATAATAAAGATCCCTAAATTTTGTGAGTCTTAGATCTTGTGCTCTCATTATTGAAACAATTTTTGACACAACACACTCGTCATTTTTTTAAAAAATTTACATCACAAGACAACATAAAAATTAAATAGCTTAACAGTAATGTTATAAAAGAATATTTGAACAAATATAAATATAAATGCACTAATTTGTATTAATTAATTATTTAATGAACACACGTTTGTATGTTCGTTAATTAATTAATTATATTATTAATAATAATTAAATAATGAATTAAAAACTTACGACCCTTTATAGACTTTGAATAATATTTATATTTTCTTTCAATGGCTCACTACCATTCGCCGTCATTAGGTGATCAAGTAATAACAAATGAAGAAACAGAACAAATGAACGCGACCAAAACAGAATACGATATATTATAGCTTATTTGAAGTAGTTCAAATAACCAGCGTGAGATAGTGCTGAAGATTCATGTTACCGCGTGAGCTGACGACGTTTTTCGTACATATAGAAAAGCATATCTCACTCCGAGTGCCATCTCCTGTGTATAGTCTCCTTGCTAGTAAGAGATACGCAAGGCGCGGACGTACGATTCCTAGTATAATCTGTGGATTCGCGGCTGTCAGAGCTCGAGTGTCTACAATGAACGTAGAGACGTTCAGCCAATCAGAACTCAGTACGAATGAAAGTGGCGTCTTGCTCGAGGTAGATAAAGTTAATTTTAGGTTTGTTCCAGCAGCAAATTCCGAACAGTTCGGAATTCTCTCGGGATTTCCTCAGTGCGTATGCGCGGAATTCAGGACGGTTCCGAACCGTTCGGGATTGTTTGCTGCGGGAACGCCTTTTGCGCGCCATAGTTGAAAGTTCGTCCGTTAGAATGTCGCATGAACTTGACAGCAGTTCTCTCGCGAGGAAAAAATAAAACGATACAGTTGTCCCCTCGACATGGCTCGTTGATCAAAGGACAACGGAGATTTTTTCCCAAGTTTTTTAAATAAATACAACACAAAAATTATTTTAAATTTGTATTATGTATATTTAGGAGTATTTAAAAGAGTTCTTGAGCAAAATCTTTTTATGTCCGTATCAACATCTGTTGTGGAAAAATTATTTATTTTTAAAACCCATTTTTAATATTTAAATAAATTGTTTGTAATGACGTGGTTATTTCCAACATAATTTTCTATTTTGATGTGGGCAACAGCCAACATTGCGCCCAGTCGACCCTGCAGTCGACGGTTAACCCTCAATCGGGTTAGTGGAATGAAATGAAATTGGAAGGTAGTTTTGGGTCGGATCCGACCCAACTTCTGTATAATGACGTTTCCGGTCAAAATAGCTTAACAATGTCATTTTATATCAACATTTATTAATGATATAGTGCACATTAATAAACACTTTAGAAGAAAATGACAAACAACATTTTTAAGTTTTGATGAAAAAATGTGAACAACTAGCAGTTCCAAAATGACAAACATCTAGTAAAATTAGTACAAGTAAAAATTACCGTATTTAAAAATGAGATAAAAATTAACAATTAGCTTATTAATAATGGTACATTGTGATTTTATATATCTCTTGATAACACACGAAAGACCAATGTGCGGTTGAGTGTATCACCGCCAGGCACCCGAATCTGGAGTATTTCGTGTTGTATCAAGAGATAAAATCACAATGTACTATGATTAATTAGCTAATTGTTAATTTTTATTTTATTTTTAAATACGGTTTATTTAAGGGTCGATGGAAATTTTTTGCGATTGGTCGACCTAGAAATTGCAAGGTTTGATAAAAAATACAAGATTTTTTAAATCCAAGATAAAATTATAAAACATACATTTTATAAATAACTATCCCAGAAACGTCGTGTAAAATTTCAATCCTAGGTATTTTTTACCTGTCCAACACAATTCAAAATACTCAGACATAAGCACATACTTATATTTACTAACTTTAATAACATGTATATTTTCACACTTTGAATACAAATAAATTACCTTCTTTAAGAAAGAATGGATTGTAAGTCAAACTTGATGTTTGACTTACCTTCCATTCTTTCTTTAGTCTACCAGTAACCAAATAAAAATTAAAAGTGATGAGGAAAGTAAAATATAACAGATGGCGAACAACGAAAAGTGTTAAATCACAACTAGAAATTAATCAAAGAAATGAGTCATGAAATGAACTGAATCTAATGAAAGTAGAAATGAAATATCAGAATTAAATAAATACAAATGTAATAAAATTAAATATACAGAAAATTTATTAAAAACACAGCTACGTCTTCATAAACTACGAGATTTCAGTCACTGATCGGAAAGAATAAACAGGAAAAAGCAGGGTCAAAATGAAACAGAAGAGGTTCAAAATAGTCCGAAAACCGAAAGAAATTAATTCAATTAAACAGGTAAGGTCAAAATATAATAGAAGAGGTTGAAAATGGTCAAAAAATCGAAAGAATAATCCAATTAATATCGCAAGGTCGAACAAAACAGGTAGCACAATAGAGAAGTTTACACGGCGACGCCAAACAATCGAGTGATTCTCGCTTCCTTCCCGCTTATTTCCCCCATCGTCTATGAACCACGCGGGTGACCGACCGTAACCATAGTTCCGAACTTAAAATCTCTACAGAAATCCAAAACTCTCAGAACGGTTCCGAACGGTTCGAAATTCCTCACTGGCGATTACTGGAACAGCGAAATGGGACAAAAAGTTCGGAATTGTCACTGCTGGAACAGCGCACAACTGGGATTTCGCTTCTGCGCGGGACAGTTTGGAACCGATCGGAACTATCTGGGATTGCTGCTGGAACAAACCTTTTATCTACCTTGGCCTTGCTAGTTACCGAGTAACCTAAACACGTGTAATACAAAAACAATGCAAAGAAAACAACAACTGCAAATTACGTGTGCTCGTCGGTGTGAGTGGAATGAGGGATATGGTTCGACATTTAATTCAACCAACACACGAATAATGTAAACGGTTTGAGCCATGGCGCAAATTCGATTGCTAAGACAAGGTTTCCACGTGGCCTGGTTAGACCGCGTCTTCAAGTCGTGTCTTCGGAAATCACTCTTGGTAACGTCGTGATTTTCACTTGTTTTCAAGAGGAATTAAGCGCAGAAACGGATAGAATTTACAAAAGAAACTTGACGAGCACGCGATTATTAGTTTACATTTGTTCACATCGATGTTAAAGGTAAAACGAACTATTGTACTGTTTTTATGATCATTATCATCCATACTTTTTTGTCTGTTAAATAGTACAGATAATTTCAAACAATACATTTATTTACAACAATACATCTTTTTACTTGCTTGAGATTGGTATTGCTATGCAATTAAATGACAAATTATTATTGTATAGTAATTTCTCACACATTTTTAAGTACTCACTAGCTTTACAACTACGATACGAGAACAACTTCAACTATAAAATGAAAAGACGTTTATTTACAAAAAAGGAAGTGGATGAAAACAAAATGTGTGAGTATAATTCTGCAAAAACGTTTTATTCTAGCATGGTCGTATCTGTGAGATCAACACAAATTTTTGTTTCGTTTGAAATTTTGTCTCCTCCCTCACAAGACAAACTCAACCTCATGAATACTATTTAATAATCCTCAACTGACAGGAATGTGCAAGTCTCACAAAATATGAAAATAAATAAGACCATTGATAATGCTATGATGCTTTATGGTAGAAGAAATCATGTCAATTGTTTCTAACCTTATGAATTTGTCTGTCCGGGACAAACCGCTTCTTGATAGGTACAAAACTACCAACGTTTCGGCCATCATGCTGTGGCCTTATTCAGGGCAATGTCAGAGTCGTATAGGGAATCTATCCTCATTTGATTTAATTAACCGGAGGGAGCCACCAAAATACTGAGCCTGGCCTTACTGTCCTTAGTAAGTATTCTTTGAAGTCTAGCTGCTTCTTGCTTGTTCTGAATATCATCACAGAACAGCCTCCAGGATTTCCTGGAAACCTTCTTGACTTTCGCCTTATATTCCCTCTGGGACCCCTGAAAGGTTTCCCTACTTACCTGAGCCGTTCTGATCCTGTATCTATTCCATAGCCTACGGGTCCTGTTCCTAACGTATTCCAGGTAGCTGTTCCATCTGAAGCTACCTGTTAACTTTTTCCTTTCCACGACATAACCATCTGAAGCTACCTGTTAACTTTTTCCTTTCATCTCATAACTAGTAACTACGGTCTGAGTCACATAAGTCGCCCCCAGCTCCAGCTCTACTTTGTTGCTATACCTGTACGAATGACCATTCTTCAGTCCCATCCTAAAGTCCTCTCTGAACGAGATCCAGACCGTCCGTCTGGAATATCTATAGGATTCACTCTTGAAGGAGCCCTTTATGTTAAACACGATGTCTGTGCTCTGACAGGGAGGGTTTCATTGGAACTCTCCAGTCCTTGAAATCGTCCATGATATCCATGGAACTCAGAGTTAGCTCTATGACTCCGTCACCCCTGCGATTGCTGAAGGTCTGGATATGTCCTACATTCATGATCTCCAAGTCAGTTGCACACAAGTATGCGATCAAATCCTGGCCCCGTCTATTGGAGTCTGTACATTCCTAAATGTCGTAGTGGGCTTTGGCGTCACAGCCCACCACCTGGTTGAGTCCCCGTGTGTTGCAAATTACCACCAGTTTCCTGAACTCCTCCGGGATTGGGGAGTCAGAGTCACCAGGAAAATACGTTGAGCAAACAACAAGATCTTTGCCTTGCTGTTCCTCTTCATATCTCACTCGTACAGGTACTGAGTCCCTAGTAACAGGTCCTGGTGTAGCCCAAGCGGTCATACCTCTGATTAATACACATGCTCTGGCTTTAAACTTGCTTCAGCACAGAACAATGTGTACCCCGTGCATCTCAGTCCCCATGGTATGCCTCTCCCTGAGCAATGGTTTTTGAACAAGGCGACTGAAAACCCACCTCTGTCTATGCTTCTTACCAGTATTCTAGAGATCGCAATACAATGATGCACGTTTATTTGAATAAAAGAGAGCATCGTTTACCTTACACTCCAGCCCTATCACTGTAAAACCACCTGGCTACGCCTGCGGTTGCGGTCCTCCTCCTCCGTCAGGCGCTCCTGGGTTCGTCGGAAGGCTGGGCGGTTGCGTTGCCGACCCCGTCTCCTCCTCAGGTTGTACTGCTGGCTCTCTCAAGGATTCCAGGCTGGGTTTGGGCCCAGTGGGTCGGGCTAATGAGAATTAAAAATTATGCGACAATAATGAAAATATTACATTTAACAAAAGGAAGTTTATATAAATTTTCAGTAAACTTCAAGAAATTGCTTTAAATCCTATTAAAACTGTATAAAAATTGTAAAACAATTATATAAAATTAACACAAATTGGATAAAGAAATATTGTTTGTAATAATTTAAATTCTTTAATGATTTATAAATAATATTACATAGAGTGCTTTGGTGTGGAGATACAAATTAAGATATACAGCAGTGATTCATTTAGAGTTAATAAGAACTATAATGTTTATAGGAATCTGAAAAATGGAGAAAAATTTCCATAGCTCAATCCACATGAAATAAAAACAGCTCATTATTATTGATTTAATTTCATTGATTGAATTAATATTAGATAAACCCATTTTTTATATTATTTAACAGTTTTGCTATTATAATAGTGTCCTTAATGCAATATCATAATAACATTAGAAAATGTAAGCTTTCTTTCATATTATTTTACGAGATTTACTGAAATTGTTTTGCAGATGTACTTTATCTTACATTATTTACCACTCTCTCCTAAAACAAATATTCATAGCTCCCAACGTTCATTGGCTATGTTTACACGCAGCCCGTAAGAGCGGTCTAACGGACTTGGACCGGTCCAAGTGGCTGTGTAAACGCGCGCCTAGCGGTCTAACGTAACACCTGTAAGACACACAAGACATCCTAGGACCGGTCCAACGGGTCTTGTGTGCTTGTTAAGAACGCGTGTAAAACACCAATGTGATTCAGTGCAGTTCCTAAATTATTCTAAGTAGATACCCGTGCTCTGTGCAATAAAATAAATCATAATAATAATAATCTAATTACATTAAATTCGATCTCGTGTAAACGCAAGCCCGTTGGAGCGGTCTTAAGTTAGCGCGGTCCAACGTCAGGCATGTACACATAGCCAAAATAGAATTTAAAGAAATAATTTTATTAATATGATTAATTTAATTGAACAGAACAAGAGTATCTCCTTAGAATGATTTGGGATCTACTCTTGATCACTTTGGTGTTTACACGCGTTCTTAGCAAGCAAGAGCCCGCACAAGACCCATTGACCCGGTATTACTATCCGATTTCTTACTGTAGACTCCTGACTTCTAATAATTGTGGGGTACAACAAAACATCAAACAAAACTCGCAGTACAACAAAAATCGCAGAAAAGCACAGTTATCACTGATGGATTTGTAATTTTGTTTTGCATATTCACAAGTAAAATATGTGTTTTTATGTTTGAATATTAATTTTTTTTAAACCTGAAATGTTTCAAAATGCGTGATATTTTTAGGGTTTTTGCCAATACGTCGATTTCGATATTTTTACGCAATAAACTAAGAATGACAAAAACAATTCTTATTCAGCGAATGATCATTGTTGTGTTTGTCACATCTATTAATTTCAAGCTTCTACATGAAAAATATAATGAGTTATATAATTTTTTTCAAAAAGATTGCAATAAACGACAAGACACATTATTAAGGAATAAAATTTATACTGTCGTTCTCAGCAGAATTTCACAATCACATCACAATTGAATTAAAACGTTTAAAACTATTTCTCTAACCCCCATCAAGTGATAAATCAAAATATGTTTTGAATAATCGGCCAGCGGTGCATTATAGTCACGGGCGTTGTTGTCATTGCCGTAATCAGACAACAGGCTGGACTCCACAGCTAATAAAACTTTACCAGTCAGTGGAGCAATATGCGCGACAACAACACTCGTGACTGAAATCCATCGCTGGTCGCTAATTGAAAACATGGTTGTTCAAATACTCTGTATTGACATTGTTTGGAGCAGTTTAAAAGGAAAAAATGGCATGTCTTTAAGAATTCTGTAATGAAGCGGGTGACCTTCCATTTGCAAAGCAGTTCAGAGAAATATATGTACTAGGTATGAACTGTACATGCAAATTTAAACTGGCAGTATTTAATGTTATTATTTGCTCAACAACTCTTCTTACTTAAGAATATTTAATTGTTTTCTCAGGCATACTGTAACCAATAAATCAATCACGAAATATTTTGGCTTTTTATTCACACTTATTGATGATTCTTTGAGTCCACAAAATTGTTACAGGGCTGAATGTGCATCTGTAATGACAGAACCATTTAAGCCTGAGATAGCCCTATTCTAATATTTATCTTTTCATTCCAGAACTAATACATTTGAAGAAAGAGTAGGTTAAGTAGGCGATGAAGAATAAAAATACTAGATGTATTTGTGGATGAGAAAGCAGATATTGTAGGACGTGTTCTAGCAGCATTGTCCCGTTGAATAACAGTTAACAGGGTATCCATCATACTTGTTGGAGGCATTCACTATAGAAAGCTGCACTACTAGTACATGCACCCGTGAAGTATTGAACTCGTTAAAATAAAGTGGTATTGAGCTTAACAATGTAGAATTTATGATCAATTGCAAAGCGTGCACGTTAAATGTCTTCATACTATGAAATTTTAAGAGTTGAATCGGATAAATACTCTAGTTCCCGATGTCCTAAGCTCAAAATATTACTGATTTGCTTATATTTTTATGTTTGTTGATATCGGAACCTGCAGATTCGTTTTTTCCTTCACCATACCTTTTCCTTATTCTGGTTATTTTCTAGTGTCAGCTGTTGTAGTTATATCTGTGGTTAATAACGTGTGAGAGGATGTCGACTACAAGAGCGTGTCGAGATCATCAGATGCATCAGTAGTCGACAATTTGCCAACCTCTAAAAATATCGGAAAATACGCTCTAATAGTTGACACACTCTTGCTCTTTATTTACAACAGAAATCCAATAACAAGAACTACAAGTCATAGTAATACATGCTAATTACTAAAGTAAAAGAAGTTCTTTGATGATTGATAATGTTTCGACGAAAAATCAAGGTTCATCTAACCTCTGTAAGTGGCAACACTTTGTATTACCGTCAATCAGAAAAATGACCGTGGATGCTGATTCAAAGACCTCTCTTATTGCACCATTTCCTGCATAAACTACATAAAAAGTCTCTTTTCGTATTAGGAAGGTATTGAGTGTTGTGTCAAAATTAAAACCAAATCGAGAAAGTACTCTGGAGCCATATTGTTCGGATCTAATACCACGTTTTCATAATGGTAATAAGCAAGCCAATAGATGGCGTCGCATGGAGACCACAGACTTGATTTTAGAAGCAAGTGACCTTCACAATTGGCATATAAACGTGGTGGTATCAGTGAGCTAAATAATAATATTTCACTTTAATATTCACTGTATCCTGTCCTTTAACCTAAATTCGCCACATGCTATGAGTACACAATTTTCTGAGGTTGTCGTAAACATATGAATCCATAATAAGCCGTATCTTTTAGCAATAACTATGTGAATGTATCTCATAACTTCGTTGAGTATATTTCACTAGAGCAAGATTCACATTTGGTTCCACCGTAAAATTCAAAATAATCACAACAAAATCACATCGTAATACAAGCGATGCATCAAGCCATAGTGTATCGTTTCGATGGTTGCGAAAGTCGATATCGATCGAGATCTCTTATGTCCTGTCCAATAACCGGCCAAAGAACCTACAGAAGAGGGAAATTAAAACTATTTCCTGTAACCCGATATTCAAGAAGAAAAAAATATTTAACGTACTACACCTCATAACACTATTGAGACTATAAGTTACAATTCGTTTCTTTGTAAATTAATTTCTTCTGCTACTTTCATGTTCAATATATTAAAAATATAGATCGTATATTTTTAATTCTATTAATCTGATTTTCGACAATTTTCGATAACTATAACTCTAAAGTTGTTTTTTTTTGAGTTTTGGTCTTGAAGAAATAAATAGGAGTTTTTATTTCTTCAAGACCAAAACGCAAAAAGAAACTTTTATAATTATTATATTTTTAATGTACTGAATATTTTTGTTGACATATTCTTAGGTTAAAAATACGTTTCGAAGGCTGGGGACCAACATATCAGAAGATAGCAAAGAAAAATAATTCGTTCCCACCCTGAGGACTTTGTCATAATTCGGTATGAGTGCTCAGCTGAGGATCCCAAGAGGATGCGATCTTGGGTACAAGAGGTGCATCCACGGGGGCCAGTGGGTGTAGCGCTTGGCACCCATGGGTGCCACTAGGGGCATTTTCACTAGGGAATGAAAAACAGGGTGATTTGAATTCGTGAATTGTGTCTCTAGAGCAATGCTACGACTGTGATTAAAAAACGATCTTGTAGGTGAGACCAAAATGAAAAGTCGTGTTTTTCTCATTTCTCAAACAAGTGTTCTGAAAAGCGGGTAAATGGCTTTAAAAGTCGCGAAAATGTGCTATTATTGAATGTGCATCGTGAGAATCGAGTACGGAGTTCGTCGTTCGACCGACAGATAGTGCTACGGAAACGAGGGAGTTAATAGAGGTTACTGAATATAAAGAAAGGGTGGAAATATGAGTCTTGTTGAGAAATGTGACCAAGTTATGACTGAGTATTCATTCATACTGTGCTGACTGTGAATGTTGACCAAGTACCATTCGTGAATGTTCTGTGCGAATGAGCGCCGTGACTTAAGTCAGAATAATGAATTGACGATTGAAGAAAAATGGAAAATTGAAACTGTTTGCACCCCGGAAAAAGAAGAGGGCTGAAGGATTAAAACGTTGGAGGGAGCCCCCTCCATTGCTTTCAGTCGCGTAACTTTTTATTGTTCAAGTACATTCAAACTATTTATTGCTTGAAACGTTTTCTTATATTTCTCCCAGTTCACATATTTTGAATTATAATCAGAGTGCGGCTAAAATTATGTACAAATTTTGCCGATTTGTAGATCGTTATTTTTAATTGCATAAGGTCTCAGGCCAATACTTGGTATTATCCGACCAACGTATCTGTGTCCCCGAAAAATATTTGAACTAAAAGCATATATTTCTATTCCCTCCCATTTTCCTGTTCCTCCTCTGCGCTCAGTATTTCGTCGCTACAATGTACTACGTCACTTTTCTCTCGACATGTGTACGGTTTTCCCCTGAACGATTTTCGAGTCTATTCGATACGATATAAAATACGGCGCATAGAGACGAAAGGAACATTATTGTTGACCAAAAGAGAGAATTAAGTATCCTGTTCAGCAAGCAACCAAACGAGCACCTGCAATCACAGGCACGAAATATGTTACATTTTTACTTTAGTCATTATACCGCATTTGCATAAATTAATGAAATATTTGTATATTGTAGACAGATCGGAATAATTTATTAAAAAGATCAGAAGAAAGGGGCAAAATGTGAGAGAAGAAAAATTATCTACTCCAGGGAAGGAAAGACCCTGAGCACCGCTAGTTATTGCTGGTTACATGGACCAGTGTATTTTAAGAAGAATAGATTTACACCCTAAAGAACGGAGTTCCTACTTTGAAGAAACATGGGATTATCTCCACTATTCAATGATAACAGGCTAACAGAGTGCTGAAGTACGTGATAGTAGTAAATTCGACAGTTCTGGAGTAAGACATTATTACCACACAGGAAGCAGCGCTGGATTAATCGAAGGGTTTCTGATTTTCAACGCATTTACCGCGACGCGATGAACAGCGTTCATTTTATTAAGTGGTTTGTTGAAAAATTAATCGTGACATCTTCATTAAAATTGAAACATCAGTTATTTGTTTAAAGTAAATATTTTGAAAATTAATATAAATTTTAATAACAATATATGAAAATAATACGGTCATATTTGATACGACCGCTCCCGTCACCACCCGTCCGTCCTTTCCTCCTGATTTAGTCACCATTTAGCAATCTCGCAAGTGCCTGTATCTATCACTGATTTCGCAGGATAGCTGTGATACGAGAACTCAGGGGAGGGAGGTTCGAGAGAAAAGCGGAGAAGTTGACACCTACAGTTAGCAATGCAGTTGTAGCAGAATTGAAATTTATTATTATAAACAATTAGTGCACATTTAGTGCACAAGCAAACAATTTAGTACATTGTTCTTTTAATTGTTATTAAAGTTTTTGCTAACCTAATATATTTTTAATGGGACTTCAGGGTTCACCAAGAGACTAGAGCTAACTTAATATTAAGCCAGCAGAGCACGTCAAAAACACACAAAACTTCCATTATATTTTAATACAATATAAAAAATATTTTAGTGCTTAAAAATACACAACTGACCATGATCACAAATGAAAGTTATAAACAAATCACCTGAAAAATAAAAATTGAACTCTCATACCGTTTTTGAGAAACATTCGAAAGAGTACTTTGCCCTTCATGTGGAGTACCCTTTGTTTCAAAGTCAAAAAAATTATAGCACGTGCGTCGACAAGTAAATTCCACCGTAAATACGAAATGTGAATTAAATTGATTCATCCATTTACTCAGAAACGTTGAGCACAGACGGACCGACATTATGTCAAAACCCACTTTTCTACATAATACGTATATGAGAAAGTAAAAAAAAATTCGAATTGAAAATGTACCATGAATTTGGTCAAATATTGATGGGTTCCTCATATGCGACCCACAAACTATGCCACAGATGTAAGTTATTCTTAATAAATGTTTTTGTACTTTCCCGAAACTGCAGTTATTTTATCTAAACTTTATGATGTCATTGACTGAAGCAATGACAAGATGTCTAAGGAAAAATGAAATAAAACAATTAATTTCTTACATTGTATTGTTAGCAATATTGCAAGCTGCAATTTACAATAAATCCGTTTATTCGTAAAACTATTTTTATGAAGCTTATTTGTAGGATGTACTTATGGTAAGTAACACAAATACCTTGAATTGACAATTGAAAATGTAAATTAGAACAATTGTCCTATATGCCACTTCTCTATATTTGAATAATAATCGTATTATATACTGTAATTTGTTATAAAAATAAAATTATTGTAATTCACTTAGAATTTTATCATGATTGTTTTTCCGGAGTTTTCTCATTCTAGTATTCTTCACAAAATGTTAATAATTAATAAAACATAATAAAATAATCAACAAATGAAGTAGGGATCTCAATTTTCCGTGAGCAGTCATTCTTGTGTCGGTGGTGCGTAGGGTACCGCTTTGCGACCGCTTCGGGTCTGGCTGCGTCTGTCAATGTATTGTTGTATTTGTAAATGGGAAATGAAGTGAAGCTTATCTACATAGCGATAGGAGTTAGGAGGTACGTCATTGTTAGTAGGTGGGCCGCTTAGCTGGGTTTACCTACAATTTGGCCCATGTGGAGGGGTTAGTAGAAGTGGCTAATTATAGATACTAGAGGAGCTGGATAGAGGAAGGAAGGTTGGCTTTTCAGAAGTCACAGCTGGGACATTAATGTGAAAAACTACAAATTTTCCGGCCCCATCGGGAATCGAACCCGGGATGACTTGATGAGAAGCGACAACACTACCACCTGCTTCCTTGCCGTTGTGTCCCTCATACAATCGTGTCCCTCTCCCGTCCCTGTCTTCGGAATTCTTGGGAGAGGCGGCAACGGTGGAGATTTTATGAATAGAGCGCTACTTGTGACGCAACTTGTAACTGCTTCAAACGACTGAACGCGAAATCGAACTGACTCCGGTAGGTCCTTAAGCGTCTCAGTACTTGCACAATGGTCTCTAAAATATTCACCGCTACTAAAACTACACGGTCTTGAAGGTTTTGCACAACTAAGAAATTGAATTACTGAGGTCAATTGCTTCATTACAAGACAAATTTTGTACTTTTGCGACCACCCAGAACCGAGAAAACGTTGTGCCATAGTTGAAAGTTCGTGCGTTAGATGTCGCATGAACTTGACAGCAGGTCCATCTCGCGAGGGAAAAAAATAAGCGATACAGCAGTATCCTCGACATGGCGCGTTCATCAAAGGACGACGGCGCTTTTTATCAAGTTTCTCAAATAAAAACAACACAAACATTATTGTAAATTTAAATTATGTATATTTAAGAGTATTTAAAAGAGTTCTTGAGCAACCATTTTTTGTCCATATCAATGTATGTTGTGGAAAAATTATTTCTTTATTTTTAAAACCTATATTTAGTATTTTAATAATAAGCTTTCATATTGTAATGATGGGATAATTCTCAACATAATTTTCTATTTTTAAGTGTGCAACAACCAACAATGCGCCCAGTCGACGGTTAACCCTCAATAGGTTCAGTGGAATAAAATAGAAGGCAGGGTTGGGTCGGATCTGACCCGACCTCTGTATAATGAGGTTTCCGGTTAAAATAGGTTAACAATGTCATTTTATAACAACATTTATTAATGATATAGTGCACGTTAAAAACCACATTAGAAGAAAATGATAAACAAAATTTTCAAGTTTTGATGGGAAAATGTGAACAAGTAGCAGTTCCAAAATGACATATCTAGTAAAATTAGTACAATTAAAAAAACTATATTTAAAAATAAGATAAAAATTAACAGTTAGCTTATTAATAATGGTACATTGTGATTCTATCTCTTGATACAACACGGAAGACTTTGGGTTCGGGTGACCAGTGATGATACTTACGCTCTACTGCACATTGATCTTCCATGTTTTATCAAGAGTTATAAAATCACAATGTACCATTATAAATAAACTAATAGTTAATTTGTCTTTTTGCCTACTTAAAGAAAGAATAGAAGGTAAGTCAAACTTGATGCTCTTCCATTCTTTCTTTAATCTACCAATAACTAAAAAATAAAAAGGTTATGTGGAAAGTAAAATATAACAGATCGTGAACAATGAAAATATTAAATAAATCAAAAACAGAGATTAATCAAATAAATTAGTCGTGAAATGAACTGAATCTAATGAAAGAAGAAATGAAACATACAGAAGTGATTTATTCAGAATTAAATAAATATAAATTTAATAAAATGAAATATACAGAAAATTTATTAAAAAACACAGCTAGGTCTGCATAAACTACGAGATTTCAGTCACTGATCGGAAACAATGAACAGGAAAAAAGGGCCATAATATAACAGGAGATGTTGAAAATGGTCCGAAAGTCGAAAGAATAATTCAATTGAAAAGGCAAGGTCGAATAAAACAGGTAGCGGAGTAGCAGTTATCACGGCGACGCGAAACAATTGAGTAATGCTCACTTCCTTTCCGCAGATTTCCCCCACCACCTACGAAACACGCGGGTGACTGACCGTAACCATAGTTCCGAATTTAAAATTCCTACAGAATTCCAGAACTCTCAGAACGGTTCCGAATTCTTCGCTGGCAACTGTTGGAACTGCGAACAGGGACAAAAGTTCCGAATTGTCACTGCTGGAACAGGGCACAACTGGGATTTCGCTTCTGCGCATGCGCGGGACTGTTCGGAACTATCCGGGATTGCTGCTGGAACAATCCTATAGTCTTACCTTGAGCTAAGTGCCAAGTTAGTGTTGACCACAGACTATATACCAGACCGCCCTCTCCCATGCTAACGGCGTGTTACTGGTTTCAGCACTATAAACAAAATTCTGTACCAACTACTCTCGAGCCTAGTTCTAAAAGCGGCTACCAGGACATGTGGCAGTTCCCGATTCCCTTCCCCTCCCCTTCTAGGTAGTGTACACAGCCCTCTCACGTTCTAATGCTACCTCATTTCATATTGTTTTTAGCAGAAAATACTTTCCCTGCAAAAATTAACATTTGTGGATAGTTAACACAATGTATAACTAAAATATTTTACTACACATTTGAAACAAAATGAAAACAGGACAAAATTGACAGGAAATTTATACAAAGAAAATACATACTTGCTCTTAATTCTATTTATTCATAATAAGATTACATGACATTCATATTATGAATGGAAATTTACAATCCTGTATAGAAAAATGGGGTATACTCTCAATAAGGTACTCCACCAACTATTTAGACCAATCATAAATCAATAAATGAGCCAGATAAAACAAGTCATATGAGAAACAAAATGTACAGGTAAATCCAAAAAAGTTATTCAATTATATTAAACTCGTGGGGAAATGTGATTAAATTCCTACCTCCTCCACTGGCTGTATAGAAAGCAGTCAAGGGAATGTTGGTTTTGCCTTAAGCCACAGTGGTGTATAAATCCCTCTGCTCATTGCATGAGCGAATTACATGCCACAAATCTTATGAAGGTGATGTATAACTAATTGACAAGTCCAAAACTTGACGAGCCCTAAAGCCCCATTTAAAAAAACAAACTAAACAAATGTTTATCCCTTCCGATTGGTGTCAAAGAATGAAATGAAAAAAGCAGAACCAGTTCTGCCTCCCTGAAATGAGTCTAGAAGACTTGTTCTGTAGTGAACTCAAATTTTATTCATTTTACTTGGATCTGTGATACAGTACAAATCAATTTTGCCTGCGCTGTGAAAATCACACATCGTAGCATTTTCATAAATACTGTACAGTTACGTTGACAAAGTTCTTTCTAATTCTGTAAATCGCCAGGGCTGTAGCGTTGTGATCAGGACCATTCGTTCAATTTTAAATATTGCTATTTTGTTCTGTGATCAGTGGGACATTTGTAAAAATGGTGTACTGTACTGAAAGGAGCATTTCATTTCATTAGTAGTGTGTAATTCACTTGTCATTTGATTTATTTCAGAGTGAGAGTGCGAATTAAAAGGGGAAATTTGTTTGTTTTTTTACCTCTATCACAGATCTTGTAATAAAAGAATTTCATGTATTCATTTAAAGTATTTCTTGTAACACCAACAATATCTCACTTCACACAGCAGGACAGTAATGTACAAAGCTCTAAATTTTTACTTAAAAAAAATGATATTAGAATTGACTCTTAGTGGCAAGGCTTATCCTCACAACTTATTTTAAAGAATGAACTTAAATGTTTCTGTGGAATAAGAGGTAGTTGGTGATACAATAGTTTATGCTATTTGTGTAACACACGATGACCTTTAAGCAAATCTTTAGTTGCTTGATGGCTTTGTTGGTTATAAGCATTGTGCTCAACATGGTTGGGAATGTATGATCCGACCACTAAATAAATAGTTTTAAATATTTATTTAATGTGTATACATTTATTATGAAAGTAATACATTCCATGATATTTTTATGTGCTTCAAAAGATTTATTTCATGTGCTAAAATTTAATAATAGTGTATTTCACAAAAATACTTACAATAAATGTATTAAGTTAAAAATGCAAATCCCATGTTTTCTTTCAGCACTATTCCTTTCTTCGAAATAATTTCAGAGTGATGTGTGAATTATGAAATAAATTCGAAGCAGAAAGCTACGACGGGTAGGATTGTACGATGGGTTGTGGTTTTGGAAGGGAAAGGAGAGGGAGGAAGGAGTCCTGGCGGTTACTGGCGCTACTAATCTAACCTGTAGCCGTCCCGCCAGATGTCGCGCAAAACACTGTTCCATTTGTAAGTATGGGAGATTCCCATCTGTAGTAGTCTGTGGTGTTGACGGTTGTATTTGATCGTTGCCATAGCAACGCGTACCTGAGGAACGCGTGTTTACAGCCTCCTAATGAAAGCAGTTTCTTATTGTAATTCAGAATAAATTTATTAATTTTTCACAACTGTCAGTTTAATATTTCGACTACGAATCGAATCATGATCGGAGTAAATGATGATGAACTTCATTCTGAAATATGTGAGCTTAGCAATGAATCAGTTCAACATGGGTTTGTGTGTTTGATACTGAAATGAATAAAAATACTAGTGAATAAGGTCGATGGAAGGAGTGCAGATGTACTGTTCGATTATAATGATTTTCGTCTCGCAATGACATAGTTCAAGCCTTATAAGTTTGTGGAAAAAGAACATATTAAACATTTCTGCTGCATTTAGACGTAAGTTGTGAACACCATCACCTTAAATCACAAGCTGCAAAAATTAAATGATGTAGAAATTTAAAAAAATAGTTCTTTCAATATTTAAATAATGAAGTTTTGTTGAAATTCAAATTATTTTCATTTATTCCAAGGTGAGAATTGTTACTAGAGAGTATAACTCAGAAATAAAATGGCATTGCCCTTATTTACATTAAACTTAAAGCACAAGATTCTTCCTGGACGAGTGACTGTTGGCAAATATGATGGATCTCACCCATGTCTTACAGTAGCAACAACAGCTGATAAGGTTCATTTTTCTTGTACTCATTGTATTGACCTGTTTGTGTATCATTTTTTTCTTATGGCAAATTAGTTGTAATTACATGTATTTTACTAATTTGTAGGTTTTAGTCCATTGTCCTCACAGAAGTGGCTTTGTTGGTCCTTCTGTATCTGATGAGGACAACAACGAATTAATGATTTTGAATATTAATCAGTCTGTCACGTCCCTTTGTGCAGGCCGATTAAATCTTGCTGATGATAAAGATTGTTTAGTTGTGGGGACTCCTGCTAATGTCTTAGCATATGATGCAGAAAACAATCGTGATATTTTCTATAAAGAGGTGAGATAATTTTAGCATTTTTCCTGTGTGAAATATATTTTGCTCAGTAAAAATAATCAATTACACAGTAAAACCTCTTTAGTCCTGCATCTTTGGTTTTGTATGTTAACTGAAAAAATGGCAGTATTAATTTAATTTTCATGCCATGTCCTTGATATTTGCTATAATTTGTGACCATTACCTGCATTGTTTTGAAAAAAATTGGTCATCATTAATTTTTTTGTTTTAAATATAAGTGATGAATATTTACAGTAAAAACTTAATGATAAATACATACATAAATCTCATTGATTCACTATTAAACCCTGTTTTCCAAAAAAAAACTCGTAAGTCAAGAAAAATCCCTAATCTGACATGACTCAGGTCCCAAGCATGCTGGATTAAAGAGGTTCTACATTGGTATTGTATGATCTTGGCTTCTTTAAACCATTTAAAATGCTGTTGGTTAGTCACACTCTTGTTTTCATACCAATTTTTTATGAAATTGTTAAATTGGATGTACAAGAAAGTTGACTTTGTTGAATTATTAATGTGATCCTAACTTTTCATGTGTGCTTAAGTAACATATGTATTGAATGATATAATGGCACAATGGATTTTTTGTTCTATTTGCAATTCCTCATAAGATTGACTCATTCTTTTCTGGATCTTCCTTTTTTTTGATGCATGGGTGTGTTTATTGAAGTCATTTAAGTATGTAAATTCTTGTTTAATGGTCATACTTTTGTTGAATTAATTTGCTTAGCAAAGTATCTTTTATGAAGGGCTTATGTCTAGTATTTATCAACTTCAGGTAACTTCATGTACCATAACTTATAGTTTCAATCTCAAATCATTCATTAAATTACAATACTTCATTAAATTTCATAAATTAAAAAAAAAATTGAATAAATATGAAATTAAGATTGATTAAAAACCTGAAAAAGTGCACCAAATATGCAAAAGATATGAGGCAGTAAATTTTTTTTAATGAAAGAAAATTAAAGATTTTATCTGTTTAGTTAAGAAGTTTCTAAGTAGATTAGTTGTCTAATGTACAAACAAATAAAGAAGCTAAGAAAGAAAATTATAAATGATTTATGTATGGAATTATTTTTTTGTTTCTAAAGTGGTTGGGAGGGGGTGGGGATCTGAGCATTTTTGGGGTGCTCTTAGGACAGAGTTCACAGGAGAAGAAGCATTTATCAAGCTCAAACATTATTTTATTATTTCTTAAATTTGAATTACAAAGGAAAATAACTAACCATTGGGTGCTATAAACTAAATGTTTGTAATATACTACAAAATAATGTTAAATTTTTTTAATATTTAAGTAACAAGAAAAATACTAACTGACTAAATGACACAACTGTTGACTTCTGAACCCTTAGTTGCCAGTAGACTTATTTAAAACTTGTAGAATTATTTAAGAATTTATTGATTTATGACATTAATGTTTAACCTGAATATGTTATGTTTGGAGTTTAAAACCAGACATTAGTAAAACTTATTATTAAATTTATTTTTTGAAAAGGCTTAATTTTTTTAAAATACCATATTGGCCTGAATATAGTGCAATCCCAAATACTTTGAAGGAAAACTCAGAAAGAGGAAATTCCCATTTTGTTTTATCCTTTTAAATGAAAACTTTCCTCCTAAATAATGAACAATGCAAGCCTTTTTATTCAAAGCTTTTTTTTGAACATTGTCAATGTTATCTCTACCAATCCTCAAATAAATAACACCCAAATGTTCAGAAATGATAATTACAAGGAAAGCCTTGTAATTAAAGGTATTGAGATCAGAAACACTGGCTACAGCAAATATCACCACATCACCAGTATTGTAAATATCGGAACACAATGCATATGTGAAGGACAACTCCAGCGAGACAACAGTGCTGCATCATAATATTCTAAGAATATCATGAATTCTCGATTAGTGATTATTAATAGATGTGCTAAAATTCTTGTTTCGTATTGTTTCTTATTTTTTTAAGTGTCGCAGAGAAAATTAATCCCATTGTAATTACTTGTATCAAATGAATTTCATATTCATAAGGCATCAAAATGTTGGGTAAATTCAATTCTCATGAAAACTTTTGTAGATGTCTAAGATGTTTCTTTGTCTATTAGAGAGGTGGAAACAGAATAAACTTAGCCCTGTGCACCCCAAACTTCTCACCATATTAATATGGAAATGTTATGAGTATCTTTTAATATTGTGCTGTATTCTGTATGTGAACAACTGGATGAGGAAAATTTGAATAATTGCTTTGTCTATGTATCTATTTTTGTATTATGGTTTTTATGACTCAACATGCGTTTAATTATATTGCCTTTAACTGCCTTTAAATTATTGCATTCTCAAACTCTTTGATCTTGTCAACCTTATAATGCCCAAAACTAAAATATTTATTTGATTTATAATTTTGAAGAAAAAAAAAGAAAGTTAAAACAAAAATTTATTGTAAATTATGTTTTGGTATTTTCTAGATTTAATTAACTTACCTTCCAGGTATTGATGGTCAACCGTCTTGTCATTTTTGTTTTAGATGCCAGATGGTGCTAATGTGATTGTCATTGGAAAATTGGGTTCTTTTAAATCACCTCTGGCCATTGTTGGAGGAAATTGTGCTATCCAGGGTTTTGACTTTGAGGGAAGCGATTCCTTTTGGACTGTAACTGGGGACAATGTGTGTTCCTTAGCATTATTGGATTATGATCATGATGGCGACAATGAGGTTTATTATTTGACAGTTATTTTTGAAGAAATAAGGATTGCCAATAAAATTGTTTCTAGTTATTCTTGTAATTATTATTTTCTTGTAGCTAATTGTTGGCTCTGAAGATTTTGAAGTGAGAGTGTTTAAAGAGGATTGCATGATTAATGAACAAACAGAAACTGAAGCTGTCACTTCTCTGATTGCATTCTCTGGCAATAAATTTGGTTATGCTTTAGCAAATGGAACTGTTGGAGTGTATGAAAAGTTCCAAAGACTTTGGCGCGTGAAGGTAAGTGTTCCCAATATTCTTGATGCAAGTTGTTTCTTTTTTTTGTTTAATACTGTTCTGCATAAATAAGTCCAAAGAGACATGTTTCCAGATTACTTATTGACAGTTTAGTTTTCCTACATAGAAGTGTTTGATTGTTTCTTAATGTTCTTGCTTACACCTGATAAGTGAGGAGTAATTTCTTATTAATTTATTCTGGTTCTCTTGTACTTGTGTATTTAGATTTGCTGCTTTTAAACCCTGCATTAGTGTGACCATACAATGTAACACACTTAGTATGACTGGTCTCTCAGAGCGTGCTATTATTTTTCTTTATTTCTTAGCTTCTGAAATGTAAAATTGAACAAAAACAAGTAGTATGTACACTACATCCCGCATACAGTGTTGACTGCTATCTCCCTTTCTAGTGAACGAATTTTGTTTGGGAAAGGGAATGTTTGTATTCTTCTGCAACATTTTGCATAATTCAAGGTTATTCAACCAGTTATCCACAGTTACATTCCTTCTCGTATCAGAAATAGGTTGAATCTATTTCTCAACTACATCCTTTGGTTTATTACTAAAGCATACTCAATTTTTCTGCCTGATATGGCTACAGTGTGGTGAACCTTTTCACTGTTTTTTCTTTGTATTATGTCTTCAACACAACTATTCACATGATGTAACTATTAAGAAATATAGTTCAATGAGGTACAACAGTGATGATTTCCCAAATTTCCAAGAGCTGATTTTCTAAAGGTAAGTGATATTTGAGAACCTATTCTGGTTTTGGTTTCATACCTAAAAATTTTTGATTTATTTAATGAAAACGAAACTGTGGTGAATTATTACTGGCAAAAAATTTCTTAATCGCTCAGATTTCATCATGCATATCACATGCTCCCTGTGCAATGTGCATGCGTTCAAATGGTATGTTGTTTATTGTATTGTCAAATTATTGTAAGAAAAGTATTTTGAACCCAATCTGTTCAAAGATAATCATTATTTTGTCAGATATAACAAAAAATACAAATAATGTCCTCGATTATCAATGAAAACAATTAAGTAATTTGTTAATTCAGCTCTATTTTTGGAGAATAATGAATAAAACATTTTCAGATAATTGAACAATCGATTCGCTAATTCCCTTTTAATTTTAAGAACCAGTTTGTGCAAACCAGTGCGAACCAGTTGGATATCATCACTGAATGTACTGCTAACAAACTTCTGTTGTTGAAAAATAAAAGGCATTGTCGTTTCAACCAGTCTCACAGGCAGTGATGGAGGGTTAATTGAGACCTCCAAGTTCAATTTCTCCAAATCCAGTGTCGTGATTCAATAAATGTAATTGTAAGTCTTTCAACCTAGTTTTCTGGAAACCATTTTTATACCTTTTAGATGTAGAGCTTTCTTCTTCCTTACAAATCATGAAGACAGTGTGAGCTTTGGAAGTATCAAAACTTAACAAAGGAAGGTCTCAGATCCCCTGTGAACATGTAAGGTATTTCAAACTTCCCCAAACTGCTGTTATTATATTACATTCACCTACTTTTAAAATTTCTACTTATCTTGTATATTTTAAAACACCTATATTTGACATTTAAATCTAATATGATACCTTAAACTAAAGGATGTTGTGAGTAATGGTGTGAGTCATTGTTTGCACTCATATATTTTTGGGGAAAAAGTACAGGCACTTTTGGTTTGAATATTCGTACAAAATTTTATTGCTTTTCTTACTAGGTTCGAAGAGCAACCACTTCTCAACCATTTTTTGAAAAAATTGCATTTCTTCTGTTATTCTCCTTATGCTTCAGGAGTTGAAAACAAGTTTTCAAATAAATTATCTTTAGAATTAATGCCTCCTTGGTCTAGTATGAAAAATATTTACTATTTTTGGCACTGCATATATTACTTGCTGCAATAATTTGATAAAGGACTTATTCTTTTTCATTCTGAAAATAGATTTGTCGTTGTTGAACTGATAGAATTGAATGGATTGAATAGAATTGAAAATAACTAGTATTTAAATATTTCCCTTTACACTTTGTCACATTTCATAAATTTACTAGTTGAAATTAAATATATTTTGGAAAGTTCATTGACAGAAATGAAAATATTCATCATACTTGAATTGAAATATTCTGTAGTCAAATAATCATGACATTATAAGAAAATATGTGCATGGTGTAATGAGAATGGTAAATACAGATGTTTGTGCTTGCCACCCAACAAACCTGGCAGTTTGTGGTGAGTGGAGTGGCACTGTTGGAGTGCTCGATCTAGCATAACCAGTTTCTCCCATTTCCTCCTCTGAATTGCTTTTCCCAATCTTTGAGACATTTGATCATTGTATACATTTAGCAAATGTGACATTATGATACTCAATAATAAGGGCTCTAATGACCTTGACGAGCTCTAAACCCCCACCAAAAAAAAAAAAAAAAGATACTCGATAATAACCCAATTTACAGGAAATTGTTGTAGTTTATAAATGCCCAACCCTATTACTGGTGATGTAAGTTCAACATGCCAATATTTCCTTATGGTTCAGTATTTATCCAAGCCAGGAGAAACCTCTCGAAATTCCTCTCCTGGACACTCTTCAAACCTCTTAACCCCCCTCCTCCCAAAAAAATGCAACAACATTTTCTGTGAGTACACATCAAATTCTATTGGGATATGGACAAGTCAAGAGGGAAAAGCAGTTTTTGCAAGGTAGATGTGTCCAAACTATATGAACCAACTCTATGGGCAATCTTGCTTGAATAACATGGATTCGTAGTTGTGGTATGGTCCTACATCCCCACTTATATGAAGACCCATTCGAAACCGCATGATCACATACAGTAGCGGTGATTGAGAATTAAAAGGGGGGGGGGAAATATTGATAATTTTCATTAACTTGTCATTTTCTATATATTTTCACTAAGTTTGATTTAAATAATGAAATGAATCAAAGGAAAAACAATTGGTGATTACCACATCAAGGATGGTGTATTGTTTTATAATCTCCATTTTTAAACGGTTAAAATAAAATTTTTATATTTCCTTAAAGAAAGGAGACCCCCCCCCAATCGCCACCACTGATCACGAGCTTCATTACATCCCACGCCTTGCCAGTTCGGATGACGAGGGACCCTCAACGACAAATGACTATTCAGTGAAAAATGTTGCAGTTGTAGTATGTAGACAGTTTTTTCGATTTGATCGTTATGTTGCGAATGAAATACGTAAACTAGTGGTGCAAAACAATTGCATATACTTTCTCATATACTTTTCTACGTCTGCAGCATAGAGCGAGAAAAAATTCTATAGTGAAAGGGTCATTTCTGGTGTGGCTCTCTATATTTTGTTCGTCTTCCAGTGCCCTATTCATGCTCAAAGTCGCTAGATGAACTTATTACTGTCTTTTATTTTAAATTTGAAAGTAAAATAAATATTCAGAATATTATTTACTGTAGATAAATTTATTGTCAAAAAACAGTACAAACTGCGTATGACCACGTGGAGGGAAAAAAAACTAATTTACTCTCCGGAAGCAAGCAAGGGACCATCCCATCAATTCCGATCAAGGGCCCTAAGGCAGAGGCTATTTCAAAACATATAGCAACATATCAGTCTTATAAATATCGTAAAATTGTTATGTACATGTAATTTCATTGTAGACTGAAATTGATGTATTTTCGTATCTGCAGGGCGTTTGCTGTCCTCCTATGTATTTAATCATTATCATATCTTTCATTTCAGTTTACGAAAAGTGTATTCTACATCTGCTTGGTCCATTTACACTGCTAAATATTATTCAAGCTTCTTGAAACAGTAAACTAATGTGTAAGTGTAGCAGACATGAATTATTTTACTGTGTCTATACCAAACTTTCAGGCGAAATACCGCTAATGGGGATGTAATGCATACTAATTGTACTTTACGTACAGAAAATTTAAACAAAATCGTTGGAGCCGTTTTTTAGAAACATCCAAAAGAGTACTTTGACTCTCATGTGAAATTAGAGCACTTGCATCGACAAGTAAATTCTACCGTAAATACGAAATGCGAATTAAATTGATCCATCCATTTACTCAGAATCGCTGCGCACAGACAGACGGACGGGCGTTATGCCAAAAGCCACTTTTTCAGAATCAGGGATCGCCAAAACGTATATTTCCGTCGAAGTCTCGCTTTCGATTTTTTTCACGATTACAATACTTTCTATTTACTACGTATATGAGAAAGCAATAATTCGTTACTTTCCTGTTCCATCTACAAAATCACGAGACTCATCTTAGGCAATTTTTTGAACTGCTGAATTTTTCTCAAATAATGTCCGATGAAAATATTTTCTCAAACAAGAGACTTTTCATGTTTCTTTTGATACCATGTATTTATTTTTATTTACTTGGCGTATGGCTTTCGTTTCCCCTTCATTGCGGCTCATTAACGGATGACATCCCTATTCCCCCCAGGGGACTTACATCTAGTAAGTACGTGTTTGGCGAACACGGGGCCCCGAGCTGAATCTGGCATTACTTCCACTTACTTGTTCCATGCTCCTTCCTTTCTCTTTCCTGACCTCCCTTGGTCACCTCTTGTTCTTTTCGATCCCGACGCTATTAGGGCTAGGGTATCTTTCATTTTCCTCTTTCCTCTTCTCCTTTTTTTAAAGTGTTTTTTAGTAAAAGGCATGAGATATATTGGAATTTGTGTTTTGAGTTGTAATGCAGGTGGGTTTTTAGTGGGTATGGCTGAGTCTTTCGGCGAGTCCCACACGCGGGGAGAGTCATGTTGGCTCTCCCTAGTGCGTAACTGCATTTTCCCTACCTGTACAAGTTTTAAGGGCTCTAATGACCTTGCTGTTGACGAGCCCTAAAGCCCCACAAAAAAAAAGACATCCCTATTAGCAGAACCACATTTCCAATTGAGATCTTCTGTATTCCACTATCAAATGGCAGTAAAAACCGGAAATTTATTTTAGTACCCACCGAGAATTATCTTGAGAGAACATCCAAGACCACCCGATAGCATCCATTGATACACAAGGGATTTTTACATGCCTTATTGGACATTGTGTGTGTGTCTGGATCTTCGCACAAGTCATTGATTAAATTGAATGGTAATATTGAATTCACTGTTATATTTCGTTTTGTGAATGACTAACACAATTAAAGTGCAAGTACATTTGATGCACTGTCAAACATTCACATCATATTTAAGCATGGCAAGCAACAGTGTGCGAAGTCCGTACAATGGCGATTTTGGATTCATGCATATAAAATTCCTTAAAATTGATCAATTTTGAAAATTTATGTGCTTACGAGATGTATAATGTAATTTTCTACGAGTCTTCAAATTCACAGTTAAAAGCTTCATACTAGTCCATTGCTTTTATGATCTTTAAAAGTTTATTAATTTTAATAAAATAAGTTAATATGAGTTCAAATTACCAACAAATATTGTTTTATATGATTTTAGTTATTGTTGGTATTATTAATTCCTCTTACTCTATCACGTCACGGATATAGTACTCATTCTATTAACGATTTCATTTGAGAAAACCGTTACTAACGTTAGAAAAGTCGCGATGTGTGAATTTCATCAAAAGTGCTAAAATGCCGTTTCTTAGCTGCCGATAACGACTATACTAACGAACCGAAAATGAAGTGTGAGGTATTTAATTCGCGCAGAATTCAGTGATCTTTAATATTGGAAATAGTTGCATTTTCGATTACAAATGCGTTTTAGGATTTATAACCGGAAAATTGGAGAAAAAGAGCCAAAATTAACCTTTTTTTCGTAGCTACAGGGTTATGTTCACCTCGTGTGACCGTGCTAACTCACACTATTTGTATTTAGCATCAGGTTTAAAACTATTCCATAATTAAAATTGTTCGTCCATACATAAGATAATAGTTAAATACAAAAAATTCATAATATTTTAGTATCGATCCGTACAGAAAAAAACATCATTCGTAGGTTTGGTTTTGCTGCGAATTGGAACAAAAGAGAGGTCCTTTCAGTTTCTATTCGAATGAAACCTGTGCAGCGTTTCTTCTCTTTTAATCCCGCTGGAACTAAACGGTACACCTGTATAGATGAGGATGGAAAAACCCAAATTTGGTTTGTTCCACCCGCGAAGGAGTTCCTAAGTACTTCAGTTTCCTTGCGGATGAAAACGGAAAACAAATATTTTTTCCGTTTACATCCGCTTGGAAACTAAGTAACACACACACATTTGTTCCGATGCGGATGGAAATGGTGCAACATTCATGTGTTCCGTTTTCGTCGTCATAGAAACAAGTGTTTGTAAGTTCTTTAGGTCTTGTGCGGATGGAAACGATGCATTGATTTGTATGCTCCGTTTCCATCCACGTAGAAAGAAACGTTTGTAAGTACTTCAGTTCATATGTGGATGTAGGAGGGGATCCAGGATTTAGTTATTTTTGAGGGAAGTCCTACCTGTTGCCCTGAAATTCCTCCCGGCGAAACATCTTCTTTAAATTGCATTTTAAGATATTCCGGTACATTAATTATTATTATGTAGTTGTGTTTTCTTCACAGCTCTAAAGGTGTTCTAGCTGGTCGAAATTTCTAATTCCAGGTTGCTACTCGCTCTCTAAAGGACTAGCACTTTCTTAAAATATGGAATGTGCTCTTGTATTTCCCATTCTCTTGGTTTGCCTGGGGTGGAATCTAAATGCTTTAAATTTACAGATAGTGCACCGAGGGAACCTACAGTGAGAGGGATAATCTTTGTTTCGACCCCCCACATCCTACTAATTTCGATAGCTAAATTTCAGCATCTTTTCTACGCTAAATTTTTATTAGTTGGCACTGCTACAACAATCAGCATACAGGTTCTGTTTTTAGGCCCTAAATAACAATGTCCGGTTTATTGGCAGGATGCATGTGTCGGTGTGGATTTGTTGATTGAACAGTATCATGATTTCCTCTCTGTTTGTTACTTTCCTTGGCCCGTGTTTATGCCAAACTTCTAAGGTTTGCAAACCTAGATTTCTGCACGTCCTCCTATGAATGTAATTACACACCTATTCACGCTTTTCTAGCTGAGGGCATCCAGAAACTATGTGGCCAATTGTTTCAGAGTGAGTCTGGTAATATGTACATTTGTCATCTGTGGTATTCAATACATGTTTCTCATAACGCCTGGTTCTAAGAGCTTGGTCTTGCAATGATCAGTGACTCGGTTTCTTTCTTTCAAATTCCCTCGTCTCAGCCATTCATGAGTTCCTTTCGTATCTACATTGGGTTCATTTATTCCGTTTAGATACAATCCATGTATCTTTTTGTCACCTCAATTCTTTTTTAGGTTTTCTGGAGAAAGTTTCTTCGTATCAGCTTAAACCATTTGTTCTGTATTCAGTTAGATTTTCTCTAGTTCACAATTTTGTGATTCACGTATAGATTAGATTAGATTGTGGGCGGGCCCAGCTAATGGAAGAACCTCGCACGTAGGTCTAAAAGGCCCTTTGTACCCCTTAGTACAGTTAGGTTTATTCCAACACCAGGACCTTGCTAAAGGACACGAAAGATAGGATTTTTGCCTTCCTGATATCCTAGGATCGGGAAATATGAACCTAAGTAACGGTATCTACTTTGGGCAAATCCTTCGCACAAACAGAGTACATGCGCGGAGGTCTCTTCCTCCATGCCGCATCTCCTACACATTGGATCCTTACTGATCCCTATAATGTGTAAGTGTATTCGTAGGGTATTATGGCCTGTTAGTAGACCAACTACTTTCCTCATATGACTCCTACCTAAGTTTAGTAGGACCTTCTTATATTCTTGATTAGGTCCAGCAATTAACTCGCGGACCTGCCTAGCTATATTCTGTGACTTCCAGATGGTGAGGTGTTGCTGGTGTGTCCAATTGACAAATCTCCAACCTCACCGTTCGTGGAGATACTCCCAAGAAGGGTTCTGGGCCAATAAAGAGTCCCTTAGATCCCAGCTTTGCCAATTCGTCCGCCATTTCATTTCCCCTGATCCTATATGCCCAGGAACCCACCAAAGAGTATCTGGGTTTCGTTCATAGAGTATGTCTAACAACCGTTGGCATTGCCACACAAGATTGAATGTTGTTCTATAGGCTCATAGTACCCTTAGTGCTACCTGGCTGTCGCTGCATTTATTAATGCGGCCACTAAGTCCAGATATATTTTGTATATAATTAACGCAGGGCAGTATAGCATATACTTCTGTCTGGAAAACTGTGTATCCCCCTAAAGAGAGGTGGAGCCTTATGTCAGAACCCCAGATCACGGCACCAGTTCCCGCTCCCGTCCGCGAGCCATTCGTAAACCAAACGTGACCCCCGGCTGGAGACTAGTTCCGACACCCGTGACCCAGTCCTTTCTCGTGGGGATTACCACGGAGAACTTGTAATCCAAATTGTATCCAGGCCCCATCAGGTCCCCAATCATCCCTGCCAAGTGTCTTGCTACCTGGAGCCTTGTCAGGATTGATGTGAGTCCTTTAATTGGACTTAAAGGACCACCCACCGAGTGACCAAAGGCGGTATGCACTCATGCTTGCCAGCTCCTTAATATATAGGTGCAGTGGATGTAGACATAGAAGTGCCTCCATGACACTGAGCGGAGTAGTGCCCAGCGGTTATTCCTAGACAAGCTAGTCTTTGTATGCTATTTAGCCTGGTAATTGCTGTCCCCACCCCAGAGTCAGGCCACCATACCAGTGATGCGATGGTTGTCTTAGGTCTTATGACAGCAACATAGAGCCAATGGACGACTTTTGGTCCTAGTCCCCATTTCCTCCCAATAGCTCTTCGACAGGTCCACAGAATTATTCAAGCGTGTATTCTTCTTCTCTGTATAATATTCTTGACGATGTTATATTATCATTTTCACTACAATGTCCAAAAAGATTGTAGTAAAAACGTACATTATTATTCACATATATTATTATTACAAAATATATTATTAAATTATTATTCAATGTTATTATTGAAAAAATAAATAACTTATGTGTATAAATGCATTAAATTGCAGTTTTCAATACAACACCCACGATAAACCCATGAATTTTGAAGTTTTTGGAGACTTTTTTTGAATGATTGTACTGTGATTACTCAGGACGAACAGATATCTGATTTTTTTCAATTCCCATATTAATGGTTGGGGAAATTGCAACCGTTCCCAGCTCCCAATGACGTCCATGAATTAACTTGTGAACTGAAACAATTGTTGATCGGATATTTGCTGTTTCAACGTAAAATATTTTATGTCCCTGAAAGTAGTTAGCGGTACTGCGCACACACATTTGATGGAATCAAGCGCAATAATTTTAAATCATCGTTATTTAAACAAATCATGTATTTCTCGGCACTCACAGTAAAAATTTTTTTAAAAAATCATTTGCATAAGTAACTGTTTACAAGTTTTTTTAGTTAACTAACCTTAGTTTTTTTAGAAATAATCCAGTACTAGCTGCCTTTCTCTCATTGGAGAATGGTACAGCGAGTTGTTGAATGAGAGAGAAGACAGTCTCGCTAAAATTACACACAGAATATATATGAAATAATAAATAGTGATGAGTTGAGGTAGATGAGGCAGTATATCATAGTTAATTCACTCCTTATTAGTTAAATAGATGTTAATTCACTCCTCGACGAGAGACAAAA
The DNA here is from genome assembly GCA_002313205.1 of Laupala kohalensis. NCBI lineage: Eukaryota > Metazoa > Arthropoda > Insecta > Orthoptera > Trigonidiidae > Laupala > Laupala kohalensis. The sequence continues at coordinate 425,198 of NNCF01128247.1, forward strand.
CTCAACTACATTTCAAGGCGTGATATTTGTTCCTTTTGTACCAGAGACGGGAGGTGCACGAGCACGAGCGAATGGACATACGAAATTCAGTTCGAGCTCTGTTAGAGTTCAAAGATTTACTTCCTGCAAAAAATATCTGTAATGAAACAAAGAAACAAATGTAGAAAGTAAAGGTTTCTAATTCTTAGATTTTAATAAAATATTTTCTAAACGTAATAAAATATTTTCTTTGCGTTTTTAATATTTGAAAAAATTAATTTATTCCAATTATTAGTGAATGAACTTGATTCCATTCAAAGATTCATTCTTTATTTATTAAGCAAAAATTCGCCATTTTTTACGTTTTATAGCGAATGCTAAAGTTTGATATATATATATTTTTTGCTCTGTAATCTCCATATCAACTCGAACCATCTCGAGGGTGTAGCATCAGTGTTCCGCGCCTGCACCGGATGGTGTTTATCGTGGATGGGCTGCACGGCTTATATTTTTACAAGTCCTACTGAAACATAGAATGCGAGTGCCATATCCGCCGGAAGCCGGCGACTTAGGCACTCATTAGCGGGAAAAATTTGAAGTGAAGGTTAGAAATGAGGTAGGGATAAAAGGATAAATTGATGGGAGTTATGGCGGGTTTATTGCTAGGAGGATGAGATTGAGGTGAAAGGATGAATTTGAAAAAGAGATAGTTCGGGTAGAATGAGGGAATGGGGAGATGAAGTATGTCGGAAGGATACCGACGGTGAGCACGGGGATTGACTCTGCGGAACAGATGCCGAGAGTACTTATTGAAGATGTTGTTGGCGGTGGGGTCGTGGAAGGCCTTCCGGGAATGTTTCCGGGCACGAGGGAAGATGAATTTAGTGATGGGTTTAAATTTGGAAATTCGACGAAGATAAGAATTGAGGTTTAACAGCCATCCGCAGGAACCGGTTTTCAAGAATGTGAAGGCGACGATGAATTTTATTGGGAAGGGTAGCCCAAGTTTCACAGGCATAGAGTGCCAGGCTACGGACACATGTTTTGTAAAGTAAAAGTTTAATTTTTAGCCGGATCCTGCGGTTACAGAAAATAGAGAGGCGGGCAAGAGTGCTGTTCATTTTCTGAAAGAGAGACTTTCCCTGATCTTCCAAGCGAAGCTTCCTGTCCATCGTGATCCCAAGGTACTTGACACTTGCGGACCAGTCCACAGTGGTGTCCTTGACCTTGAGCGACGGCAGGTTTTGAAAGGGCTTGCTGGAGAGGTAGCGGAAAGTGAAGATAATTGCCTGGCATTTGGAGGGGTTCAAGGTGAGCGCATTAGACGAGCTCCAAGTGTCCAGGCGAGAGGTAGCTGCTTTAAGATTAGTGATAGCAGAAGAAAGATTGTAGGCAAGTGCCGCATAAGCAATGTTATCGGCATAAAGAAATTCAGAAACATGCCCAGGTGCCGGAAGGTCATGAAGAAACAGAGAGAAAAGAGTGGGTGCCCAGACACTACCCTGGGGACCCCAGCGCAGATGGGGCGGATTGTGGATAAGGAGCGATGGTACCGTACCTGGAAGGATCGTCCGGAGAGGTAACTGCGCAGGAGGTGATGAAAAACGGGAGGAACTAAGGAAGAGGTTTTGCGAAGGAGAAGATCGTGGTGGATAGTGTCGAAGGCAAAGGAGAAATCGAAGAATATAGCAGGAATGGCAATTTGTCGAGATAGGATGGGAGCTAATTCATGAGTCAGGCGCAAGGTCTGCAAAGCTGCAGACTTGTTACGCCTGAAACCGAATTGGGTGGGACGAATGGCATGAGTGGAGTCTAGGTGCGGGATAAGGCGCTCGAAAAGTTTGCCAAGAGGCGAAAGAAGACTAATGGGACGATAGTTATTAGGATCCCGAAGATTCTTTCCGTGTTTGGGAAGGAGAATGATGGTGGCATGTTTCCAGGAAAGTGGAAAGTAACTGAGAGAAAGACAGGAGTTAGAGATGTTGGAAAGATAAGAACAGCGTTATGCGGAAGATGACGAAGATAAACACCACGAATCTTGGCGGAGTCACCCACCTTGTTGGTTTTCACTCTCTTCAGGGTGGTCTTGACCTCCCAGACGCCCAAGGTCCACTCATCGTCTAGTGTGGTGGGAGACAACGGAGGTAGAAGTGTGGTCAAGGGAGATAGGTAGGACGTAATGTAGGAGCGGAGAAGCGATTTTCCAGGATCTCGCTGAAGATCTCAACTTTCCTGGCCGGTTCATAAGTGGGAATAGGCGAATCTGGAGTGATGAGGGGGGTGATGGCAGTGGAAGGGTTTCGGAGAGTCCTCTGGATCTTCCATATATCGTCGGAGGTTGAGACGTTAGCCCTGACAAGATACGCGTGCCATTGTTGGGCCCGGAAGTCATGAAGTCTGTCCTGCAAGATGCGTCGGGTGTAGAGGAAATAAGATTTGTCAGAAGGGTCTCTGGTTCGGTAGAATCGCCGCTGAGCACGACGACATTCCCTTATCAGAGCGAGAATGTCCTGCGGGGTGTTCGGGTGAGAAGAGGAGACAGGGGTAAAAAATGTGCTAGAATGTCGAAAGCTCGTCAACATGTGATTTGTCACGTGAGAAATTGCTCTGTCAATGTCGTCAGGTGAGGGAAGTGGAAGGTTGGAGTTCACCTTATGGCTGAGCCGTGAGGTGTACTCTCGTCAGTCTGTCTTGATAGACGTAGGAGGTTGAAAGTCGTGGAGGAAAGGGCCTAAGTAAGTTGAGAAGACAATAGGGAGGTGATCGGAAATTAATTCAAAGCGGGGATGGGGGGGTGGAAATTTGTAGATTAAAAGAGGTAAGGACTATGTCTAGGATGTCGTTTGGTACGTCGTTGATGAGGTGGGTCGGACCAGAGGAAGGATGGAGAAGGAGAGTCGGGTGTTGTGTGAGATATGTGGCCAGGGATCTACCGCCGATGTTGCAGACTGCAGCACCAGTCGGTATGTTTGCAATTGAGATCTCCGGCGATGACGATGCAGTCACCCAGACCTCTGAGTATGTCGTGATCCGCCCCGTCGAGAGCTTTGCGAGGCCGCAGATAAGCGGAAACCACTATAACTGGGCCTCGTTGGGTGCCGAACTCCAAGAACGTGGCTTCAAGAGAAGAAAGAGTAGGAGTGGGAAACCGAGTGTGGGGTATAGTTTTACGAATGGCGATGGCTGTACTGCCGCGTGGGTTTAGATTGGGAGTGACGTAGGGCCTATCATCTCGATAGATGTAGTACCCCGAAAGGGAGAAAGACGAAGAGGGAGTAAGCCATGTCTCCTGGAGAAGAAATTGGATTGAGAAATCGGAAAGAAATTGTCGAATTTCCGCATGTTTACTGGCCGTCGTGCCACGGCAGTTCCACGACGCAAAGGAGGTAATATTGTTGGGGGCCATTTAGAAGAGGGGGCATGAACTTGTAAGGCGTTAAGAGCCTTAAGGAGGAAGGGGCCGGGGGCTGAAAGAATGGGAAGAATTAGTTTGATGGCGTCGAAAATAGCACGCAGATCAATATTTTTAAGAATTTGCAAGACTTCAGTTAAGGACTGAAGGTCTGCAGCTGTGACACTTGGAAGAAATGAGATGTTGCCAATAGAAGGCGAAGTTGAAGGTGCAGAATGACCAGTCGTCCCTTGCACGATGTTGGCAAAGGACGCCAACAGCGGCCTCGGGGCTGGTGTAGCGGCCACGTTTCCTTTCACTTGGGTATTAGCCCTCCGAGCAGCCTGTGTACTGGCGCTGCTCTTGAGCGCGAACGACCTGGTCAGCGCGATGTTTTTTCAGTTCGAGAAATGCCGGGCAACCCGACCAGGAGGCGCAGTGGTCACCCGCACAATTGTTGCAGGTCAGTCGCGTTGGTCGTGTTGAGCAGTGTCCCAGGCTGTGGGGGCCCGCGCACAGAGGACGAACGACGTCACGTTAGCAGTGATTGCGGGTGTGACTTCAAGCCTGGCATCGAGTGCAGTGAGCGATCCACTCACGCCTGTTGCACTCTTCGAGCGTAACCCGCACATTACCCATATACCCTACGGTTTGCCGAAATTGTTGTACGGCGGAGTGCGCGAGCTCCACTACGTAAAGCCCCAGGTGAATCCTTCCTTCGGTCCCGTTTTTACGTTGGAGTTCCGATAGGTGGAATACCTGGAACCCCTGATTTGTAATATCTTCTCATAGTGATTCGAGGTCTTCATTCGGCTGAAGACCCCGAATCACTAGGCGGTGACGTCTCTTCTCCGTCACCCGGTGAAAGAAGAATGAGGTGTTTGCATCCTCATTCTTCAACGCAGTCAGCTTCCGGACCACCGCCTGGTGATCCTGTAAGTTGGAGACGTGCACAATAAAGTGCACGCGCGTGTTCCTACCAGTCAGTTTCGATTTGGAACTAGCCTGCAGGACTCGCAGGAGTGCCCGGGTGTCGAGGACATTTTCTACGTAAATGTCCCCGCCCCGTCGGCCGTTTCTGGCGTAACCCTGTTTACCAGACTCGGTGTTGGTGGCAGGAGGGGTCAAAGTTTGGGAGGAAGTAGGAGCGGGGGGGAAGCAACTTTCCTTACACTATCAGTCGTCGACGTTGACTCAGAACCGGATGTACTTGCGACGGGTACGAATGCAGCGACCGTGGGCCCTACAGAATTTAGCTTGTCCCTCACGTCAGTAATAGCCGTTTCGGCGGTGTTGATAGGTGAGCTAATGGGCGCAAACCGGTTAGACAAGTTCAGGAGCCTACGTTCCTGAACTGGCTCTGGGCGAAAGATCTTCGCCGGTGTAAATCCCTCCTCACACTCCATCTTATCATGGGGGCGGGATGCCGGAATTATTCTAGTAATGCACTTAGGCGCAGACTTTACAGAATTTAAATGTTCCGTTGACTTACCGGGCAGCGCCTGAAAGCTGGTGGCAGCAGGCTTGGTCGATGGACCAGACTCACCCGGAAGGAGAACAGTGAGGAAAGTTCAAAGCTCTCGGACGATGCCATCAGGGAAGCTGTTGGAAGGGTCTGCAATCGCTGCCGTCTGGTGCCCAGCAGCTGCTTACGGAGAGATCTCACAGCAGTCAGGCGTCGGTTGGCCGGCGACCACTTCGCCGCCGCGGTGGTAGAAGGCTTCTCTGTTGAAACGTCCACACTACCCGTACTCGGCGGCGCTTCCTCGGGTACGACCTGATGAAAGCCGTCGATAACCGTCGGATCTATTTTCGCCGTTATCGCGTTATAAAATTTTAAAAAAATATCAAACTCGACTACAGATACCGGTCACGCCCGCAACGCAAGAGCGCACTCACTGGACTTACTGCATCAGAAGATGCAGCAGGAGAAGTAGGCAACGTCTACGCGCAACGAGGCGACTGCAACCCGCACGACACGTGTTGCCTCGGCCACGTGTTGCAGTAAAAACTGCAACTAAGCGCGCAAGTTCTATCCCGAAGGTTCAAACTGCGCGCTGTGGGACCACGTGGTCCGAGAAAGAAGGATCGTAAAAACACCAGACGTCACCGAAGAGCACAGAAAGCGCGGGAAACGCGGAGCGGTCCACACACTACCGAGGCCGGGCTCGAAATGCCACATCAACGTGTTGATCCTGAATATAGGGCAGCGATGATTTCCCTTTTCTAGAGGACTTGCACTCAGGCTCTGAGTTATTATCTTTATTATTTCTACTTTGTTATTTTAATTGTCCATGTATTTTATGATGTAACACTATGTATTTTAAATCGGCTGAGTTACGTAAAGAGGTTATGGAAACATGATCAAAAATAAATTTACATTATCAAATCATTTGTTCGTTTTGTAGAATTACCCTTTTTGTTCAACACTTAACCTCATTTACATTCCACTTTCAGTCAATCTTAAAGGCTAAATGAAAGAGTGGAAATCGAGAACAGGGCATAAAAATATCTATAAAAACTTTGTTGTAAATTTATACGTTTATACACAATACCTACATTAAAATTTAACAAGACTCTTAAAACGTCGTAATAAATATGAATATTTACTGACATTTTTATTAAATTATAAATGTAAAATAAACATGGGATGGGCATTCATCTAAAAAAATAAATACGTTAAATTTTACAAAAAATAAAAACATGATTTTACATCAAGACTTTTGAATAAATCGATTTGATCTTTTTAAGTATAAGTAGGACATCCTATGGTTGCACATTCCTCTGTGTACGTAAAAAAACAGTCCGTCAAGTCGGGTGTCACTTGTAGAGTTCCGGAGGTACGTTTTCTGGCATCTTAAAGTTAACAGTAATATCCCGCACATTAGGAGATGTAGCAGTAAGATTACAATTCTTAGAAACCAAATATTTCCCTCAACTCCACGTGTTCTGTGGTTTCAATTACATTCTTTGCAGGATGCTTTGAACCCGGACAACGTTGGGATTCAATTTCAGGGTTGGCAATATTCTTATTCTTATGAATAAAATATGATAAATTGAAAATTCATTCGTTATTCTTCGTAGAAAAAATAACGATTAAAAAGTTATTATTTTATTCGACAAACTTTGACTGACGAATTAAAAGTTATTTTATTCGGCCAAATTTGAATGACGAAAAACAAGATATTCTTTCAATGACGTAAATAAATGACGAATAAAATGCTATGTTTTTATTCGAGCAATACTGATTGACGAATAACAATTTATTTTTTTATTTGACCCATAAACAAATTATGATTTATTTTTTTATTCTAAAAAAATAAAAAGATAATTTAAATTGCACTTTTTTGTTCTTGGTAGCATAAATGACAAATACGGTTATACCTTTTTTTGCTGTAACGAATAACTAAGTCGAATGTGAATTGTGGTTGTACTGTTCATAATTAGAATTTAATTATTTTAAATATTCACATACAAAATTAATAAATTATATTGTGCAATAAATGTTGATATTCTTAAGGTTAATTGAGGATTTATCTTAAAATAAAGTATCACTGGAAATTGTTTATTGAATATTTTATGACATGAAAATTTCATGATTATACGTATTAATTCTAATATAATACAGTTCATTCAGATTTTCACTAACAAATATTGAATGAAAAAATATGAACAAATTGTAATAAAATTTGAATGACTGGAGTCAACATCTTAACTTCATATCATTTATCGTGGCACATGAAAGCAGGAGTTTACTGAAGTTGATTGAGTGATATAAAGTGTTTACAAACAATTCAGAATGTATTAATGTACGTTTTACTTTTTAACGATCAAACCCTTACAAAGAACACCGTTTTAGAGTTAACATTAGTATTTTAGTAATATATAATGCTCATTTTGCACATGAGCACATTGCAAGTATTATCTATGAGTCGCTGTTCACGTAAAAATGTACATGTCGCCAGCGAGAAAGATGTCGAATCACACTGTCTGCCTCAATGCAACTCTGCGGCATACTGTGACAAAGCCAGAGCAAGCCCCATGTCCCATTTCACATTTCCTCTTTACAAGTCACAATCGAAACTCAGAGGATTACAACTGTAACCAATCTTAGATACATTATAACACTACACTTTAATCTTAATTATTAGATCAAGATGCGATGCCTCAGCCAGTTATTTCGTAGGTTATTATATCTCTGGGTTCCATTTTATGTCATCAGCTTCGCCCGACACTGCTGATTTCTTATATACACACACACATATACATAAAAGATGTTTTGAAAGAAAATATTGCAAATAACCAAATTTAAGAAGCAGCAAAGGTATGCAAAAGAGCGTAACCGAATATGGTGAGTGAAAAGCCTCGTAATGTCTACCAAGATGGAAACGGAACAATAAAAATAGACTCTGTAAATATACATAAATAAATACACTCCCACGACACAATGTAATTTATATTATTACTTTTATTACTATCCACATATTGCTTGAAAAAACATTCACTGTGTAACAGTGTTCTGTTCAAAACAAGTTATTCCTTGCAATATAAAAAGTATAACCTTTTGTGTTATCAATTGTAACAAGAATAAAAATACCAAAATAATAGAATATATCGTAATTTTGTATTTATTGCCAAGAATCCTGCTCTTTCGCTCTGACCGTGACAGGGGTGAGAAATTAGGATGGTCGGGTGGTGGGATAATTGGTTTCAAATCATTAATTATCTCGAGTGTGTGAGAGAAACATATCCAACCGAGAAGAGTTTTAACCCACGTTGTAGAGTTCAAAAGTATTGTGGGAGATACGACGCTACCACTAGACCACTGATGTCAGTAATGTTACTTTCTCATATAAGTAGTATATAAAAACGTTCATGATTAAAAAGTCGAAAGCGAGATTTAGACGGAAATATCCGTTTTGCGATCCCTGATTCTGAAAAAGTGTTTCATGGCATAACGTCCGTCCGTCTATACGTCTGTACGCAGCGATTCTGAGTAAATGAATGAATCTATTTAATTCGTATTTACGGTAGAATTTATTTGTTATCGATGCTCGAGCTCTAATTTTTTAAACATGAAAACAAAGGGTACTTTACATGAAGGTCAAATTACTCTTTTGAATGTTTCCCAAAAATGGCTCCAACGATTTTGCTTAAATTTTCTGCACGTAAAGTACAATTAGTATGCATTACATCCACATGAGCGATATTTCGCTGGAAACTTTGGTATAGACGCAGTAAAATAATTTTTGTCTGGTACACTTACACATTATTTTACAGTTTCAAGAATCTTGAATACTAGTTTGCAGCGTAAATGGACCAAGCAGACGCAGAATACACTTTTGGTTAACTGAAATGAAAGGATAAAATACATACAAGGATGGCAAATGCATTGCAGATTGGAAAATACATCAATTTCTGTCTACAACGAAATTACATTTACATAACAGTTTTACGATATTTTTAAGACTGATATGTCGCTAAATGTTTTGAAATAATATTCTGAATATTTATTTTACTTTCAAATAAAAGACAGTAATAATTTCATCTTGCTACTTTGACCATGAATGAAGCACCGAAAGGCGACCAAAATACAGAGGACCACGCCAGAAATGGCCTTTTTACAACATAATTTTTTCTCACTACGCTGTAGACAGAGAAACGTATATGAGAAAGTAAGTGCGATGGTTTTGCATCTCTGGTACAAAAATGTAATAATAAAAGAAAAAACCACTGATGTTCGTGATGTTCATATGTTGAACGAATCGTGTCCATTACTAGAACCCTGTCTAATCACAAATGACAAATTTTGTCTGCTGAATTTATGGACTTCATACATAAGAATGTAATATAATTTTGTTAAAATTCCCTCCCTATCCTAGTTATGTGGATTTTGGGCAGAAATGGATGGGTATGTGATTGGACTGTCAATAAAATTTGGGAGAAAGAGAATAATGAAAAGTTGAATGTTTCTTCGAGAACCAAAAAAATTAGAAAGTTTCATTTTCAAATTTTCTAATTGACCATATAAAAGCATAATTTGTGCCTAGAATATAAATTCGTTTCCCCTCTTTGACAATTTTGAAGCAATTTTTTTGTCACTAAAAGGATGCATAATCTTGCACTTACCAATGCGTGAATTTTACGACTGTTTTGAATTTTTATTCATTGTAGACTTCTAAGAATGCGAATATATATTTTTTAATTTTAATCCTCTCTTTCAAAAAATGCAAATTTAGAAAATGTTAGAAAAGAAACAATAAAGTTTGCCTGGTAGGTTGTAAAATTATGCACGACGAATGTAAAATGATGAAAAATAAACATAATTTCCAACCTCGCCGTTTCAATTTTTTAATTTCTCGTTAAAATGGTTTCATGGTTATTTCAGATTATAAATGAAAAATAGAAAATTTGGTTCAAGATACCTCCGTCACCAAAAATTAATAACAGGCGTTAAAAACGTGAACAAAACAATTTACTACACATAATATATATTGAATATGTATGATATATATCAAAGCGTATTAAAATTTTGAAAAACACTATCGTTTTATCCCATTCCCTTACCAAATCTCTTGAAATGACGTAACACTCCGACTCATCCTTTACATATTTGAACAGCAAGAAAAACTTGAAAAATGAGGTTCGAACTGGAGAAGAAATTCACACAAGGACTAAAAAAATTCACTGTTTAGGGATTTCGTCAAGTTTCGTAGAACATTAAATATCGTATAAGGTGCGTGCGCCAAAGGTGAACCATGCCCTTAGGTGGACACTCTTTTCTATTCACCTATGAGTTGACCTTCCATTTTTTTAAATGTCAACATATCCTCAAACGTAGTTGCATTCTATCGGCATTTTGAAAAATGACATGTCTAGGAGGTATGGTGTGCAAACTACTGATCGTTTTGAGGTGTAATGACTGTTGTAAATTCCTCATTGTTTGTAATATTACGTCCAAATATGCATTATCGAATGCTCCTCTCATTTCCATAAATATTATATTTTATTTCGTGTTTTCAGATCATCTAACAGTCGAAGAACAGCATCTTCATGCCCGTCTCTTTCTTAATACATAATGTCTATTATCCAACCTCTTACCGTTCCAAATAACCCTTTAGCCTTTTTCTTTTTTTATCAAACATCTCGTGGGAGGGCACCAGAGGTATCCATACGACTCTGGTTTGCTTGGGTCTGTTGTTATATCTTTCATTCATGATATTACTCTCAGAATTTCCATGCATCTGGATGATACGCCTTTTGTACAAACATTATATTACTTCTTCCAGCAATCGCTATAAAATTCTATAGTAATCTTAACAATGCTTAGGTTATCCCATCTTTGCTTGATACATTTTTTTCTCTTAGTTCTTTCACCAATTTCCTCAATTCAGTCAGGATCATCCAGTTTTCTCTTCCTTCAATATCTCTTCCATAGCTCACTCCCCCACTGTCCTCATCTTCGTCATCTCCAAGTAACAATCTCAGTATTCTATCTCCTATCTCATGTTCACAGATGTCTTCCTTTGTCCATATTTCTACTCTATATCTCCATCCTTCTCACCATATTCGCTGCTTATTTGATTTGGTGTTTCCAATATGCTTTTCATTTTTAAATTTTCCCAACCCTTATTCTTCACCTCCTTCACATCTATCTTAAACTCTATCTGCTTATCTATGTATCTTCTGAACTCTTCTGCCTCATCCATCCTCTTCTGTTTCCTCTTCGATAGTTCCCTTCACAACTTATTACTCGTTTCCTTAGAACCTCGTGCATCATATCCGTCTGCTTCCCCTCGTTTGTTCCACCTCGCACTCTCTGCATTCCTTATGTAAATTGAGTTGAATTTCAAGAATAGATTCCTCCATATTCTTTCTCTCTATCATATTCGTCACCTCATCTCTATTTCTTCTTTCCTCCCATATTTATTTAATCAAATAACTCTTATTATTCTTGGCTCATCCGTCTTGCCATCTTCGATTTTTCGGTTTTTCTCTTTCTCCGTCACACTCACTGTATCCCCGCACGTTCTCTACTTACCTCATTCACAAACTTTCACACTTTGATCTAAAAATCTTGCATTTTTCGTTATTTTCAAGTCTATTACAGATTTATCAAGTGACTACACAAGTTTTTTGTCCATTTATATTTGTTAGCAGCAAAACATTGTCCAATATTTGTTTCTCCAGTGCCCGTCTTCGTTTATTCGACACCCTGTCACACATTCTTAGTCGATACATACCAGACAAATCACCTCGTCCTCCTCATTTCTTTCACTATTTTCTCTATTCTATCCATGCATTCCTTTATATCTGTAAAATATTGGCAATACATATACCCCAGAACAAAATTATATTTCCCTATAATTGGGATGTATTTATCAAGAACCGGTACTTTCACTTCTGTATAGTTTAGAATCACTGCCACCCACGGACTCTCCTTGAACACTTCCCTACTTAACGTAATAATTGCAATCGTTACAAATTAAACATAGTAGTGCATAATATAGGTTATTATCAACGTTCAGCTGATTATTAAACCTAAAATAAAATAATGGGAGATTCCCGCTCCCCTTCTCAAGTTCATATTAAAATGAGCCCAAAAATAGAGAAAGAAACCACCTGTGAGGTAAAATGTGAAATAAAGCGAGGTAGTGCAAGGTATGACAACGACACTTCAGTTTTAATTGAAAAATATTTTATGTAAATAAGGGAGATCCATTTGTTCTTAATTTTGAAATGCATTAATTTTGAAATGCATTAATTTTGAAATGCATTAATTTTGAAATGGATACATTAAAACGTTTTTGAATTACCTTCTTAACTAAATACTTAATTTACAAATTACTTAATAGTTTCCTCTGTGCACTTTGTAGATCAATATCCCAGGTTTTAATTCGAAAATATACTAAATGTTCGATGAATGACTAACCAACGAAATACTAGGGATTGAAAAGAATTGCACACTCCTTAGTCAGAAATACCACCATTCTCATATGATTAATGTATTCTTTGTAACAGAAAGAAGTGCAGATTCATTTGATACTAATTGTACCAAGAACTAAAATACCATATAAAGGAAGCACTTTGTATTGTACTACTAAAAATCATTCTCGTCGACAGCACGATAAAAGAATAACTTATTAGTAATTGTACGTCAGGCAAGAGTAACTTTTTATTCGTTATTACAAGTAATTTTGACAAATAAAAGAATAACTTTTTATTTGTCATTCATTTTTAGTAGAATAAAAGAATAATTTTTCATTCCTCATTCAAATTAGTCGAATAAAAGAATATAATTAATTTAATGATTTTTGCCGCCGGTCTACTCTCATTTCAGGATATATTATATTTTATCGTGGATTCGGGCATAAGTAAGCCCCACATACAAAGTTCCTTATTAATTAGCAAAAACACTCATGAAATAAAATTTTGACTTAATTAATCTTATAATTAAACATTCCCGCCATGCACCCACATAAAGTTTAACCCAAAAAAATTCACATGTCTTACATACAATGAAATCATTCCTATTTCTCTTACACAAAGACAGTCTTTACCAATAACTTAAAAAAAGAAAGAAAGAATTTAATTACATTAATTTAAACATTTTGACGGGCGCTCATCATTATGCAGGCCTAGGTAAAATTTAAATAATAGAACAGATGTCCTGAGCCTAGGCCGTTTCATTCTTTTCTTCCGCGGCACTTTTGTGTTTAAGAGTTGGCGCGGCCACTTGAAATGTTCACTAACTGGAAAGCCCCAGTTTAAGCGGATTACCTTCGTGATGGGATGGTCAGATCATTCTAAAGGCACCTGGCAGATGAGACCCTCGTTGGAGTCCAGCGTGTTGAAGTGCACCCCCTGTTCAGCAGTAGTAACAGCCTTCATCAGCGATCTGCGTTAATGGGCGATGACGTGCAGACACTGTTCTCGTTCTCCCCACGAATCAAAAATTGTTCTCCGACTGACTGAGCACTGTGCGACTATGGTAAATGGCACTTCTCACCATAATGAACGAAATGTCGAATTTCCGCGAAACTCGATCTTAAGTTTTTCTCAGAATTCTCGAGCTAAATCTTTGAATCTCCGAAAATAACATGGAGATTGCGGATTTCAAAATTCATCAGACAAATCTGAATAAACGTCGGATATTTAGAAATTCCGACGACGCTGTTGAATTTCTTAGCATAAGTCTGAAAATAACCACAAACTTGTAGTGCTCGAAAAAATCTCCGAATTCAAAATAAAATTTCCGAAAATACTGTCATCTCCAAAATCACCGAAAAAGCGTGTCTACAATCTCCGAAAACATCTCTGAAAAAGCTGTCTCCGAATCTCCGACAAAAAGAGTTCTAAAAAAGTGGTCTCGAGATCTCCGACAAAAAAGTACTAACAAGTGGTCTCGAACCTCCGCGGTTCTCTATTTTATCTCTTCTGTTCCCCCTCCGTACCCTCGAAAATTCTCTCACGTGACTTAATTTCAAAAACCATGTGACTGTTTCTAACCAGTTCCCATGATTTTTCCCTTCCTTCGTCAATGTTATGACTGGCTGAACTCTCCACTACCGGTTCCTAGTTTCAGCCAATCCACTTACTCCGTTTCATAAAAATTTCCCCACTTCAATATTTTCTTTCGGAATCCATCGGCTTCTTCCTAATTTTGAATCCGTCTTTTCTAGAACAAAATATCAAGCTCTCGAAAGTTCCAGAACCTTTAGACCGTTGATCATTGTCTTCAAATCGTCTCTTCCTTCCCCAACTGCGCTACCCACAACCCTTGGTCGATACGTTTGTGCTTCGCCGCCGCCTCCTCATAAACAATCGTCCAGCCCATTCTTGACAAGTGCGCCAAACGTATTCGCACCCACATCTGCCGTTGTATACCGCCGAACCTTTCTTTCCCTTTACATTTTTAAAAGGAGGCTTCCTTATTCCCCAAACATGTGCTCCCTTGTTCAGGTCATTTAATTCCCACAGCTATGGTACTAGCATCTCACCATTTTCCGTTGACGTTTATTAAACGACGNCATATTCGCACCCACATCTGGCGTTGTATACTGCCGAACCGTTCTTTCCCTTTACACTTTTAATAGGAGGCTTCCTTATTCCCCATCCCCCAAACATGTGCTCCCTTATTCAGGTCATTTAATTCCCACAGCTATGGTACTAGCATATCACCATTTTCCGCTGACGTTTATTAAACGACGCCGACGCTCGCGTCTTACGAATTTCCCTCTCTCATCCCACTTTCAAACGAAACCCGTGCGTCACTTTTCGACCACCCACGTTCTCCGAACTCTCATCTTTCGGACATATTTCATTCTTTCTAATTTTGTTTTTATGTTATTATTAATAAAGAATTATTAGATTCTTACAATATTCATATTAATGGGCATTTTTATCATGTTTACACAATATATTACATAATAATAATAATAATAATAATAATAAATTTATTGTCAAAAAAACAGTACAAACTGCGTATGACCACGTGGAGGACAAACTAATTTACTCTCCGGAAGCAAGCAAGGGACCATCCCATCAATTCCGATCAAGGGCCCTAAGGCAGAGGCGGATTCAAAAATTTCAGCAAAAATAATGAGTCAAGACAACACAATCATGCAAGAAAATAGTTTTTAAAAAAATTGATATAAGTTATTTAAAAAGTACTACAGCAATGGCGTGATAAAGTTCAAGATGGATTTAACTTTTATTAAAATCAATAAATCAATATATCATGTTTACACAATATATTACATAATATAACAATAGACTATCGAATTCAATAACCTACTGTGTGACTTCATTTTACTTGTCTGTTTGGCCAATTACTTGATTAATTTTCCTTTCACTTATTGCTGTAAAATATTAACATGTATAATGCTAAATTTAAAACTTTTTCTAAACTTTCAGTCTAAGAATCGGGCTATAACAATTCATAGCTATGACTTGGATGGAGATGGAGTTGAAGAACTTATCACTGGGTGGTCGAATGGGAAAGTTGATGCCAGAAATAGTCGCACTGGTGAAGTTATTTTTAAGGATAACTTAAATCATTCTATCGCTGGAATCGTGGAAGGAGATTATCGGTTTTCTGGGAAAAATGATTTGCTATGCTGCTCTGTTGAAGGTGAAGGTAAGTGAATATGCATGCTAAGAATCTTAACTACTCTATTTGAACATTATGAAATGCAGGGAACTTCCTTTTTCTAGTGAATTCTGTAATTGACAATTCAGTTGTCAAGAGAGCTGATTTAACTTCTCAAACTTACGACATAAATTGGCGCATAAAATCATCTCTTCCTTGTCCAAACTTTGCTGGGACGTCCATTTTCGCGTATAGTTCTGGTCAATGCACAAGGAGTGGAATAACTAACTTGCTCAACTTATTTTCCCAGTAGTCAACTAATCGGATATGTGAAATACGGTTCCGTAATTGGATGTTATAAATGGTGCTCCTATGCTAATTTTTCATCAACATTTGATATTTAATGATAATTTAGGATACTAGTTATACCTGTACCAATGGGCAAGCCTTTCGGTCGGAAGGTAGAAGAGTTCTTACTGTTTCTTTTGGAGGACCTATAGCTGGAAACTCTATCCCAACAATTGTGTACCGCTTTGATGTAAATAGTTAAACTTTGTGCTTTATTTGTCATGTCCGTGGATTGTATCTATTTTTCTGATGTGTAAATATGCATGTTTCTGTTACTTCTATGTATAACTTTATTTGGTTAATAATATAGTGAAGACGTTATACTGTCATAAGTTGGTACCTACTATTAAGAAATGTTTAGCACATTATGAAACGTCAAAAAGGAGTAGAAAACATACAGTCCGAGGCAAGAGTTGGATCGTCTTGGGGAAAATGTATCGAGGATAATAGGATGACAGAAACCTAGTTTTAGTAATGTAAATACCGTCACATTTCTCACGTTTTTAAATATTATTATGAACATCATTCGTTTATTCTCTTTTTTTCTGCTTTTGCAAGAACCTTTTTCCCTGTCCTAATTGTAGGATTGGACTTGGTTGATTTGGAAGGAAATTCACACCAACCTTGTTTGTTCTGGTTTTAAAAAGAATTGAACGTCAGAATAAGCTCGAGTAGTTCATTGAATATGTTAAATGAGACGCACAGTTTTTTCATTTTTTTGTAATTTTTGCTCATTTGCTCTGAATATGTTTTATGTTTCAATCCACTCGTCAATCCCAGTACATGTTTCATGTTTCAAATTGTGACTAGGTTTCACTTGTAACAAGGTTGGATATTGGTATCCAACATTACAAAATTAATTCCTAGTCGTCATTGAAAGAGTTTCGCTTAATTTGTATATTCCTAAATTAAAATAGTTTACTACAATCTGCCATCTCATGTTCAATACTCACCAATTTTACCATACCTTCAACAACTGTGCATTTTTGTGTCATATTTTTGTTCAAAATCTCGATCGAAAGTCTTCAGTGCAAAACTCTCTACCGTCGCCTTATCCAACTTTTAATTTGTTATATACTCACCACGTACCTCTTTATACCTTACACGTAGTCCTTTTAAGTCACCTGTGTGGACTACATTGCCATTTTCACATTTCCTCTCGTTTCTTCGTCAAAAACGTACTAGAGTATACTTTTCTCATCTACTTTGCTACTGATCTGTGGTGTGTAGGTCCTTGAAATTCTTAATTGCTCCTCGCGAATTCTCAACTTTATTCATTTTATTCTCTCATATCGACAATGATATTGCTGGGCTTTTCAGTCTATCATTAGAGTCCCTCTTGCGACGTTGTGCTAATACTCTCAGGAGGAAGAGCACAGTCGCCGCCTTGCATCGAGAGCAAAGGTCAATAAAACGTAGAGCTGACACCAGTAAACGTATAGTATATGACAATGGAAGACACAGACCAATTGGATGCTCTCGGTTGTGAGATCTCACAGTGAGCTTTTCGCTCTTCGCTGAAATTCAGTGACATCGGGTTTGCATAGCATCTCATTAGTTACGAGACATTGTAATCAAAAACCGTATTCTGTCGTCTATATTTGATACAGTATTTATTTGAAAAGACCAAAAGCAAGCTCCCTGGCATTATTCCTAGTGGCCATTCGGGAACCTTGTAGTCTGATGGAACTCAAATACTGGCGATTGTGTAGCCGTACATTTCAGCATTGTGTAAGCACTGAAACTAAATCTAGAGATCGTACTCGACAGAACAATCTGAGAAATTTCTTCCCATTGTGAATATAAAATCAGTGTATCGTAACGAGAAACTAGCCATGCTGCAAGACTCCTCATTTGCGCGCCGACCCAGAGACCACAATAATATGCATTTCCGTGGGGCTAGACCCACTAAAATTGTATTTATGAGTGTACAACTGCGTACGAGGCAAGAGCTGACTTCTACTTGGTAGCAACGGAGGGCACGTATAACAATTCATCTAATGCTAAGCCAACTTACCTTGGTCGTCCACCCTCTGAATTGGGGAACTTGTTAGGAATGGAAAGTGGAAGCCACCTTCAAAATTTCTACTTCATCGTCATCCATGATTAATGAAGGTAACAAAGCGCTTCGAAAGGTACGTTTTTAGTGGCAATGGAAGTTACGTACTGAAGAAACCTTGAGAGTCGAATTGAGATTGATAGGTTCCTGGCGGTCATACGCAGTAACATGGAGCCATTAGACAAATAATTCAATTTCAGGCTTAGTGGAAGGATTTTTAAGCGGTAATTCCAAATTTTAAAGATTAATGACTAAGAAACGGTAGGTCAGATAAGTCTAAAATTTTGTATTTTTATATAAACCAATAGAACTACCAGTATACAAAAATTGTCTTATTCTGGGACATGAAGTTCAGAAATGGTTGATTTCACATGGAATGACCGTTCCCATGACCTTAACCGCGAGATCGTTCGCAAGCATGGTCCATGGAAATTTTATTCCGATGAAAATATTATATTGATTTTGCATCTTTTTGTTTTTTAATATTTTATTTCTAATTGTACGCAACCTTGGCACTGTTGTGTACATTATCTCTGTAGCCCCATCCTGGCCCGGATTTTACTCCGGTTATCCTCCGGGTTATGGCGGATTTTCCTTGGGCGGGAATGTCATTAGAACTTTTGTTTTATTAATCTCGAATTTTTACTGCACTAATATCTACAATTTATTTTGAATAATTAATGGATAACAGTACGTATTTATTAAATAATTTCTTTTGTAAATATTAAATCCGCCACTGCCCTTGGTCTCTTGATCGGAATTGATGGGATAGTCCCTTGCTTGTTTTTTATTGCCCCCCACATGGTCATACGCAGTTTGCAACTGCATTTTTGACAATAAAGTTTATTAATATACATTTTGAATGAAAATATTTCATTAAATTAATGAATAATAATGTAAGTTATCATATTTTATACAATTTTACAATAACCCAAAACCAAACTATAAAAGAAATTGATCCAGGTTTTTCTATACAATGAAACCAGACATGTACCACCACGGTCTCCACTCATGTTGAAGACGTGGAACAGTTGAAGTATATAGGTTACTGCATAAAACTTAAAAATTATTTTTTCTCAAACTGGGTAGTGCGCGCTATTATTTTAATACATTGACATTAGAATCTCACAAAAGATTCCAAAGTTCATATCTCACCTTGCCAGATTACCGAATTTCCGTATAACTATTACAGGAAACCTGATTAAACTGTCTTTAATATCAGATTATTATTTGTATCGAGACGATATAATTACAGGACCTACAGGGGGTAGACTATTATTGCAGTCAGGAATGACGTGCCATATACCCATAGTTCATCTCTCCGTTGTAAACAATGGAAGTCACAATCATTGAAATAGGTGTGGACTATGGCAACATCTGGGTCGATTTTCATACAAACACCTCTCAACCGCGCTAGACAATCCTGAATACCCGAAAGTTCTTAAATAACGAAATGATTATGGAAGATGATCTTAATGGATAAAGAACAGGCTGGGATTGTAAAAGCACAATCTGGAACAACCTTCCTTTAGTACTTGGGTTTATCTTCATCACTGACTGTATTCCCTCCTAGCTCTCCCACTCATCTAATTAATTCCACCCCTCCTGATATTCTTGGTATTGTATCCTGTTTCATTGTATCGTTACAGCTAAAAGAAAAGTCGAACAAATTCAAATACACACTTATATCCCTCTTACAAATTACCAAATATTTACTGAAGTCCTCTAATAAAGATTTAACCCCTCCTCCCACATACTATCCACATACCTTTCACTTTCTTCCCTTAATTCTCCTTACATAGATCTAGTCATCACTCTTCTTAAAACTTGTGAACATCTCAAACGCTCTAAGCCCCGCAAAGATGCGTCTCTCGGGTAGTCACCTAAAATCTCTACGAAACATTTGGCAATAGTTTTAACTCGTGCATTTCTATTTTTTTCTTTCACCAGAAAACTAATACG
This sequence comes from Laupala kohalensis, assembly GCA_002313205.1. Classification (NCBI taxonomy): domain Eukaryota; kingdom Metazoa; phylum Arthropoda; class Insecta; order Orthoptera; family Trigonidiidae; genus Laupala; species Laupala kohalensis. Next base: position 445,028 of record NNCF01128247.1, read on the forward strand.
TATTTCACTCCTTCCAAAAACGAACAAAGATGTAAAAATTCCCAACTTCCATCTCAATATGCGTAGATAGTGTCATACTTGGGAAATTAATTTCCAGCATTTGTAAATGTCTTTCAGATTGAAAATTGTCCCTTACGCTAGTGACTATCAGAAAAATAGCGTTTAGAACATTTGTCGTTTATACTAATCAAGTAAAAAAAGGACAAGTTATAAGCAGAAATTTTATGAACAAAATTAGCTGATGAGAACTAAATAAAGTTCAGGCAGCTTAGGTTCTGTCTCCACATAGCGTTGACCAACGGACGGTACATCGGATCTGCAGCGCAGAGGCCGACGCATCGTACATTTAAATGGGACCGTCCCCACATTCAGTTTTGCATATTTTCCCCGCCCGTTGGTCATTTCCACCGCCGACATGCTGCGTTGGCTCCGCGCGGCACGGCGTAAGCAATGAGGCTTTAGCACACAGAATCTTATGGCATATTGCGGTCATATCGCTCGGTGCTGCGCGACCTTGAGTCGCTGCCTCGACATTGAAACCAATCAAAACGAAAGAATAGGAGTGAAGCGAGAAGCCCGCCTATTCAAATGCTTTTTGATCCAACGGACGCATTAAATGACTGATTTCATTTTTATTAAGTATACAACTTTGTAATTTTGTCAAATTAGACGGAGAGAATTTACGGGATTGGAATAATTTACCCTTTTACCCCTTTATTTTATTGTGAATTCATTAAGAGTGACTGTGAAAAGCGTTTTTTTCTAAACATCATTTAAAAGTTTTATTTTTTTCTTATACAACCAAATTTATTGATTACCTTTGCTATTTATTTTTGTCTTTAAAGGAAACAACTGTTTATCTTATTCGTATACTGGGATAAGTATGTCCCAAATTTGAAAACTCTATAACTTCGAAAAAATAAATAATTCAGATCGTTGGAAAGTTTAATGGTTGGACTAAATATATCATAAATTTTGTCAAGATTATACAGTATTTCGTTTACCAAATTCTGCATTATATGCGTGAACATATAATTATTGCAATTTTTAATCGTTATGGTGACAATACCTCTGCGAGACGTTGTTGTTCGTTAAAAAATATATTTTAAAAGAAGACAAATTTTAAATTGATTTCCGTCCCCAGTATTTTCCTTGGCACTTTTTCCTCATAAGAAAACTTTTTTATGTCTATTTGCCAGAACATTTACGTTAATCTATATGAAATAATATATAATGGTATGAAAATTAGTTACGTTATTTTAATGAACACCATTATTCTCCGACATAAATGTTCTTCAATTGTGAGAAATTCTTTTTTTTTTTTGTCTATTTTCTTAAGGGGACTAAATCGCCGGGGTGAATGAAGCGCACTGCATAGAAGCTCCGTTCGTGTTAACAGCAGCATTGCATGTGACTACTATCTGACAGGTACGCGATAGCAACGGTTGTTTGGGGACGGGTGAAAATTTCAAGGCTGTGTTGCTGATCCGATGAATCGGCTGTCGGCAGCGCTATGTGGAGACGGAGCCTAAAATGAAGACAATATCTGTATGTGAAAGAGCGGTTGGGACTCTTCTCCTGCCATTCAGACGGGTACGCATCCTGGACGGGGACCGATTGCTTGACTCCATCTGAGGGGGATTTGTGTCCAGTCATTCTATCGAATGAGCTTTAGATAGTCTTAACGGAGACCGATCACTTCGACTCCTGATTTTCCACCATCTCTGTCGAAAGAATTAGTTTTTTTGAATGAGAACGGACCACAGCAAAATCTATCTCCTCCCCTTAGTACCAGTAACATGGCTATATCTGACGCAAGCGTTCGTTCATTTGGGACTTCCTCGTATCGCTGTGCTACTTATCTCACGTGAGTTCTTATTGAATAAACTCATTGTCAACCAAGAATGTAAAAATTTGTATATCGTGTTATTATTTGATAAATACGTAAATAGAGAGTAGAAACATCCAATAATAACAATGTTACCTTCTATTCCATTACTTGTAACAATGTTGTCTTCTATTCCACCATGAAGAACAATATTTTGTATCTTCAATGAATATGTTTATTGTGAGACTTTTGTCGTATATTTTACTTTCTTTCCGTGATTCTTGAGTAGTTTACCATTTGTTAACGACCAATTTAAATGTGTGATCTTGAGAGCACGAGGTACTTTATGAAGATATACTCTTCGGTTCTAACGTATTGTGTAAAATTAAATTTTAAATTAAAGCTGAGAAAATCATTGCCTGTGTTTGGATTCCATTACCAATATTCCATACTTAATCCTAAAACATACATTTTAAACGACGGTTAAGTTTTGGTGATACATTTTCTTTTTCCAGTGCGTGGATATAATTTATCACGGCAAACAGGTGTCCGCGTGGCAGCTGGTGTCACTGATGTTACTGTTGAACAGGATACGATTCGTGAATTGTTTTCGAAGAAGCAAGCTCTGCTACTAGAACTTAGGAACTATGAAGCAAATGCTCAGTTTTCTGGGACTGGAAGTGAAGAATTTGCTGAACATCTTGCCCAAATGAACGTTGATATTGGAGTGATTCCTGTGAGTAGTAGCTTATTGCTTTCACAAATTCTCTCTAGACTTTATTAATGTAGTTTAGTGGTGAAGATTCCGATGTGATAATATTAATATACGTCTGAAACATGGTCAGCTAAATGTTTTTGGGATACGACCAGAATATGAGTGATTAATAGGTGTGAGACGAAGGATTTGTTTTAAACTCGACTTTCGTAATTAGGCACTTGAAAAAAGTTTGAAAACTTCTTTCTATTGTTCAAGTATAACGGATACATAGTAATTATGATTTCGTGTTTTTTTATTTTTGAAATATTTTTAATACAGTTTAAAAAGGTATACTCGAAATTTCCCGATAATATGCTTGAATTAATCATGTGCATGTTTGTGATGTCCCGTTGTAGTAAAACACTAACGACGAGATAGACATTTAGTGAAAAAGAACAACAGAGTTGGGTTTTTGTGTTCGTCATGTCTCAAAGTAAGTACACGCTCTCAAGATGTGATCTGCTATTTTTCAGCCATTTTCTTTCATATCATTTTTTTCTAAAAATTTTCCCGTCTTATAAAATCGAATATCTTTTTAAAAATATTTTTGAATGCATCTATCTCATTTTAATTTTTCGAGGAATCCAAATATTCTTATAACTTCTTCCTTTTTCTTTAGTTTTACTTCATGACCACCTTGCCTGTAGCAAAGCCATTGTAAGGATTTCTCTCCATATCTCTTTTCCACTTTCTCTTTTGTTTTTGCATTTTAGCAGCGACTCTTAGCCATCATTTTGCCTCGGGGAGGCAGCCTCATATGTACTTGCTCCTTTCCATTGTTTCTTCGCCCTGTGTTTATGTTAAGTTTATCTTCCTGTATATTCTTGTCTCATCTATTTGTCTCACTGCTATATTGACTCAATTACTCGTTTTTCTTCCTTTAGCTTCATGTCTGTCATTTCAACTTCCATTCTCCTCCATCAAAGCAGCTCGTATCATTTCCATTTCATTACATATTGCCTGACTCATAATCTTCTTTTGTTCCTGGAACTTTCAGCTCCCATATCAAGGCTCTGAATTCCGTTTCCTTTTAAGTGTCTCAGATAAGACGACCTTTTTGCGCTCTAAAATTGTCGCAGTCCAAAGAACATGCACTGGACTTTCCTCTGCTTTCCCACTCGTTGCATCATCATGACGTCCTATTGGTTTGATATATTTTCCAAAATTCCTGTCAAAAACTCAGCTAGAGTGAGGTGACAGGAGTGTCTCATCGCAGTACGGGCCAGTGTCCAACCGGAAAAGGCTGAGCACACACTAACGGCATAGAACATAATTACTATCGATACTTCAGGTCTGTTGCGTTGTTTACATTGAGACCACGTGCGTGTAGTAGCGATTTTTCTTTTCGTTATTTGCTTCGGCAAGCAACTGTCACCACAAGCAGGTTTTTTTTAAAGAAGGGAGGGAAAAGAAATGTTCAAACCTTCACAAATTGAAGTAGAAGGTATAAGGGATTCCTTTAAGTCGGTAAGCAAAATGAAGTTTTGTATATTCATACGGGATTCTACCATACATATTAGTGGACGTTATGGAATGAAAATTATTTTTACTTATTTCTTTCGTATATTAGTTTGTACATTTCGGTTGGTGACATTTCCGCTTGCAATTATTCCCACCGACAGGCGAGCATGACCTAATCTCAGTTCTGCTGACAACCTGGTGGGGGATGGATGTCAATCAAATATTACTCATCTAGTATTTAAAAATTCGACAATCAATTTAAATCCCGATTTTTTAATTTTGAAGTATTAATGGAAAAAAACTTCATTGGTGGTAGGTACATTTGTCTTCCAGACTCCTTAAATTTCGGTTGTGGGCAATATTATTTTTGGCAAGATTTTGCTTCATATTTCTTATATGGTAGTGAAAGAGAAAGTTAGATTCAGAAAAATGAGTTGGAAGAAACGATTCACAAAAAGTAGAGAAATTAGCGCGTGGACTATCTATCACTGCCTGCAACTTTCAATTTGCTCATTGTAGTATCAGGGCCGCTTTCGAGTTAAATAATTTTCCCTAATTCGCCAATTAGCTTTCAAGGAAAAAATTGGATGTTGTTAATTTTGATTTTTTAATTTTACATGTTAATTAGTTTTTATGTTATTTTTGAAAGGTTGACCATAAAAGGTAGCTTGACAATATACATGTTTGGAGGAATATTAATTGTTGTGGATTGCACAAAGAAAGAAAATTTTTGGTTTCTTCATTGTAGCAATTGTTATTGTGAGAGTTAAATCTTGTACATATGTATTTTATTCCCACTTTCTGATTTATGTTTCAGTTTTTTCTATCATTCAAAAATTTGGCTAATGGTACAAGTTTACTAAAAATGTTGTTTTATAGCTGTATGTTTTAACACATTAAACTAAAAAATGGTGTTTTGTATTGATCATATGACTAAATGAAATACAATTATTGTCATTGTTGTTATTATTATTGTTGTTACTGCTATTATTTCCCCCCTTAACTAATATTGGCAGATAAATATTTGAATTAGCTACAAGAAAATGTCTAAATATTTGTTTATGTATCTCATCTCAAATAACATTTATTATACTATTTTCTCTTTGCTTATGTAGTTCTGTCATAGATTGCATGAATAATATTTTTAAACTGGAATTGATCAAAGTCTCTTTTATTGATATTGTTGCAGTTATGTTCGGTTTTAAATCCTATATCTTTTTTTGGAAGAATCACTTTTAGTTTAAAGTTTATTGAATCTAAGCAAATCTGCATTTGTTGAGATAAGTTTTTAGATCATTCTATTTCAATAAAACTTTCAACTTTCACGTACTTTGAAAATATTTTTGACCTGTCATGAAAACTGAAAACCTTATAGACTATTTTTGACCTATCATGAAAACTGAAAACCTTATACACTATTTTTGGAACATTGGAGTTATAAACGCTTAGAACATTTAAGATAGTATTAAAATGCTTTCCTTATTCAACAGATAATTTAAAACCACCATGAAAGAACTACATGAATTGAATTATTTCTACCACAACATTTTGTGTTCTGCTAATGAATCTCATTTACCTTTCAACTTTAGTATTGGAAGTAACGTTAATTTTATTAATGTGTATCCAAGACCTTTGTTGGGGTGCAAGTAGAAGTTAAGAAACTCTCGCCGAAGTTAGCAGTCAGTTATCTATCTGGACAAAAGAAGTTGGAAAATCTTTTTAATTTTAATGATACAAAATAACAATATGTTTGTGAGATATAGTAGTGAATTATAATTGCATTACTTATGTTAGAAATATAGTACTTTTATTAAAAAAGTCACCAATCTCATCCAAGGAGAATCTCATCCAAGTAAGCATATTCATATTCCATCCCTCTAACAATTTGCCTTCCAAGGACTCTGTATGCAATTTCTACTGGTCATGAACTCTACTATCCATCTATTTGCAATGATTCCTCATCCCATTAATTTTTGGTATTTTTCTCATCATCATGGTAGTAAAGATAAGTGCCAACGAATTTGAAATAGTAAAATATTAACCATGAACATACTAATGGTCGCTCTATAATACAACTGGCTGTGCATTACGAATTTAGTAGCCACCAGAGGGCAGACATATTGCTCTTCTGGTTGGACACTTTGCCCCGTACTGCGATGAGACACTCCTGAGGTGACAGCTTAAACCATTTTCTATTCCGCATCTTGTATTTAAATATATGTCTCATGACCTTTCTCACTTTATTTCCATCTTGTTTTCCAGCATGAGGCCAAATCCTTAATTAACATCCTTCTTTTTCCTATCCCATCTCTTTGTAATTATTCCCTATTTATCATCACTTTCTCTATGTGAATACTGTGTCTAAGTCTCACGTTTTGGACATACAAAACTATTGGTAAAATTCCGGGACATCACTAGAAACTTTTGTAACAGCCTGTCTTTTTACACAAACATTTCCTCTGGATTTCTTTTAATTTTTGATTTTCCTTTTGGTAATCTATTTGTGCACCCCATATGTTACATTCATATATGAGCATGCTCCTTACTTCCCTTTCTTCATCTGTAGAATCCCATAATTTTCAATATTACATTTTCTATTTCCAAACTCAATACATTATGATATAAGTTCTTTGCATTTCTTGCTATATAATTTAAATGATCTATAATATTTAGTTTCTCATCAATATTTATTCCAAGACACCTTATTTCCTTGACTATCTGTATTTCCCTCCTGCTAATTGAACTATTTTTGGATCTCCCATTCCTTTTCTTTGTAACCCCATCTACATGATTTGTGTTTTTTATTTTGATATCTTCAAGCGTATTTTTATCAAAATTCCACTATTTTTTCTCCAGCTCTCTCCTGCTTGCTCCTTCCACTATCACCACCAAATCTTTGGGCGTACTTAACCTCGACAGATCCGCAGGTAAAAGGATAATTTCACCATTAAACTCGACACTACCAAGATTTAGGTCTACACGGGTCTACCTGTGCCCGTCGCGTGATCCCCAGTCAATGGGGCCGGTGGGCAGCTATTTCAGTAATGTGTCATCGAGTTGGCTTTGCCACTAAAAATATAATTTTTTAAATTATAAAAATTGTATTGTTTTAGAACAATTAAATTCTACACCAGAAATGATGAAAAATGATACCAAACACAACCTTTATGGTATGAAATGCACATTTTACAACTAACCCAGTAATTAGGTGACGAAAAGAAGCAAATGAAGGAAAAAATAAGTTTTTTTTCCATCAACGTTTCTTTTTTCAGTTTTTGACCTATATCTTGAAAACGATGCATTTTTAGAACGCAACATTCCTATACGGAAATAATGTACATTAAATTTCCAACAAGTTATGTTCTGTATCATTATGTCGCCAGACAAAGGGAAAGGCTCAAGAGCGTGATAAAAATTTTAGAATGGATACAACAATTATTTCTGTTAATTGTTGAAATCTGAGCCTGCAGTTTCGTTTTTCCCTTCTTGTTTCCATGGTAGTTTTTAAAAAATTGTCGAACTGCTGCTAAAACAAAATTTTGTAACTAATTTTTGTATCAGTAATCGACAGTGTCGAAAATGAATGAGCCATTAGTCAAGATGTCTGGCCTTAAAATGGTGACAATATTATTACTCTTGAAAAATACTAGGATATTTTTTTACTGTTAAAACCTACAGTGACTGGATTTGGAAACGTAAATCTACTATTCAGAGAATTGCTCGAGAATTCTAGAAGCTTCCAAACATCAATTGCGTAGAAATGTTCGTTGCAATTTCTTTTGTTCTTATATTTCTTGATATTATGTGTCGACCCCAGAAATCATGTGGAAAATTGCGTTCTTGTAGTCAACAACCGCTTCTACCTTAACTAACAACAGAAATCCAACCATAAAAGCTGCAGTTTATGATAAAACATCCTAATTATAAGATAAAATAAAACTTGCATGATTGATAGAAATATTTTGAAGAAAACTCGAAGTTCAATGAAAGCTTTCTTAGGGGTTACCCGTTTTAATTTCCGACATTCAGACGAATGACCGAACCTACTACTGCCTTATTGCTTCCTTCCTGTCTTAAATACGCTTTTCACGATTTAGAAGAAATCAAATATTGTGTCAAAAATAAAATCGGAGCCACAGCCTAATTAAATGGTTCTAAAACCAGAAATGCCGTGCTCTGATGCACTGTCGGGAACTGATGCATATACTCTCGAACGATAATCAGAATATATTATTTTCCTTTCAATCATATGTTTTATGAAAGCATTAGGAAAATTACAAGTAGAATTCTACGCACCACTTTTTTATTGGAATTATATGTGGAATTGAAAATTTATAAGATAATAGGAATAAAAATAAAAATGCTTACTTAATAGTACTTTAAAATAACTCTCTAGTAAGTGACTCACGAAATCTATTGGCGGCAGGTCGGTCGGTTAGCATAGTTTGGGCGGCGGGGCGGTAAGTCATTAAGACAGGTACAAAGTGTCGAGTTTAATGCTACCCAAAATTTTTAATCCCTTGCCCGACTTTATGACCATCAAGAAGTGTTGAGTTTAAGAACTTCGAAATCTTTCGCCTACGCGACGTACTGTGCCCCGTCTGTTTCTAGGAATTCCAATGTTTTTCTTCTTATTATTATTATCATTGTTAACAAAAACAATGGTCCAGTAGATGAACCCAGTGGAGATCCTCGCTTCGCTTCTCTCAGTATCCTTGCTCTTTCAATTATTAATTACATATACCGATCTCGAAAATTAGCGTAATACCTCTCTCGTACTGACTGACTGATTTATTGACTAACTAATCACGAAATCTCAGAAACTACAAAGAAACTTGAAATTTGGCAGACAGATTCCTTTTAGGGTGTAGACATCCGTTTTTACGAAATACAATCTTAAAGGGGTGAAATGGGGCTTGGAATTTTTTATGTTATATATATTCCACCATAAATCTCGAGTGCCAGGAGCAATTTCAACCAAACTTGATACACAAATGACTATCTGACAACAAGGACTGTGGGGGTAAGACATCCCTGGCACCATTAGGGAGGAGATGGGAAGAGGGTGACATGTAAAAATAATGAAAATATCCGGTATTAGATTCGAAACCACACTTTGCGGTGTCGTTGAGGTGGATAAGGGCGTCCCCGATGCTTTGTAAGTTCACAATTAGTCTATATTGCAGATAACATAGCATCCCTAGAGTACGGGTGGGAACGTAGGACAGGTAAAAACCATAAAACAAACTGGTGTTGTATACATTGTTTTTAAAACGCAAAAGAGCTTAGTCACACTCTCAATGCTACTTTTGTCCACGGTCATCCCCTATAAGGGAATATACACACTTCGGGAAGGGCGTGAAAAGATAAACGAAAATGTCTCATATTCGTATTGAGATTATTGTTTTCGGGGCCGTTGAAATTAGTAGTGATATTCCCGAAGACGCTTAAGTCCACAATCAACCCGTATAAACCCAGCACCCGTACGGAAAAGGATGGTATGAAAAATTTTCGAACATGATAGATACTAGTGACGAGTCCACATTTTCGGAGTCAACAGTAAAATCTCGAAATCTTGTAAGTCTAAATTCAGCCCTCATGAAAGAAAGACACCATTAGCACCTCTTGGTGGGTGGGGGTGGAAATGAATTTTCTGGATATAAATAGAAAACTATTTTTGAATTATTAAAAAAATGAAAATTGCATCGTATTCATAGTAAAAGGGTTGATGAGATGTTTAAATTACCAATGCAGTTAAGTTCAAGTTGTGATCACATAGGGGCACGGTACCCTTAGAGCTGGGGATTGATAGGGCGAGACGTAGAAATAACGTTAAAAACGATATTAGAGTCGAGTCCATGGTATGTGTGTACTCTGAGATGAATAATCGTATTTTCAATGTTATTATGTACCCTTCAAACCATGAGGTGCACGACACTCCTAAAGGTGGGGTTTGGGAAGCGGAATCGCAAATATCCGCTATGAAACGCTTTTACGAAATGGGAATGTGAGAAAGAATGAAGTTTTAGACATATTACAACTTTCACGTGAGCCAAGCCGCGGGGAATCAGTATATTATACAAGTATTCGATTTCCCTTACACATTTCCCCACCAGTAATCCCCTTACCATTTAATCAAAAGCTCTATCAATGTCTATGGAAAATGAATATGTAATATTTACTTTATGTTCATCGCAGACTCACAAATCCATCTACTGTACTCCTCCTCTTGCTAAGTCCATACTGACTGTCCTTGAGTATTTTCCCTTTTTTCATCCAAATTTTTCAGTTATTTGTCAACTACCTACTTATATATCTTCCTCAGTGTAGGTACTAATGATATAGGCCAGTAGGAAGTGGATTAATAATATCATTTTCTCTCCCTTTAATACAATCTCATCTCTACCACTTTCTATTCTTTCGAAAAGTACCCATTCGTAATTCATGCATAATAATTTCTAAATTTCTTGTCTCATTTACATGTACGCCTTTTGGACCAACTCATGCATAATCTGATTACAGTTAGGTGACTTATACTACTTCATTTATTTTAATATTTCTCGCAATTCATACTGTGTCATCGTATCCATATCATCGTTCACTCCTGTTCCTTCATCTTTTTCTGTATTTTGAACTTCCGGGAATAACGTTTCTACTATTCTATCACCCATATCTCTCCAAGTCTTGCATTTTCCATGTGTTCCCAAACTACGCCAAATTTACTTTTTTGTATTTTCCCGGATGCTATTTTACATAGACTGCAACATGCATGTTGATGTACTTCCTCTCAGAATTCTCTCAGTTCATCGTTGAGTGACGATGACATGAAGAAACACTCGCAGTATTGACAACCTCACCCCATGCATCAATGGTCTTTCTAATATCCACAAATCTGAATCCCCTCTATTGTCAATGCCATTGGTTCTCCAACCCAAGCATTGGTCCGCTTCTTAGCTGACCGACAAACGTCTCACCACCATTATCTCCTCTAAATACGAAATTCTGCCATTTCATTAAAATTATCCAAGTAATCAGTGAGACGATTCAGACCCTCTCGTGAGTTTCGATATTTCTTCATTATTTACTAATGTGCCAGTGGCTGAAACCGTAAGTATACGGCATTAACTGGAATCTCTAAAATTACCTATGGAGTGGGCGTATATAACTGCTATGTGTATGAAATAGATATTTTTGCAACACAGTGACAGGTTCTTCCAACAATCTGATGGAGTTATCATGGGTTCACCTTTATTTCCCATTGTGGCAGACATTTTCATGGATGCCTTCGAGACGGAAGACCTTAAAACCCGTATTGAAATGTCTTAAAATCAGTACATTCCAGAATTATTGCGGTTACGTAACGTAAATATTCTCCTTAGCGCACTCGGCGAGTGATCATCTGACTCCTTTTCACATACGTTATTGAGAGATGTTTCTGTAATTGCATCTTATAGAAAGTGTCTATTGTCAATCTGCTCATAGACTCTTAGGATTTATTACGTTCGTATATTTCGAAATATGCGGGTTAGTTAGTAAAAGCGAACACCTCAAATATCTTCGAAACTAAAAAAGATATTGAAATGAAATTTTCACTAAGACAAGTTGACATTGCTTCGGGAATGATACATACAAACATCCGGGGGAAGTATCCCTGAACGCGTGATGGAGGTATCAGTTGACATCAAAAAATTTATAACAACGTTGATTTAGTTATGCTGATTATTTTGTTATTTAGAATGATTACCTAGTTATTATTCAGATGATTTAGAATGATACATTTCTTCAATAATATATTTGTTATAGAATTTAATTCCACATGTTTTTGTTTCAGTCAAAAACACGCCTGCAAACAGGAATTTCTGTAAATATGAGTGATGAGAAGAAACCAGTAAGTAACCTGACTAATATGTGGGTATTTTTCTCTAAATGGGAGAGTGCTATATGCGACATGCAGCCGAAACTAAATTGAAGCTTTTAGAATAAAAAATGCTATATTATCTGTAAGTAATGAAAAAAATTGTCACAGGGGTTACGCAATTGGTAATTTTTAGAGATATTTGATTATTTTTTGTATGAAAATCCATGGGACTTACGTTTATGACCGGGAACTGACGAACATGAATTAAAGGTATTACGAACAAGTTATACCTAATTTTAGACAGTTTATCTACATTTAAAAAATGTTGTTTAGTTTTGGCGTACGTCTTTAGGTTTGTTAAGTTTGAGGAGCATTTCTATTTTGAAACGTCCAGGGGGACCCGATGGAGAGACGAGTTCTTGGTGAACTGATCGTCGCGTTCTATGATCGGGAAGTTGCGAAGGGCAGTGATGGAATTCGGTAGATGTTGGGGTTTTTGTCAGATGGAGTCATTTCTAATAAAGTTTGTATTTTGTTGTTATTAAGTATTTGTATGTAATCGTTTTTTACGCTGGCAGGCACAGTGTCGGTCGTTCAGTGAAGTTTGGTTGGCGGCAGCAACAGGAAAAAAGATGGGTGATCGGACCGGTAGTGGTAGAGACCTGTAGCGGTCGCTATGGTCAAGGTTGCACGCTTGCGGGAGGCTTCTTTCCCTACATGAAATCTGGATCATGAGTTTTCATTTTATTCCATCTCAGACAACCTTGTTCCTTATGAATTCTGGATGTACGAAATTACGCTTATTTTATCCTTCATAGACCGATAAATGGGTTAAAACGGGCACCAAAATGTCTATGGATATGCTAGTAGCATTCGACTCGCGCGCGCAGATGGAGCGTCCGCACTGTACGTTGAAGATTGGTCGGGTATTGTAGTGTGGACTGAAGTAGCGGGCGAATCCACAGTGGGTTTTTCCATGATTTTCCCGATTCCAGTGGGTGTTCTGGTGGATGTGGTGTGGCTCTGCTTTTTCTTTGCTGAGGTGGGCTCTGTTTTCTTCCACTGATATGAGTATCTTATCCACTGAAGTAAGTAGGGTGTGAGGGCCGGTTTCAGTAGCTGACGGTATGTCCTCAGCGTTGAAACCGCTGGCAGTTTGGCGGCATCATGCGCGGGTTAGCTTCCAATACTACTTTACGGACGTGACCAATTGTCCACACCTAATGGAACCACTACCCTTTGTCCTTTCTGCAACGCAAACACGAAGAAGGCCTCCTATCTTCCTGGGGCACTATTGTGAGGTTATCTTGCAGGAATTTCTTTAGTTGGTGAACCCTGCACACACGGTCCTCGTACTTGTCACTTTTTTCTGAGTCGAAATTTAGTGTCTTAGTTCGTCTTCGGTGAACGTTGGTGATACATGAGTAAAAATGAGTTTCAACCAGCCCAGCTGTTGGATTGGGAGATGGAGAATCTTTCGACCGCCTATTCTAGGCTTCCTTGTGCTTGTAATATAGCCCGAAAAGGCATAAAAAACGTTGTAATGGCGTAATTGCTGTAACAAGTCCCAGTGACTGACTCATCTTTCGGGATGTGAGGCATAATAAAGGTATTTTTCTCTGGAGAGATTTTTGGTAGTTTTTTGTTAGAGTGGAAAGGTGGTGTATATGCCTGACGAGCGTCCTCCGGATATTTTGGGAGTAAGATATATATTGTCATATAACTTTGTTTAGCATTGATTGAAGAAGTTTTGTTTATAGCTCCAAATGCGTAGGAGCAAGTGATGGGGTATCCTGCATTGACAGAATTTCTGGTTTTTCCGGTAGTCTAGTCAATGATGTGGGATAGTGCCAGTGAGGCCTCTTACTAGTGGAACTTCTGATTAGTTAGTGCTATTTGCTACCTCTCTAAATCAAATGCTGGTAAGGAGCGGTGTTTTTGTAAATTCCTATAAAGTCATATGACGAGTGCGCTGGGTGATATGGTGCACATGAACGAAGTCGTTTGAGGTCAAACAAAAATGACTTTACATCAGTCCATTCTTAGGTGTTCTTCTCGGAGTAAATAAATTCAATGTTATTACAGTAAAGTCCCGCAAACTCGGAGTAATGTGGACCGGAAGGGTGCCGAGTTTGTGAAATGCCGGGTTATCGGGAATAAGGGCCAAAAATAAAAACTAAGACACAATAAGTATATTTTTTCTTTTATTTCTCATATATACTACATTTTCAATGCCATAACATTGAAATACATAAATGTAACCTGATGGAGAAAATACATGATTTACTCTTTTCCAAAAAAGTTCATAATACTCATTTGCTTCTCACACTGAACTTGGTTCCTTGCAGCTTCATCTCGAAGTCGGCGGAGGAAGAGTATATCCATCGGTGAAGCTCCTTGCTGCTCAAAATATCGAAGGGCGCCTTCAACTGCTTTTAAACCTTCACTGTGGCTCATTTTCGGTTCTTGCTCATGGTTATCAGGGTCTTCGCTTTCGGAGTTATTCTCTTCATGTTTTTCTTTTATCATCGTGACAATTATTTTCACGGGGTCGCCGAGAAATCCGGACTGCCGGGTTATCGGGTGCCGAGTTTGCGGGACTTTACTGTATCAATGTCCAATATACACTTACGTATGACAAATCTTCTCAATCCGTCACAGCCATACCTATTCTTATGCACTGCATTACTCTCTAATTGTCCAATTAGAATTACGAGCATCTGAAGTTGGTTAGGGAAATTAGTGATCGAAATGAGAGACAATTTGAATAGTTGAATGTCATGAAAATTAAACAAATTACTCGCCTTATCATAAAATATAATAAATTATCCGAACATGGTGATGCAGTAGTGGCAAACAGCTCTCCGAGCTCTAATTATATTGTGAAACAAACTCTGATGTCATCATTTTATATTCATTGTTCCAGAGCGTTGTCTTAGTTCAGTGTGGTCATGCCAGGTGACTGAGCGCTTCGAATCATTTGTGTTTTGTACGTCAAATTATCTTATACTTATTAAATTGAGTGCCTATGTATAATACCTTGCTATTTGAATACAGGAATTGTAAAGATATACTATCCAAAACAATCGTATGTTGAGAGCCACTTACTCTCCCAAATGAGATAGAACAACCCATTCACAACGATTGGCACAATTTTCGCCTTGCGAAGGTACTGTTTCTGGTGTTGCTTTGCGCTTGCAATGTGTTCGACCTTGAACTGTGTTACACGGTAATAACTTACAACTTCTTCATACCGTCATCGCTATATAATGTTCCATGATATTAACTTTCATTCTATTTCTTCTAACCGTCCCGGAATTATTCGGTTTATTACAAACATTATATCTCTTCACTTGTTGATATCTGCATCTGCCGCACGTTGAGTTATCTAAAGATGCACTACTCTGGACTTGCTGTCTCTGCTTAGTCACTGCTTGTTGAGTGAGCCATGTAATAAAAAGTCCAAAATATACTTTAGGATTACATCGCGTCACAGGTAGCTCATACACTGTGCTTCCAACCACTGCTCTTGCCCCAACGTGTCCATACTGCGTCCTGGCTCGTAGTCGTCCACAACAGCGCTAGGGATGACAAATACCATGGCACAGAGAAGAAATTTGTTATGTTGTTATACAATGCCCAATACAATGGTGTCACTAAACTGAACAAAATGTGATATGGAATGTTTGTTAAACTCCTCATGAAGACTCAATTCAACCTTTCATCTCTCCCTCCCGTTGAAGATGCAGCTAAGCAACATCCATCACCGGCCCTCTTGCAAATTCACTCGTGGAATGAGCGAATGATGAATCCCACCATCTAAGCATGAAATAGTTCCAGTCACAACTGTTAAAAATGCACCGCCAGAGCTTCTGAACTCTCTATCTTGTGTGCCAAAGGGTGCATGGAACGTCACAGTTGCAAGAAAAATGGTGTGGAATGCTCAACCATATCTTATTACTCAAAGCGGTATAGTGAATCAAATACCGCAGAGAAACCGACAAGACAATACTATGAGGCACAAGTTGATGTGGACAAGCAAAACTAAGATGGAGAGGAGAAGGGTGCTGTAGAAGAAGAAGAAGAAGAATTGGAAATGGACATGTACAGTACACTACCCAGACGTGTAAAACACCCCTTGCTCAAATGTAAATAACCATTGTATAATATATTGTTTTCGCGATTTGATAATAGTCTATGATACTTCTTTGGTGAATTACATTATCGTCAGTATATAGAACATAATTTTCTTTCTTTATTTCCTTTCATGATTTCATTCGAGCTTCAAAAGAATTAATTGTCAAAAGGACACAAATGAAATTAAAGAATACAATGGTTGCCGGTAACGAGTTCTCACCCATTGAATAGTTTACTACATTTAAAAGTTCTCAATAATACGGGATAACCTAAGAGTATCGGAATTTTTATGCCAACATACGACATCAAATGTAATAATTCTACTCCTGCATATTCTCTGCGAGCTCATTTTGCCAACACATTTCAAATGCAATTCAGCACAAAAATAGTTCCTTTGTGATGCGCACTGTTCCGTTAATTTGTAGTATTTAGAATAAGATGCTTGCAGTTATGCAGTGAAGATACATAAAAATAGAAGTTCCGAATTGGACGACATACTCGTTGCAACGGGTCTGCGAATGGAACCCTAGTTATGTCTCTCCAACTTTGCCTCCTTTTCTGTCAGAGCATATTTTCAGCTACTAGGCAGCATTAGTGTGTAAGTGCCGTCTAGTAAGGAACTTTCCATCTAGTTAGGGACTTAATGTCACCTAGTTTTTGCCCAAAATGGAGAAAAGGTAGTGAGATCAGCAAACTGCTTTTTATGACCCAAGACCAGTTGTAGATAGCAAAACATTACGATAAAACCTCTTTATTTAACAATCACTATGTTGTTTTAATTTTAGTAACATTTCAAACAATTAAAAGAGCTTTTCCTTCTAATCCGATTTCAAAATTTTGGTGCCTTCGTATTCTAGGGACTTAACAAAATATTATGAGAATTGGAATTGTGGTAATACCAAAATTATTGACGTGAACTGGGTAGTATTCCAGACCCGTAGTCTAGTGAATATTCTTTAAAATATGCTCTGCTCCCTGTGGTTACATAGCATAGCATAGCATAGCATAACATATCAACTCATAAGCGTACGACGTATGCTAATAGTATGGGTAATGTTATTAATTTTCACTTTATTTCGACGTCTGTCCAAACAAGTATATCAAGTGGAAAGTTAGAATATTTGGAAACACACACATACTTGTACATACAGGTAAGGTTATTTTCAGTATTTCATCACGCATCAAATTCAATTAAGCCAAATTTGTTACTTAGAGAAACTTTGTATAAAATATAGTAAACTATGTGACGTTCTTACCCCACCAAAATTACATTAGTTAGTTCAAGAATATTTTGTAACTGTATGCAAAGTGCTTACTTTCACAATTGCTAACGTATGTGGAGTAAAAGTTTATGTATGTGTAATTTGTATCGACCCTTGTTAGTGAATCCAATTATCGATTTAATTAAAAACTCATAACTCTTATATTATTTACAGTAGGCTACTATTCCCTTTTTAGCCTCATGTGGATGTTTCTTTGTCTACTAATAACGACACTATTATACGTGCTGTGATGGTATTTGCGGAAGGAATTTTTGATGGTGAAACGCACATACTACATCCTAAAGATTCGGATATTTCATCCAAATTGAATGTTGCCTTGTACCCTCCAAAAGATGCTCCTGTGGATATACATATAAAAGTGAGTTAAGACTTATTTATTTGTAATTTAAATTTCCTTGAATAATCAAAACTAATGTTTTTAAAGACCGTACTACAATTTCAGTAAGGTGTTCTAATTTTATCCCTCTTTTATTTTCAGGCACTAGTAGGATATGCAGGGAGTAAGCATTTTCATGTTTTCGAATTAACTCGTCAGTTGCCACGATTTTCAATGTATGCTCAATGTACTACACCCAACAAATCATCAGATTATGTTGCTTTTACGTTGAATGAAAGGGTCCAACGAGTAAGTTTACTTTATAATATTATACCTTTATTTATGGAACACAAGCTGATTACCCGGGATTTTTCTTAGACTAATCTCCTTTTACTGAGGAAAAAATAAAATTATCTATATTGTAAGATGAAAATGCTTTTACTTACTGGTTTTTTAAAACATGTACAGCGTCTTAATTTTTCAAATTCATAATACAAAATAAATACAATACTTGAATCACAACACCATATCGCGGGGAGAGCGTCGGTCGAATTTTCGCTTCAGAGGCAAGACGCGGTTGCACTCTTTGATTGAAATTCTAGTAAAATCAAAACTATTCCTTGAAATTTTACAATTTAAAGACTTTTTTGTGTTTGTAAAATGCACAATAATCCATTAAATTTGCTGACGATTGATTTTTCCTTCTTAAGTACTCTCCTAAATTGAAGTATTTTAACACTTCTATTTTAAATAACGTTTGTCAATAAATTAGGTTAATTTTTGTATATAGACATATGGTGTCACGGACATTTTTGTAGAACTCTTTGAGGCAAACAATATTGCCATTCATAGTTGTCACCTATCTATAACCGTTTAGGCTGCGTAAGCAAAAATAACTCGCTTTTTTTCGATTTTTCTACATTTATCCTCAAACACCATTTCTATCTTTCTTATCACACATTTTAAAAATAAATGTTAGTCTATGTTCATCCTGGACATCTGAACTATCTCCTTGCCAAATTTCATCACGATCGGTTCCGTGGTTTAGACGGTAGCAAACATACAGACACGCTTTCGCGTTACGCATTTATATATTAGTATGGATTTTAAATATCTGACATCTGCTTCATTGGTGAAGACGAAAATAAAACCTAACTTAAATTCGTTTTGCTAGTATAATGTATCACTTACTATTTAATTATGTTATATTGAACGAAAATGGGAGACGAGACCGAGATTTGAACTCGGGACCTTCAGCTTAACGCGTTAAGCNAAATCTCGGGCTCGTCTCCCATTTTCGTTCAATATAACATAATTAATCTGTTACTTGGCGGTGAGGTTCACCATAATTTAAGAGATTTCTGTATGAATCACTTGTAAGTTATCTTAGTATTTGTATTCATTCAGTGTGCTGGTATTTAGATGAATATTACGTGAAATAATTTTCTGTAAAATGTTTTTCTCAGGAGCCTTACATTGTTTCACATCATCTCAATGGTATAAAAATTTGAGGGAAAGAGCGAATTTAGAATATAGAAGACACTCTTGCAAAAAAAATTTTTTTTGTTTTGGAATTGCAATAACATTTGAGTGTCGACTGAAAAGGAATACTTTATTTGAAATAAAATAGATTTCATAATATTTCAACTAAACATGTTTTTGTACTCTTTAATTGTGTATATTATTTCTTTATTCTGTTTCCCTGGAAATGTAAACACTTGTATCTCATGACGACTTATAAAAATATTTATTTTGCCATGTGATTTTACGGGCCTTAAGCTAAAGTTTTTGATTGATTTAATACATTGAAACAGTGAACATAAGAAAAGAAACACCAAATAATTAAAAGTTACATGTGAATAGAGAAGAAGAATTCATTATAGGAGAAAAATAAGCTGTGAAGAAGCTGACGTACATAGTTTCTTTTCCTCCTCAGGAAGGTTTTGAAGGATTCTCTTGAGAAGCGGGGTTTGTTTGTCAAGTTTGTGAAGAAGGTAAATTACTGTAAAACTTTTGTGCTGTTGAGAGAACAAGGAGATAATTTGTGGGAGACCTTATTCTATGTGAAGCTGTAAGTTTGGTGTTGTGAAAGGCCAGACCAACACCCCATATCACATGAACTAATGAAACAATTCCTGAGAACTGTCACACTCTTATTGCAATTAACAAAATAAAAATAATTATAAAGAAAGACCTAGATTATTTGAGAGCTTTTTCAGTTCAATAAAAAACCGTAAAACAAGAATAGCATGAATTAATACGTATTATCCTGCTTGAACGAGATACAAACGATAAAATGATTTATATTTTTTGGTTTATGATGAAAATTAGATTAATTCATCTGTTCTTCTTGAACTACTTTTATAAAGAATTCCGAATTGGTTGGAGATCTGAATCTAATTTTTTTACTAGAAAATCATTCATAAACACCATTTTTGTGTCAAAATATCTTTGTGGTGCGAAACCTCATGCAACATATTTATATCAATGATAAAATTAACTGAATATTGAGGGGCGTTAACTGATGGCTCTAAAATGTAGTTCATAAACGACACCGACCGATTACTCGTTGCTGGGGCTCTCGATGGTTACCTATCACCAGATGAAGAGTGAGTATGCTCGTGACTGCTTGGTGGCCAGGCAGTCGTACCCAATTTTCTTTCTCGCACGAGGCTATGTTTGCTCCCAGCGGCAGAAGGTGATCCCTTCACCAGATTCCAACATGTTTGCTGCTTGTGTCTCGCCTATCGTCGTGATTCGAATTGTTTCTGCGCGCGGAAAATATACGCTCAGCAAGTGTATTTGAAACAAGTACAATAATTCGCGGGTTGGACTCGGTGTCGTTTTGCGAACACTTATTGTTGGCCTTCTCACCCGGGCCTTACAGAACGGCTGAACAGTCTCCCTCGATTTCTCAAACAGTTCTTTCTACCACCGTCTTATTTTTTTCCAAAGTTCCTACAATTACTCCTTTCCTATCCCCACTGACGTTTTCTCTAGTATTTCAACCCAGCTGAGTACTTTCTACCCTCTTTATATCTGTGTTTACTTTGCACTTCTGAATTTTCTTTCTCTACTTCCTTCACGCTCTTTCTCTTTAGAAATAAACTTTTTACATCTATATTTGTACCTGTCGGAAAATTCCTTCTGCTGACTTTTGTTAAACTGTTTTTCTCTCACTTTCACATGGGAACATGACAGTCGTAAATACCCACTTTCTGGTTTGACTGCGTATTTCGTATGCGTCCATTCACTCGCTGTCTCGGTGAATGCAGGCGTTCTCTTTACTTTGTTTTAACCTTCTACCTTTTCATTACATTTTGATTTATCCACATTTATTTCAAGTCACATTATGAACCAAAGAACATTCGATCAGAGGATGCAAGATAATGAGACTTCCAGTCTGTATATGAATTTTTGGTGCAAAGGTCAGGCACAAGTGATCATGGGATGGGTTACAAAATAACTTGTACTTGTCTAACTACATTTAAGCGAACACAACGTTACGAAGTAAACAAATATTATTTGAAATAGAAAAAGTTATTGTCAACTGAAAAAATATTACATGCACACTCATTCCATGAACTAAATTTATCATTTTACAGTAATTATTAATTTAAGAAATATTTAATGTTTGGGTAAAGTTTCGGGCCATTTGCAATTTAAAATAATACTATTTAATTGGCAATAAAACATCCACGATTCTTCTCTCGTGTAACATTCAGTCCATTTTCATTGAAATTAATGACATTTAATTTTATGACAAAGTAAAATAACAGAACATCTTTGTAAGATGTCAAAATGTAGTCGATTCTCTGGCTCCCTAATACACAGAACACTATTTTAAAGTCAATGTAATTTTATCTTCTCATAAGAAAGAAAAAGTTTGGATCAGCAAACGGATGATTGACACCAGAGAGAAGAACTATCTCAGGTCCTCTTGATGCAAGCAGTCATCAAACCCAGACCCTCCTCGGGTAGAATTCTTAGTCGGTAATCGGGAAAGTTGTTTGCAATTATGGAATGAGATATCACCATTGGAATAGCATTTGATTAAGTATATTTGTAATCATCGGCATACATGTTAATTACACGGCACGATTTTAGTATCATAAGTATTCATACTACATGTAAAAATTGATCATTTACTGTAAGATTTAACCATTGTTTCATGTCTCTATAGGTTTTCTACTTCTTGGAGGGACGGGGGTCTCTCGCACCGCATAATTAGTTCATGCACTCTTGCATATGTCTGCTCTCTCACGCAGAAAACTTTCAAATCTCTTGTATGTACGCACACTTTAACGACCTTCTTGTGCAAACATTTTTTCACTTAGATAAATGTGCACATCAAAGATCCTGCTCGAAGGACCAAATATGTGATAATGAGTGAAAGGAAGGAGGGGTAATATGAAATTGTTTTGCCAACAATAACAGTAATAATTTAATAACAATATCATAACGGAAATGAGACTGCAATGAAATATACTGTTTCCCTAGAGATCGTGATGACCCGGATGGGAGCCTGCTGTTAGGTGAGTGTGCCTAGCGAGCGGCCGGGCGAATGCCCGGAATGCAGCAGGCTAGTGCCTGCGTGCGGCGTGGTGAGAGCGCCACGCTCCGGCGTGGTTAATGCCTGAGTGCCACCGCTAACGAGCGGCGGTCGAGTAGACTAGTTGAGTCGAGCGGCGGGCAAGTTCCGCCGTCTGCTCTGGCTAGCGGCGGGCTAGTGCCGCCTAGTTGACTCGAGCGGCGGGCAAGTGTCGCCGTATGGAAAGATGCAGCGGGCGAGCGAGGTGTGGCCCGCTCAGCTGCAGGCGAAAGAGTGATGTTGAGTCTCCTTGAAGTCAGCCCGAGAGACTGACTGCTTGATGTAAGCCCAAGAGACTGATGTAGTGATGATAGTGTCTCCCTGCTGGAAGACAGGCGAGAGACTGAAGCAGGTATGGTCGAGTCTCCCTGCCGGAAGGCAGGAGAGTGATGTCGGGTCCCCGCTGGAGTGCAGCGGGAGACTGTTCGCTGTCAAGAGACAGAGTGGGAGACTGCTTAGGTATCGGCGAGTGACTGTNAGAGACTGCTTAGGTATCGGCGAGTGACTGTTGCTCGCCGTGAGGCGAGAGAGACTGCTGATGTCGGCCCGTCCTCGCGACAAGTAAGCATGGCCAGCTCGCCGTGCGAAGACTCGCATCGATGTTGCGAGCTGGAGCAATTCTCATACTTACAAGATAAATGATTAGTTGGTAGTTGACAACTATTGAACACAGTTACTAACATTATATTATAACACATGACATGAAAATGTGAACATGCAATAAAAATTATATTTATGTAAATTTCATTTCTCCCTCATATGCTGTGCAATGAATGATTTACTAATTATGGTGCTGTGGTCACACCTGCTTAGTTAGCATAAGAATAGTTGGCATGACAATAGTTATGCTTTAGAGTAATTATGAGCGTACCAATAGGTATGAGCAAAAAATACATTAGATTTTTAAGAGATAATTTATCCATGTATTGAAACTAAAACTTGACTGATACATTTACAAATTGTTACGAAGTACATTTGTTTACGTAATATTCATGTGGATTCTGAAAGTAAAGAGAAATTTCAGCCTTAAACAGAAACAAAGATGCATTAATGACGTGCGAAGTGAATATATCTCTATGTCATGATAAGTGTGTTATGTGATGAACACTGACATAAGATACGAATTTTATAATGTTGATTGAGAGAATGGTCATGGTAAGGTTAGTTACCTTTTAGAACCACGAGTGTTATCAAGTAAGATAACTTGCAGGAACATTGGCCGTTCCCATGTAATGGACTTGGGTGTGCCATTTATTTATTATCATAGGCGATGATAGAATTGAATTGAAATGTTGAAATTTCATATTCATGGAAAGGTCAGTTACCTTTTAGAATCATGAATATTCTCGTGGAAAGAGCGAATCTTTATTGATCCCCGATTGTCGTAGGAAGGATTCTGGGCCCACCTTGGCTACGACGAGAATAATGAGACTGAAATGTTGTGGAAAGGGCTGTACCATTTTAGAACTACAATTTTCGTAGGAAGGGCTGTAACCTTCTTGAACTACGATATGATAAGAGTGCAATGAAATGATAAAGAGATGTGCCTTCGCAGTGAATCATTCTACGCTGTTAGTTAAACGTTACGAGAAATGAGGAAGTGTGTCTCGAATAGTTGACCTGGCATAGGTCTGACCTTGCTCCGTGGCAAGTCGTTTCGTTCTGATAAGATTATTCATTAGTAGTTTGACTGATAAATCCTCACCAAATTTGTATCAGGTACATGTACTGATGTATTTAGAATTGTTTTGAAAATGTTAAACGATTCGTGAATTATCATTGAAACTGAAATTAGTTTTAGGAAAAATTTCTTTTAAATGTTTCAAGATATGATCACACGATTTTCAAGAGATGGTTTCGATTGAACCACGTGACACTATTCGGTTTTGTAGAATAGTTATTGATAACTGAATATTGAAGAATAAGATCTATGTTCAAAGATTTTTGATTTAGAACAATTAACTATCTTAGGTTTGCAAACAATTATGAACGATTTCAGAATAAGATTTATTCTAAGTAGGGATCTTTCTAAAAATTTCCTCTGAAGATAGAAATTTAATTTGATTAGACGACAACTATCTCACAATGTAGTTGAATCATATGGTTGTGTATCAGTAACAATTGTTGAATGAAAAAATCAGATGAATTAGTAGAAGATGCTTTTAGATAAAAATTTGTTGAGAACTAGCTGATTGATGACACACAAATATAACCACAAGAAATCTATCTTCGTAAGTGATATCAAATTAAATGTGCTAGAAGAACATCTACCCTGTTGGAAATGTTGAAGTAGTTGTGAAATAATTCAGCGTTGATAGAAATGTTGAATTATTTTTTGATATCACACTGAGAATGATTTGTTGAAATTGTATTACAACAAAGATTAATGGTTCTTTCACATTGTTGATTCTTAGAGTTGTGGATTCTGTGACATTGTGTCAAACAACTTAAAGTGAATCAGTATCACCAATGTTAGAAGTTATTACCCTAACAAAGTTGATGAATAAAACAGCATAAATGAAATAAAATTTGAGATCCAATGAAGTTTAAGAATAGAATATAGCATAAATGAAATCAAATTTATTTGAGATCCTCTGTATTAAAGCAGTAGCAAAATGATATTTTCTTAACATGTTAAGCAACAAAGAATAATCCAATTGAAATTAAAATTGGATTTGATACACCAATTTCAATAGAACAGTAACAAATGATGAGTGTTACTTGATAGCTTTGTATTACTGTTGGAGCTGTTGCGAAAATACCTGCAGTTGAGGAAGCTGCTTATCATCAGACAGAGCGAGTTGCGATAAAATATGTCGCTGTACAACACCTGTGGGTTGGCACATTGTAAGAAGATAGGTCAAACAAGTTGAAGTTTCACCTTCTGGAAACTGAGCAGGAACATCCAAGATACTAGAACAGTTGCACAACATAAGATAACACATGAGGTTAGCTTTTGGAACAAATTTCTCAAAGCTAAGTTTATGATGATAAATCTTGCTTTGAATTAAGTTTCACAATTGATAAGTAATGTTAGTTGAATGATAAAGAATTTCTACTGATTCTTTAACTCTATTTGAAATTACATTGTTTCTAGATTTGAAATTGTACTGATAGAATTATTAACTCTTTGAGTCAATTTATTTGAATTTAGATATTCTATGAATGAATCTATCTACATTCAAATTCAAATATAATATACATTTCAGTTACTCAGCTGTGTTGTTGAATGTCCGCAGATGGACATTTTCTGCTAGACAGAATGCAATGAAAATTGTTTAAGTAATTGATGGCTCTTAACACAAACAATTGTAAATAAGTAGACTCTGTTGAGTCCTTGTTTAACATTGAATTTTAACCACACAAATTGACACATTAACATTAACACATAAGCATAGGCATATGAGAAATTGTTGAAGGAGAAATTTTTACAGATGGAGGCACTTCTGTATTCATGGCTAATAGTTTAAGTATTGATACCTGCTAGCCATGACAAAGTTTCTGTACCTTTAACAGAAACATGGTTGAAGGAAAATCTTTACCAAAGGAGACAGCATGTTTCTATTAAGTTAATATTTACGTCTATTTTAGACAGACCTCTTAAGGTACAAGACATTAAATTTATAAGAAAAATTAAAAAAAACTTAAACTCCTTTAAGATTAAATATAAATTTAATTGTTAAAATGAATGAATGGGCTGCTACTAAAGTTGGCAATGAAGGAACCCTAGACCTTGGCCGTAACCAGTATTCGTATAAATATGTAACCTCATCCGGTTGGATGAATGAACTCCTGCAAAAAAGTTGGCAATGATGTATAGGTAGGAATGTGGACTTATCCGGTATCCTTAGAAAATGGAGAAACTCGTCCTTGGAACGACCATACCGGTGAGAAACTCGTCCTTGGAACGACCATACCGGTGAGAAACTCGTCCTTGGAACGAC
>NNCF01128250.1:0-41929 GCA_002313205.1 Laupala kohalensis
TAAACCCTGGTAACCGGGCTACCTACTTACAATAACCTGTCACCCAACTCCTACCTCCTATCGTTCCATGTAGAAAAGCTTCAATAGCACGCTACATCTCCCATTTACAAATACTACAATAAAATTAAAAAAGAAGAACAGAAATTCCATGTAACAGGAAGAAGGATGTTACTATAATCCGGAGGAGTAACTCTTCAAGACAAAGTTGTAAATAACTACGTTCAGGGAGCGTTTAAAGAAGCGAAAATGACTGAAAAGCTAAGAGAAATCTGCTTAATCTGGTACGATGAGTCGCGCCGTGGACAAGTGATGACCATATGACAAGAACAGTAATGGATATAGAAGATTCTGAAAGAGGATGCAGCTGACCATCAAATCCAGGGATGGGAATCATAAGGAAAGATATGAAGACGATTGTATTATGCCCGGAAATGGCACTATTGTGCTCGGAATGGCACAATAAAACGTAGAGGGCGACCCCAAGAGACATAGGAAAGAACGGTGGAAGAATATTGACGGGAACAGTCAACTTCTTGAGACACAATACCCCAGGTTCCACTATTATTTATAATTCATAGGATGTGTAATTGTGACAGCATTGTCAACTGTAATGATAAGTGTTAATATAATTCGTGATATTATGATTGATGGTAAGATGGAGAATTGAAATATAGTTTTGTAAGACAAGTAATTATTTGTTACAATAATTTATTTTGTAAATAGAGTCAGTATAATAATAGTCAATAGAGAATGGCTATTATAAATATTAAAAATACAGAAAAATGACATGTCATGAAGACTTGTTTTTAAAGTTATTGTATAATGATTCTTTGTATATCATAAAAGAAACAATATATCGTCAAGTATAAATATGAAAAGTAACGAAATATTGAAGTCTATCTTACTAATTATTCAATGAAAATGAGATAATAGTTACGAAACAATCGATTATAAAACATATGTTTTTCGAAATTATGTCTTCCTTTTTGTTCCTTCTACGTATCACTCACAGCAATGGATACTTCTTCATCTGTGCCTCAAGCAGCAACGTCTTGTGTCATCCCAACCGCTTAAAAGTAACCCATTTTACTTCCAGCGGTAGACGAAGTGCGGAAGACATCAATGAAATAATAATGAAACTCTTGCAATTCAAAATGCAAGTATTTAATTGTGTACTAATCAATAAATCGAGATCGTTTGAAAAGCATCTACGTGATATAATACTTTCTATTGTAACTTTTTATTATTAACTGATTATTTTCAGAAAGATAGAAGGACAAATATTTATGTGAATGTATTTTGGTTTAAACACTTAATTTGATTTTTTGTAAATTTTATCACCTAGGTTGGGAATTAATAATAAATCAATTTATTTTATCTCTATCAGATCTGTAAGTTTTAAAAAGATTTCTATTGTGTTTCCTATTGATAATCATGTTTTTTTGTTTTGACACAATAAGTAAAATCTCAAAAATAAAACGTAAAAATTACCAAAGTTTCATAACTTCTAAAAATTATAATATCAGTTTCAAATCAACGAATAACAGGTCTGCAAAAAAAATTCCAGCATCAAGGGATATTTTTGCTGAATTATGTGTTTTAAAGATCGTAGATTCGAAAAATGACAGCCATTACATCCCATCACGCATAGACGTTTTGTAAAATAAAAACAAATATTTGATAAAAACACTTTTTTATTACAATGAACTAGACATATTATATTTTCTTTCAATTAATCAAAAAAATGTTTTTGATATTTATACACAATCTTAGGGCTACTCTTTTTTCTTGTGTATTTTTTTTTTCTTCTCTTTGATGCTTCTCCGAACTCGTTTCCGATTTCCTTCTCTAGTTTCTCGATTGAGCATCCAACAGTAGTCAGCTAACATATTGACATCCCATCTTCCTTGGTAACGACTCTTGATATCGCGGACATCATTCACCCTGTTCTTCACTGTAGGCTCCCAAGTTTTCAGCAAAATAGTCAATATGGGAGAGTAAGAAAACCTTTTAAGCTCATATTGCATCCTTGAGCTCCATACGCTGTCAGCATTCGTTGTACAATGGTTTTGTACTCAGGGTCCTTAGTATGTCCAAAAAACGTGTGTGCTACATTCCTGAAAGCGTCCCACACCTCTTTTTCCTTTTCTCGCATTGTTTTCAAAAAGAGAGGATCAGATAAAAGTTTTCTTATGTCGAGACCAGTGAAAACTCTCTCTTTTAACTTGACTTCAGTTTCAGGAACTTGGAACACAGATATCAGGAACAATCCCCATCTCATGGCAGTAATCTGACAAACTGCATTATAAACCTCAATTTAATATGAAGAGGTGGTAATAGAACTTTTTTCTGGCGGGACCAAGGTCGTATTGATGACGTTTTTCTCGCCGGGGGTGAAGTTGATTTTCTTCCATATGAACCGAGTGTCCTACAGGAAGTGATGTAAATACATTTCCATAATGCTTCTTTGGGGATAGTTTTCGAAAAGTCAATGAATATGCACCATTCTGATAAATCATTCTATTTCAAGAGCCCATGAACATCATTACAATAAAACAGATTTCACTCTTTGGAGAAAAGCTAAGTAAATTCTCTCTCTCGATGCTTGTACCACGAAAATGAGGTTCCAGATGTTAGTAGGTTTTTGTTTTTAAGCTTTCATCCTAGCAATTTGGCTGCATCTTTTAAAAGACTTAAGTCTCTTAGTAGATCGTTGAGCTCACTCTGAGAAAAAGTTGAGGTCCCTCGTAAACAGGAAAATTTGGGCTAGATTCACCCTGGGAAGCTAATGTGTCTCAGTCCTCTGACTCACTCAGGAAGTAATCTAAATTAAAAGGTGACTGTGGACCTGGTATTTCAGAACCATGAGACACTGGACGAATAGCTAAGTCAAAGGTAGAGTAAGGTATTTTCTGAATTTTTTGTATTAAATCCTTTCACATCTACCGAACATAAGTAGCAGTCGTTTGTGTGATTTTTCCGTTCACGCCATATCATAGGAATGCCGAAATGAAATGAGTTTTTCTTGCTCTTAAACTACAAACGAAGATCCTCCTCGTATCTTCTGCACACCGTATGTGGATCCCATGCTTTGACTTGATCTCCAAGTTGAAAATTGAAATACGCAAAATAAACTTTCTTTTCGCAAACTCACTTATGTTTTTCTTTGTTGACTTTTCACTGTGTATTCACCACAAACTTAAAAGAAGCTGTCGGGAAAAATGTGAGCGATATTACAGGAATAGAAACAAAAGCACAGTGGAGTTCGAATGCTGGTTATAAGCTGTGTGTGGCATTAGATGGCCAGCGAGATACTGAACTTATTTAGCTTGTTGAAACATGATATAATCCAACAGTAAAATGTTTATAACTCAGATAACATATCGAAACATGTTGAATTGCCATTTTTTAAATTTCACACGTTTTATGGCCATGAAGTTTTAGTTTTAAGTCCATTATTTAAATAAAAAATAATTCTAAATTTTAAATTAATTAGGAATTTTACGCTAAAGATAAACAAGAACTCCAATGTAACAACAAATATTGACGTGATGAAATTTTTGGGATATTTTTCTTCGTTTTTACCAAGTTGAAATCTATAAGAAAATGTATAAAATCATATACTGTTTTCTAATTGCAGACGTGTGTAATTAACGAGAACATTTGGCAAACGATCTTCATACATCGTAATAATACTGTTCAAAATGGAAAATATACTTTTTCTCTCATATTTTTTTACGGTGATGGAATCAGAATTTTTATGTAGGACACAATGCTAAATATTTCATGTGCCCAGGAACTCCACGTACCGTGAATAAGAAAACAAGAAGATTTTCTAGGCTTCTTTTCATGAGGATAAACGTGCATGATAACTTTAGAAGATGTTTCTCATCAATGTACTAACTCTTATGTTCTTCTCTTTTCAGGTAAGAAATCGCCTTCACGTATTCCAGTGTCAGTTATGGTATCATAAAAAATCCACTACCGTGAGTTCAAAAAGTGTTTAATAATTTAATAAACATTTCTGAAAATTAAAGAAAATGAAGTCATGAGATAGAATATAATACCGCTAATGAGTGAAAGGAACCCCTACTACACATTGGTTTCTAATATAGCTGAGTGGATGTGGCCTTGATTTATGAACTTAGTATTCCAAAAAAATCGATTTGTAAGATCGAACTAAACATTGGACTATGAAAGACTTCCATACCCAACAAAACAGATCAATAGTAAACGCTTTTGAAATAGTGCTGTGTGTAGAGATGTAGCGGATATGAAATGAAATATAAATGCTAGAGTACTTGGAAGTTAATGAATGAAAAAAGATGAAAAATAAATTCAAGTTTCCATTTAACTTGATAAATAGAGTATCGAACGTTTTACATCAGATTAAAATAACTTGCTTGGTAATTGTGGAGCTTTAGCAACATTATCAAGCATGATAAATTAAATGGCGTTTCTATGTTGCTCATTGTTTTATTCATAGAAAGCTTTTTCGGCTGCATAGCAACCATCGTCAGTAACATACACTGAAAAAAATAAACGTACAAAAAATACAATAATAATAATAGTAATGCATTTGCCAAAAATATTCCTCAATACTCAGTGTATGTTACTGACGATGGTTGCTATATAGCCGAAAAAGCTTTATATTTTTGGCGAGTGCATTCGCCAAAAATATTCCTCAATACTCAGTGTATGTTACTGACGATGGTTGCTATGCAGCCGAAAAAGCTTTATATTTTTGGCGAGTGCATTCGCCAAAAATATTCCTCAATACTCAGTGTATGTTACTGACGATGGTTGCTATGCAGCCGAAAAAGCTTTATATTTTTGGCGAGTGCATTCGCCAAAAATATTCCTCAATACTCAGTGTATGTTACTGACGATGGTTGCTATGCAACCGAAAAAGCTTTCTACGAATAAAACAATGAGCAACATAGAAACGCCTTTCAATTTATCATGCTAAAATAACTTGCTTATTTTTTTTCAGAAGTATACCTTAAATTACTTTCATACATTGTTTTACAAAATACCATAAATTTATTTCAGTTTTCAAGTCTATTGGACATTTATTATATCTGTAAATTTTCAGCATACAGGTATGTAGATTTTCATTTAAATTTACATCCTCTTGAAACATATTTGAAAATCTTTTTTTCTTCATTGTAGTACATTGTGAAGAAATTAGTTGTGAATATCATACTTATGTAATTAATATTATTTTTAAGTTATGAATACTTGAATCGTTATGAATTTATTAAGCAAATATTTTCGTAAGATTGTATTTTATTTGGGGTTTTAGGGCTGCCATTTTTTTTCTTTTCATTAGATTTAATCTTTGGTAAGCTAAAGGCAATTCATTTCGTAAATTCGATTCACAAATCACTCACCTCTCAATTCAACTGGAACTAAATAACTAATAAAAATACATCTACTCAATACTCTCAATGAGGAAATTATAATCTGCTTATCTACATTGCAAGATTCCAGGTAAGGGGATAGAATACTCGAATTGTTTCAAAAAATCAAATATATTTTTAATGTTTTAATGAAATAAAATTTATTTAATATTTTCTTTTTATAAAATGTTATTAAAATGACATTACCGATAATTATTGGTTGTTTTTTTTGTTACGATAATGATATAATTCGATGTCTTCAATCACCAGCAGTTTTATTCATCTCAAGTTAAAAGGGAATATCACTAGATAAAGAATCAAGACTTTCAGAAAAGGAATTAGAGTACTCTATCCAACCTTTGGAATAATTAAAGGGGAAAAAACATTAATTTTGCTGCTCTCATCAGTGTTATGATATAATACACCTGTTAATATATTTATAAATCTCGAAACAAATACTTAATTTATGAAGTAACTGGCATAACGTGTTTAGTTTTATAATCGACAGTCTTCACTACCCGCTTGGAAAATATTCTTGTCAAAACAGAAAATGGTGCGATTGATGTGGTGAACAATTATTTATGTTTTCTATGTTCGGTAGCGTTAAATATAACTGTGGTGAAATTAAAATATATTATAAACCATTTATATTACAGTAAGGGGAATGTCACTATTCAATCATCTTAAAGATAATCTTAAAAATACTGGAAAATTTTAAAATAATTTTTCCTTTTTTTTATTTACCCGTTTTTGGCATGTTTCACTGAAATTTACAAACAGGTATTTCTGTATGGACTATATATCTTATGAGCACATATATTTGATGACACTGGCAATAGTCAGCCATTTTAATATTTTGGGTCATATTCTTAAAAAATTAAAACATATTCTACAGAATGCGAAGACAAACGAGGGTGTCCATAAATGCTTTGAAACACGTCAATAAAATAGACATTAACTTTCCCTGCACCTCGAAATATAACTGAACTTTTTCATAAAGTTTTATCTCTAAATGCTTTTCTTTTCGCTCGCAATTTCCTTTTCAAAACCAAAGTGCAAAGCGCCCCTATCGTTCCTCTGACCGACACACAATTTCGTCCTCTCTAGGGCAAAACCCTCATTCGGCGACAGTCTCATCGTCCAGTCCGCTGCCGCTTCCTCGTCTGCGCCATCCCAGGGAAGAAGAGCCGCATCCCCGAGTGTCGCTACGCCCTTAGAGGCATCTCGCGGAGATTAATGAACCACTGTCCTCGCAAGGGACTGATGAATGCAGGCGTTTAGTTCGCGCGACCGCCGTCGAGTCGCTTCGGGGCGCCACGGTCGACCCCTCGCCATTTTCCCACTTCGCGATTCCTCAAATCCAAGCAAGCGTGAGAAGGGGTTGGAGAGACAGGAAGAATACGAGGGATGGGGTTAGAACAGAGGAAGAGAGAGGGGAAGAAAAAAAGAGAAGACCTGCATCGCTTGAGGGTCTCCCAGACTTTACATGTGTAATTATTCTCCGCCTAACTCCTTGCTCTACTCAGAACGGTTCTACTCCGCGAAGAGAAGCAAGAGGGAGAAGCGTCTGTGGGGCAGGCGACGCACGGCTTATCACTTCGCCACTGTCGTCCGCCCCGACTGAAGCGTCGTTTGCATAAAGGGCAAAAGGACGAGAAAGAATTGCTTTCGCTGCCCGCCGCGGGGAGCATCGTCGTCGTTGGCAGGGGGAGAGACTCGTACCACCAGATTGCGACCGGACAATAGAATTTTTTTTTAATAGCAGGCGACATGGCGAGGACGAGAGTTAAATTTAAGAGATATACTTTTATCGTGTATTTTAAACACAAAAAACAATCAAATCTGGTATTATTGAATAAATCCTTTCAGACGAATTGTTATAATAAAAGAAATATATGACATTTCTAATGAAATTACTTGATTAATAGAATCTTTACTTTTACTATAAATGTAAAAATGCACATATATGTTGACGACTAAATTACTCTACACATCTTTATCAAATTCTGGAAAGAAGTGATTACGTTGAAACCCAGAGATTACGTTTATATGTTACGATATAAATTGAACATTTCGTAAGTTTTTTTTCACAATTTATTTTTAGTGTAATTTCAGAGAGCAAAATAAAGACAATCAATATAAGTGCTAATCCGCATTCTAAGCATATTATTTGTGCACCAAAAGAACGCTTCGCCCCGAGATTGCTCGATATGAGGGGATAACTATGAATCAAACATATTCTTGCTTTGTGACTAGGGATATCAGAAACTTTAATACAATCACTCATTTTTATTTTGTTTAAGACTACTTGTAGGTTGGTATTGATAACTATTTATTTTATTCATTTTTATGCTTATTACATGTTTTTTTATTTATATTTGAATAAATAAACTTTATGGTAAAAAAAGGTTCCAAACTGCATGTGGATATTTCTATTACGAGAAGCAAAATTGGAAATAATTTTCACGATCTTATTATTCATATCCTATTGCAATGTGTTACTATAAATAACTTCTACAATCAAATATATAAGCTTTGTATCTAAATTAACTAATTCGCAAAACATATTAAAATATTATTTTGCCAGAAGCGTTTTAATTCTGTATGCTAATGTATGGACAACACGACGGTTGGAAAACTCGAAAAGTGCTGTGATAAAACGGTCGGCAGCAAACGTGGAAGGGAATCTGAATTGGGAAGAGAAACAAATTACTTGCAGGTGGAACCAGGATGTGATATGGCGAGGACAGGGGAACTCTGTTCAACTGGCTTTACGTAAGTGTGTGTTTGGGGGAAGTGCTTAAAAACATATATGTGACAGTTGGTATGACCGGTCTTCCAGAGAAAGGGAAGTCCTCTTTCCAGCGACCTCAATTGGTTACTTTTTCTCACGGGACTTTGTAAGTTCCTGGTACAAAAATTAAATTGTAACAATAATTTACTTTTTTACATTTTGTTTAAAATATAATTAAAAAATACATAAGAGAACAACTTAAGAACAAATAGACTTATTTTAATTTTACTGATCATATTTATCTCAATATGCCACAATATTCAACTTAAGTCGAAACAAGGATCAATTATGATTGATTACTTTAATATAAGTGATTATTACTAAAGGAGCATAATCTTACTTATTGAATTTTACTGTGGGAAAATTTGTAACTGACTAATAGAAGATAGAATATTCACCACAAAACATGCTTAAAGGTTGTGGGTCATTTGATGTGGTGTTGCATTGTACTGCACACAATACTTGAAATAACAATCGCTCAACTTTTACAATAAATGACATGTAATTAGCGACTGGAAAGTTTTGTAATATTTGAAAACTGGTTGTAGACATACCACAAAAATGTGGTTTTATTCAATTCACGACAAACAAATCCGTTTGATTTGGTTGAATGGCGTTTTTTGCGATCAGTGAAACGCTGAATATCAGGTTCCAACGCGTAAACACGTTGTAGCGGAGAGTTGTGGTATATAAACACTGATATTCAAATTGCAGAAAATTTCGTGTGCTTTGTGACTATCGTCATTGTATCTTCTTAATTTAAGCACATTACATTCCCATCCTGGCCAAGGTTTCTTCTCCACTCTCCTTCTATTAGAGGTGTACTTTATATACAAGTTATGTAGTCTCTTGCCATGGAGCGGCGGACTCATTAATACAATTATAATAATTCATCTCGAAATTGGAACAATTTTTGTAGCTAATATTTTTAACCATAACTCCGAACGATTTGACGATAATAATAGGTATTTGTTAAATAACTTTTTGGTGTTCTATTAAGTGAAATTTGATTGGTATTCTGTTGATATTGTAACATATATCTGACTATTTTTTTCTTGTCTTAGTGTGCTGGAATGTTAGATACGCCTCTATCTTAGAGCCATTGATCGGAATTGATGAGATGGTGCCTTTCTTGCTTCCGGAGAGTAAATTAGTTTATTGTCCCTCACGTGGTCACACGCAGATGTAACAACTTATGACAATTAATTTATTTGTACAATTATTTACATGATGCAGGTGTGCATCTGATTGAGTATTACTATATTATCCTCTTTGCTTCTGTGATGTGACACCAATCTGATAGTCAAAAACTTCATTCTGCTAGTGACTGAGTTCTCCAGGAACACATTGTTATAGTGATTGTATGCATTTCATCAACTTTTATTGAAAGACCCAAACCATTCAAGAGCGCGACACGGCGATACCCGAATAGCCGCGATGCATCAGAGCCACTATGGCATGTAGAGGAGATGGCATACGCATGGCCACTCCGCTGAGGCGTGGCTACGTGACGGCTGACAATGAGGTTTCCGAGGGGAAGGGTAAAGTAGCTGCAATTACCTAACTGAGCTTGGAAACGAATAGTGTCCGTATGTTACAGCAAGGGGACGGTGTTCAACGGTCGAGCCACTGTCGGGATTGCGCGTAGCAGAACGGGATGGTTTGCTAAGAGACGGTGGGGGAGAAAGTCGGGAAGTGGGGAGGATGAAGGAATTTGTGGTGGAAGCACACAAGGAAAGGACGAATGCCACAATGCAAGACCAAGGATAGGTTGTTGCTATGGACATAATGCTGGTATTTATATAGACAAGGATGTAGATCGTAAGACTGAATGGATTTATTAATATCCCTTTTCCAGGAAGTTTAAAAAAATGTACAAATATGAATATAATTAGCTCAAGGCTAATACTTTTATTTGTCACGGAGGTAATGCGGGTTTCATTCCCTGTGTGCCCAGAAAAATTTGAAGCTTTTCGCTTCAATATCAGAATTCATTTAGCTGAAATTATGGAAAAATTAAACCCTCTGTGGCTTACAACCGATGTAGTAATTCTTGGATGCGGCAATCTAGATTATATCTAGACGATCTTTCTCCCAAAATGTTTCACAATGTGTTTACCAATTAAAACCGTGTGGAATTGGGCCTCATCTGCATTTGTAATCGTAGTTCATAGATGGTCAAAACAAAAGCATATCTACTGGAACACTTTATCTACTGGAACATAGTTCCACCTGTAGAGGCAACAAAACCTTTTCAGTAACACTGTAGTTTTACTCTCTATATCCTTAAGTCAAGGACATTTCTCCCATAGGTGGAAAACGAGAGTTTTTCCTCATCTCCAGACAGCTGTCAATCAAGTACCCTCCCAATGAAACATTCATTCGCCACATAGTTGGCAAGTTATAACTGGTTAAGTGGATTAGCAGGAAATGTAAATCAGGACATAATAAATGGAAAAGAAATATAAATTAGGGTTTAAAACTTCATTAAATAAGGTTGTAGTAGTTTGATAGAACCTTGATGCCGTCTTGTAAAAATAAGTTAATGTGCGATGTCAAAACCATGGATTTATCTATTTAGGTTTATAATGAAAAGTGTAAGGAAGCGTTATATGCAGAGAATATGCGTAATAAATGCAAGATCATTTGGAAATGAAAGCAAAACCTGAAAGGCACAAATATTTGGAATTATATATTTTAATTTTTTAAAGCCTAGCTCATATTTCATGATTAGTCATAATAATTATGTTTACTCATAATATTTATCTTAATCACGTGATATATATGAAATATTATAATTTAGTATAATGCGTTGTATATTTTAATGAATATTATACACAAGAACAATAATTCCAACTTCAGAAGTTTTGTTTAATCAAGGAAGAAAATCATATTACGTGAAGGTAAATGTTCAAAACATTTGCATATTACTAATATCATGAAAGTACACGAAAATATTGTTAAGCAATATGTATGGAGAAAATCAAGAGAAGTGTTGCATATAAATGACTAAATTACGCCTGGGTGAAACGTGCGGGTATATAAACTCCTAGTACGAAGTAATTAGATATCTCTTTAATATGACATTGTAAATTCAGGGATAAACTGTCCTAATTAGGACGTAAAGTATGAATGGAGTTAGTAAAAACGTCGATGTTGGTTTTAATAATTTTATGACTCACAGTCATACAAATTGCAGTAGGGAATATGACACAAAACTTATAACTATTTATAAATAGTTTCATATTTACATTGCTGTAAATAATAAAACAAATGTCTGGTTGGAATTTTACACTCGTATAAATTAACTTTTCACTAGTATTTGGGTCAACGTGACAATTCCTTCCTTCCTTCATTCATTCATATCTGCACGTAGTAAGCAAATTTCACTTGGTTCATATTTAGCACTAACAATTTAACGGGTCATCAAATAGTTATCAGTAGTATATGATAATTCAAAATACAGCATTATAATTAAATCGTATTTAATCCTTGAGATTCACAATGAATGAGATCTCTATCAAATCTTTTTAATTTGCTCTTCACGCTTCACGTTCCCACAACCAGCTAGGTTGAACTGTTCCATTGGTGCACAATGGGTGCATTATTACAAGCAGTGTCGGATGCGTCAGGGCACCGTCATTGAATAGGACTCTAAATGCTCTAAAGTACAATACTTCATTTGTATGACTTGCTCCGACCTGTTATGAAGAATAGGAACGCAATATTTTTGGGATATTTGCGTATTAATGTACAAAGATGACAGGAGATGATAATAGGAGATTTTCCTTCGTTACAACGTGTAAACAAGTTCGCAGTATAATTATTTACCGTTTTTCCACTTCTGGTGACCTTGACATCTTTGTATATCCATTTTTAAACCAAACTATATATCCTGTGGAATCAATAAAATACGTAAATAATAATCTTCCTAATTTTATAACATTAATTAGTATGGTTATCTTAAAACATAAGATTATTAATTCCGTTGATTGTATGATGACCAAGAATGATTCAAAAAATACAATTACTATTATAAAAAATGTTATAAATTTATTTCATAACAATGATCACTAATAGCACGAAACCACAACGGAACTTAATGTTTCATTTGCGCTTGGCCTGTGGTATCACACTATCTTGGAGGAAAAATTTCTGTTAAACGTGCAGAGAATATGTATAGAACATGCATAGATTGAACTAAATTTTTATAGTTCTTTTATCTCGAATTACAATAAAATTAATGTAATTTATTGTCCACAAATCGCTGAATTCATGACTACGTATCATATACAAAAATTTACCCTGTAGAATTTAATCTAGATTAGTACAGCAAGGTAGACGGAGAGTTCTGCCAAACTCATGTGTATCCTCATTTTTAATAGTTAAAAAGATATATGTATTGATATTAAAAAATTAGGACAGTATATTAATTTTTTTATCCACCTATTTATTCAGCACGAATTTTTTTCTGCGAAAATCGCACATAGTTCAATATTTACATTTAGCGCACATTACGCAGTATTCATATGATAGTAATTACGTTAATATGTGAAAGGGGAAGTATCGTAACAATTGGTTCGTTGCAATGGTGTGATTCATGTGGAGAAATACGGAAGTTGTCTATTGCTGTCAAACGATTTAAAAGATAATTACTGCTGCAGAACATGGCTTACATCACCCTCAAAGCGTTAATCGGACTTCGTCACTATGGCCTCCTAACACCCTAACGAGTCCAGACGAGTCCTGGTAGAGGAGCTGCGGCGAGAGTGATGTTTAATGAGGCACTGTTTATATAATGTTCTGATGTCTAAAAGCTTCCATTCCATCGACTGTGTTCGCTGAGTGTTATAAGATTGTCTTCTCCTAGCCATAGAGTCTATACGTTCAGTTTGAAATACTGGTATATCCTTTTACCTATAGGATCCACCATGTCCTCGGTTTGAATTACGATTACTAGATTGTTTTGGTTCCTTGCAGACTTGGTGTAAAACATCTATAGACATTCAAAAATAAACGTTTAAAACGTTTTCAAAGAGAGAAGTTGAGAAGTAACGTCCTACGTTCACCTATCGAACGTCACTAATGTTAATTACAAAATGAGACATGATGAAACGGTTTAGTATCTTAGTTTATTCGTACATTTAGAATTTAGAATTGAAGATATCTTCACCTTGAACTAAATCTCTTCCTGAATCCAACCTCTCTTTAATTGCATCCGTCCAAACTTCTCCAAGATCCTTTTCCACGCGGAACTCCTGCGTGGCCATGTCCAGCGTCAACCTTCGTCCCATTTGAGCTCGAGATGTCCTATTGACCCGGAAGGCCTGTATCGGCTAGGGATGACGTTCAACGTCAGAGAGGGGGACGTTGCGGACGACCCCTAAATCCCCCCCCCAGCGAGGATCAGACACACAGGCGCTGTGCTGCGAGGGTAGGCGGCGATAGGGTGACAATCTGTGAGGAAGACGTGGAAATGTTCCTCGGAGATGATAAAATGGTAGGAAGATGGAAGGAAAATGAAAGATTATGAGATTGTAAAGAGAGAAGAGTCGATGCAGATGAGAAAGAGAGCGTGAAAATGATGCGTGAGTTTGGACGATAGAAGAAATTATAATAGTGGAAGAATTACGGGAAATTGGGTGAAGAAAAATGCGTGATAGAAGGGTCAAAGGGAAAAATATTGAGTTGGTTGTGGGAATTGAAAGAGAGAATGGAGGAAGGGTAACAGAAAGAAGAGGAAGCCCCAGTACCTTTCACCAATATATTTTGAATACTCACTTAGCGGTGTACAGAACACATATATGATGATTTGACTACACGTAATTTAAATTGATGATGGTATACGTGTTGATGATAACCTATGTGGCTCAAATCAAGACAAAAGTTGCATTTATATTGTTAAGATTATATAATTAGGAGCTAAGATTATCTGATAGAAAAGTACTCATGTTGACATTGCGCACGTACAATTTTTAGTACAAATTACATTTAAATTTAAATAATAGTTTGTAGTATAAATTTGTTTATTTAGTATAAATTAAGTCAATATATTTCATAAACTATTTATTAACATTCGTAGGCAACTGTTTTTCATGTCAGTATGAAAAATGACGCTACATTTCTTTTGAT
Organism: Laupala kohalensis; assembly: GCA_002313205.1. Classification (NCBI taxonomy): domain Eukaryota; kingdom Metazoa; phylum Arthropoda; class Insecta; order Orthoptera; family Trigonidiidae; genus Laupala; species Laupala kohalensis. The sequence goes on from NNCF01128250.1 coordinate 14,329, forward strand.
ACAGCGTATCTGTTTAAGATATATCTGAAAAATGGCATGATAGGAGATAATTCATAATTTCATGAATTTTTTTTATATTAAATAAATATTTTATTTGTAATTTAACTTTTTAACTATTTATATTATTCTAACATTATAGTAGAGTATTATCGAAACGTACTGTAAACTTTTTTCTTGCTTCTTGAGAAAACATTGTTTTTGATGGACCATTGCTAAAATAGAGAGCAAATAATTCCATGTTGCGGGTGCAATTTGATTTGTGCAATTAATAAGATTTCTTTTTTCTTTTTCTTTCTTCTTTTTCAAATCCTCATTGAAAAACTCTTATAACATGTGAAATCGTAAGTTGTGAAATAATTCCGTGTTATATGAACTAAATATTTATTAAATCAAAGTATACAACACCTTAAACGTATCAGAATATATAACTTATAATAATTTCAGTAAACTTCATGTTGTTTATTACATAAATGAAGATAACTAACATTTCAGCGAAAAATTTTTATGAGTATATTATTTAACATAACACAACCTAAAAAAGTTTCGTATGAGAGAGTTTCAAAACAATTTCTGCTTATTATAATAAGTGAAGTTAAAAATAAAGTACCACGAAAAGCATTACTTGCGCTGACTTTGTTATTTACATCCTCTCATTTATTCAGGTGCATTTTCTTTCGTATGGCGAGATGAACATCTGCGGCTAATTGTTTCCGCCAGGTCCAAACCACAATCAGTGCATCCTTCCAGCGGATTCCAATTGAGAGAAAACGGTTTCTCATTACTTTCTCTGTTTCCCCCTTTTTTTCGCGTTCCGCTTTTTTTCCCTTTCGGTCCCTAGTTCTGCCTACCATTTTTCGCCTCTGCGCCACGCGACGCGACGTTACAATTACTCCAGTACGCACCCCTTGACATGCGCTAGAACCGGAGCTCCACGTTTGACGGCGACATTCCACGAGAGAATCCATTGGAAGACGTAAATGATAGAAACAATAGAGAAGGGAGAGTGGCTCGCAATTCAGGATGAAAAAGTTGCAATCGCCTCGGTTGGCAATCGTGACGCAGGAGGTCCTGCGAAGAATGGCTATCTCAATGCGAGTTACGAAATGAACTGGGAGATACGATCGAGAGGGGTATTTTATTTCCTTAACGTAGTTTAGATCGAACGGTACTAAATTGAAATTGCCTTTGGGATTGAATGAAGATTTTATTTGCTGGAAAAGGCAGTATGAAATTTCGAGTTGATTTCGATTCTTAATTAGTTATTAGAGTTCATTTGTCATTTTTAATGTGCCTGTACCAATGGCGTTAGTACTTGGAATTAACAATGGCATTCAAACTACGAATGCATTCGGGTACTTAAGAGTATTAAATTTTTCATGATTTTGAATTACGGACACAATACGCTTTATGAGCACATAACCATTCTATGAATTCTGAGGTGAAAGAATAGATCGTGTTGTCGGTTAAATGCAATAGAAACATAGGAACATGGTGTAATGAAAAGTAGAGAAAAATTTTTAATGTAAAATGTCCGTTGTAAATACTGTATAGTTAAATATAGATTAGACACTTCAATACAATACCACCGAGATTAAAAAATTAATGACAGGTTCATTTTACAATTACGACTGATATATTTGAAAGTGTATTTTGTTGTGCTGTATAACTTTACTCTGTTAATTCAATATGTAAACAAGATTTATTTGGGTATGTTGGTATGTATGCAAATGTTATTTGCCCTGCAGATAAATATGTATTCTTTCTATGAATTTATTTGATTCGGCCGCCGAAATTTTTTGTTCTGTTACAGGTTTCCAGTTACCAACCAGATTCTTTTTATGCTCAGCGCTCTTGCCCTAACCGCTGGTTTTCCGTGGTTTCCAACGGTGTTCAATAAACGAAACAGTTACTTAAGTAATATAACAATAGCTGAAATTAAAAATTAAAATTAATATTTAAAAAATAGCCATGACAATAAAAAAATTTCTTATTATAACTTATTAACACTTATTAATTTACTTTTTCTGATATCATTTACCTACCAAATAATCGAAATATTTTAATACCTCTAATTTTAGTTACCGTTTCAGTTTATTGAGAGTGAACACTAGGGTACAGTATGCACAGCCTACGATACATTTTAGGGCCTCTGTAAGAGACACTGGTATTAAGCACCGCCATATATATTGTATATTTTTTTGTTAAAAATAAAACCCTTTTGAATTTGAATTTGAATTAATTCAATAATTTAATAAAAAATTGGCTAAAATACACGGTATATAATAGAAGTATCAAAATGGAGATACATTGGAAACGCAAAAATATTTATCTTTATGAAAGTAAAGAAGGCAATTCACACAATTCATTATTGTAGGCCCTCTAGGTTGTCATTCGAGGTATCAATTCGAGTGTTTAAACAACAAATATGGATTGATAAATTAAATTTCTAATCTCTGTGGAGTCCATATTATTCACTTAATACAAAAAATCTCTAAAGTAAATTTGGAGTTATTAAATTAAGTTTTTCAGTTCTTATTACTGTATTCATGAATTAGTTTGATATTTAAAAAAGAAAGAGTAATTGAGATATAATGAACATGTTTATCGCATAGTAAGTATGAGTCAAATATTTTTACGTTTTCAGTCCTGAGCTCTTTGTCTTTTAATATTTGTGACCATTTGCGATCCCTTTGTCAGTGATATTATTACATTATTCAAGGATCATCAAATCCATTGAGTGATTGACACCTACTTGGGAAGGAATAGTTGTATGTTTAATGTATTTATTTATATATACGTACGTATAAGTATTCTCGGAATTCTGGTCAAACACCACTTACGTCAACATTTCAACATTTTTGAGCAGGCTCTTCGGGGTAACTTTCATGAACGTCCACGACTTTGTGTACTTTAGGGTAACTTTAATGATGTTCGGGACCGGAAGTTCTAAATTTATTAAAACTGAGTAGTCGATTTTTACAACCAAATTGTAAGCGAAAATTTATATACGAATACACATATACGTACTAGACAATATATTTTTATCATTAATGTATTACTAGCAGGATAAACCGGTGTTGCACGGGAATTGAAAACAAACTTACTGGATATTCAAAATTATCAAACAATTTACAAATAATACAGAAAAATTAAAAAATGTAATTTTTTCCAATTGAGTTCCAAATAAACATTGATACTGTGAATATATATTACCCTAAAGAGGGCACTGAAACACCTGTCAACAGGTCTGGACTTATCTCATTTTGCCCAAAATTGCTCGTGGTTCTTATAAAATATTCTAAAATGATATGCTGGTTTCATATTTCTCGACTTTCGTAATATTAAATTTTCTCTTTCATTAGTTTCAAAAATTATACAGCAATAAGAAAACCTACAAAATTACACACAGTTTCCAAAATTGTGTGCTAAAATGTAGATAATTACCAATTAATTTAAAATCCAAGAAGAAGAAAAATTAAACTTTATAGGGAAAGTTTACTAGACAAAGTGCATAGTTAAGAAATCTGAATTCTTTGGTTGTCATTTCTTTTTTTAGGCTATGTTCTTCAAAACCATGTTCTTCACAGTATTTTTATAAGTTTTACTTGTGTGATTGCTTTCAACCGTGTAGATTATACATTCAGTGAATTGCCCACCTCACTAAGAAACTATAAGTACAAGTATTGGCGTGCGCCATGATGGATCTAACAAAGCTGGCGCCCTTACGGGATATGCATATCCGGAGACCGCTTTGAAAAAAATATTTTACATTAGTTTTATTGTTAATGAAATAAGTGCAGTAAAACTGGAGTATTTATCTGACGTGGTTAATTGTAGTGTCTACAAATAAATATTCATTATAGTGTCTTCAAATTTATTTTCGGATATCTGTTGACAAATAGGCAAGTATACATTTGAATACATTTCTGTTAGAATATAATTTTAATAAAAGTCAAATTTATACATGAGTATTATATACATTTGTAGTCAAATTTATGAGTATTATATACATTTATAAATACCTATTTATTAATTATTTTTTTTTAATATTCTAATTGCCAATTCAATTCTTAACATAGGTTTATAAAGGTCCTGCTGTAATGCATAAATATATATCCTACCACAGGATAAAATGTATTGACATAATTACACATAGTTTAATACAATAGTACAGTATAGTAATGATGTAAAATTTGTCTCATATATTGAATTTCATATATACTCTCAACGAATGAGGTGAATGGACTACGTAAAGCAGTTATGGGATTAAAATCAGTCGTAATACTGATTTTGATGGTTTCAACACCTTCGGAATTATAATAAGATTCGCATTTCAAAAGCAATAATATGTCAAATACATGTTTATACTTTGAAACAAATAAAGTATTAAGTACTCTAATGTAGAAATTTGACTTAACTCTCAAACTTCTAGTCCTCTTGGTTAAGTTTTGACACAAATTCACTCGATTATAAAAACTAAAAATAATCAAATCGTAATACTTCCGTATCACGATTAGACTCAGAAACTATTCACAATTTAATTAAGATATTCTTTTTATCAATAAATTTTCAAAAGATGATAAATTCTCTAAATTAAAACGGCGCGACTCCTATGTTTGCAAGCGCCACGTCATATTTTGGACACCTTGTTAGATCCAGTATGGCGCATGAGAATACCTGTACTTAGAGTGCTTACGCCTCACGAAACACAACTGAACTCTGGCGGTCACATTAGTAAGCTTCATAGTCAACAGTCATACGAGTGAAGATATTCATCCACTGATCCTATTTTCATACTTTTTCGGCTCTTGTAATTCATCAATATTAATCATACGTTAAATGTTACTTGTGATGATCCTTAAGAAGAGTCCTTTGAAATTTTAAATAATTTACGTTTTCGGATTTCCATGCCACACACTACATTCCATGGAATTCACTTTTATTAATATTTATTTTCATGTTAAGTGTTTCTTGAAGTAGTCACTGTGACGGTAGTTATATTTTTATAAATTGTATGTTATGTGTTTTTATATGTTTATGTATCATATCTTTATTGTTTGTCTACTAATTTTGTAGTGGATGTTTCACTTTTTTTGTTGTTAATTTATTCTGTCACCGAGTAATTCTCATTTCCAGATAAAAATGTTATCGTGTAATCCGTTTTATTAACGTTCTAAAATATTTATAATTTGATCTTCAGATATCACAAAGAACCAGAAATGTCTCGATGAATTATTACAAAATATATTTACAATTCCTTATTGTTAACTATTTAATAATTTATTTTTAAAATTTTTATGTTCGTAGTTGACGGATAATCATTTATTGAATAAATTAGTGGCTTAAATGTCAGAGATGGAAAATAAAGTGTTCTGGTTTCCCCGTAAACTAAAAATTTAAACTTGGGTATCTCTTCAATTCACTCATGATCATTCCTCCCGTATATAGGAAAGATAGCCGCACTAAAGCGATCTAAGCATCCCACAACCCTCCACATAGCACGAGCTATAAAAGCGAAAGCTTAGGACAGACAGGCGGACACTGCTGCGCGATGTCGCGGGAGGGCGTCGATCAAATGACCGTCACGGAGAGTGCAGCTGCGCTTCGGCTCTAGCTAGACCTATTCCCAGCACGCTGCGTTCGTTTATAGAGGTGCCCCTCCTCCATTTCTCACCACCTCTCCCTCCATTGTTCAACCTCAACAGTGTGCTGCCTGTGAATGCGAATGAGCATCGGTTAAGATCTTATGCGTGGACGGAGATGCGATGCATTGCGTCCTTCTATTAAGGAATATTTTACGCATGTACATTGTATTCTGCGTTGTGGGGTATCAAGTTAGTACTAGTGTAGGTGGAATTATATCACTAAAATATCTTAAATCAGCAAACATAGAGTAACATATACTTATTGTGATTTCAATCTTAAAAACATACCTCACCGGCTATTTAAATGATATAATTGTAATTATAATTGAAGGTGTAATATATTACGTCTTATGGAGGAAACATTTCCAAAACAGAAAACAGCTTTCAAATCGCGAAAGTGATGCAAGTTTACTTTGATTTCTAGTCAATTTTTCATAGTACTTTTACATCACTTTTACAGAGTTTTCTATTCTTCTTTTGGAGCTGTCTGAGAATGACTGAGTCTATGATCAATTGCACCTTTTGCATCCTTTACTCCCTTTATCGACATCCCTTCTGCTCGTTGTTTACGATTTGTTGGTCTTCAACGTGTTTGATTTAGTAAAAAAGCTATAAAAGACGTCATTATTTTGCAAAATGTTTGCTGACATGTGATGGGACGATAATTTGCAGTATCTAAATTTTTGTTTTCCTTTTGGCATGTCTTTCCTTCAGTCAGAAAACGTGTCAGAGCTCCGGGGTTAATCAGGAAGTTGTTTATAAAATACATTTTACTATGGACTACCGGTAGTTTTTTATACCAAATATTATGAATATTATCGCTCCCTGGACTCTTCCAATTATATGCTTTAGACGAGACACATTGCAAAATGTCATTGATAATCAAAGGCTCCGTCATTAGTGTCTTGTCTGCCTCTTCTTTGAACCGTTCAGCATTTTCATTGCATTGTGCATAACTGGACCATATTGATGACCAAAAAGTTGTTATTTGATTGATTGTTGGATAGTTTTCTAGTCCTTGTTCGCCGAAACCTCTTTTTGAAATTAGTTTTCTGTAAAATAACTTTTCGTTGTTGTCAAATAGTATGTTTTCTGCCTTTCTCCTATCGCATTGCGAGGATCGTCGTAACTGAGCACTTAATGCAGCTAATGACTGCTGTCTATGGACTCACACATATGTTTATTTAACAGATCACGTGGAGTGTGAATCTTGTATTTCTGAATAATTGCATTGAATTTGTTTTTGAACCTTCTGCTGAGACATCCCTTGACATATTGGAGCAAACGGGCAATTTCAGCTCTCTTTATTTCAATTCTTCGGATCAGTCTTCTGACAGGGTTACCGTACCTTGGCGACAGGGTAGGGGAAAGTTAGACGAGGCCGGGAAGGAACGAAATATGGATGGTATTGGGATAAGGAACCTAAGTGCAGTGATGGTACTTCCCAGAATGACTATTGGGTCAACAGTCTAGCATCTAACTAGTCAGGTCCACCCCGGGTATTTAATGTTCCCGTTCCTCACCTAAGGGATTGAGCGTTCCCCTGTCCACCACCTGGGGAGGCGCCCGATGGGAGACTAGCACCCACTCGAGTAGTTATTATTATTATTATTATTATTATTATCGTAATATTAACATTATGATGATAATAAAATTGTTTGGTAACTGGCAAATACCAACCCGGCAAGGGAGAATGCAATATATGTGTTTCAAACTGATAAAATTTTTAAAAAACGTCCTGAACTTATTGATCAATATGTTTGCACATCCGTATCTTCTGCACCTCTGCTAGAAGTTACTAATGCTTTGACTACACTGTAAAATATAAACTAGATGTCAGTTACGAACGATATACTCGGTATTAACCAAATCTCATTAATGAAGCAATAATGACTATGCGGATCTACAAATATTTTATTCATTCAAGTCATACACATACGACTAATTTGAGTCATGTTAATATTTTTCTACTTTTCTTTAGATATATAGTAACATTTTAGAAGATGAAGATAATTTTATGGTAGGAGGATTTTCTCAGTATCTTTGAATGGTAAAATTCTTAATTTTTCAAACTGTTATCTTTTTCTTTCTAAACGTAATACAAATACTATTACCCTACATATCTCATTTGTATTTCTTGAAATATCAAATAATGGTAATTGGAAAATGTAAACATTTTCTATTCAATCAGAATCCATGCAAAACTTATCTTTCAAATGTAAATGTTGGGTACAACATATACTTCAAAATACGCCATATTTGCATTTTAATTTCTTCTAATTGTGTATATTCATGTGAAGCAATATTGTAATGAGAACATGTGTTCTCAAACATCAAACTGTGAAAGCGCACTTAATCTTCACTAATTCTGCTTCTCTTGCCTTAGCAATCTTTCTCCCAATAGTTGTTACGGACGTGGTCCCTGCAATTAAATAGTATTCAGAAAATAATTGGATGCGGATTTTTCTTCGGGAGATGGCATTATTTACGCAGCCTCTTCAAAGTCAAAAAACTTTCTCCTTCAACCCCTAGGTTGCTGGGCGTGGGTCTGCAAATTTGAAAGTCAAATTCGCATGGAATGGGGACAACAGAGGTGAAGAACGCCTTCGGATGAGTTAAACAAGGATTGAGAAAGAAGACCTGAACAGAAACACTCAAATGGGAGAACTCGGGTGTGGGTGAGTCATAGCTTCTATTGGTAGTTAAAATTAATAATAAAATAATAAATAAAGGAATAAATTCAAATATAAAGTAAACTTCTTACAATTCGCGAGAACATTAACCTCATGTTTTAATGAGATAAAATCTGTGATTTTTGGAAAAGTTGATTAGATTTTCTGCGAATCATTTAGTCATTCTATTGTTTATGACTGTATGCTTCTTCTTTTTAAGATTTTTAGGACGACTTTTCTTTAGATTCTTAGATTGTAGTTTGCGATTTGCTTGCTTCCGGAATTCTTTTTTACTTTCCCCATGCGATTGTTCGCAGTTTATAGAGTTTTACAATAAATTATTCAACTACGTTGTATTTGTATTATTTATTTCTTTTTTATATGTACATGTAACGATTAAATGTCATCGCCAATCTCGTTATATTATTATACGATAACTTCAAGTACGACATCGTTTAAGAGAACAAGTTTATTCATGATACTTTAAGATAAATAATCGCGTAATAGTGGGTTCGTGTGCGTTTTTGTACATCTGTAAAAAATAATTGTAAAAATATCAATATAACAATCAAAGAATTTGTCCTCGAAATGATTGTGGGTATTGTACTCTTTAAATGTTTCTGGATGTTTCAGAACCTCGCAAAAACTATATTCTATAAATAATAGCAAACTGAAAAATAAGTCTTGTAAAACTATGAAATATGTAAGTGTATATTGTAAAACTATGAATATTTGTCAAACTAATTGTGCAAGAGATGCATGATCTAATTTAGAAGATATATGCAATAGGTTGATGGTACATTGTAATTTTTGCTACAGATGCAAGGTCAATGATCAAAGGTCATGTTCACTGCGTGTCCCATCACTGATAAACACTGTCATGTTTTATGTATGATTCGGGAATACTCGTTAGCTTCTCGCTAAAAAGGATTTTGAATGCTCTCAATTATGTTCTTTAACACCATCTACCGGCAATCTTATGCAAATTGAAAGAGAATTATTATAGTAACTTGAACAAATTTTACTACAGTATGACCATGTTTATGTGGCCACTCTTATCAAAATAAGTTTTATTATTAATATCATAATTTACTATTTTATTACAACAACTCAAGATGTAGGGTATACACAAGTAATAAGAACTATTCAACTTACTGTACTAATTACTCGGTAATCTTTTTAAAAAAAACTTTGTATTATTAAAATTGGTTTTCTATTACTAAATTCAATATAATTATTTACAGTTAGTCATAAAATAACGTTCGGAATGTTAAAGTTTGGTTTCCTTATCATTGCACGAAAGCAACGAACTTACTTAAATTTCCCAGTCCTTTTCGAATTTTTGTACTTCTTGGTTATTGTTTCTCAATATTTACTATTAAGCTATTCCCTAAATATGACATTTTCTCTTATTCTTGCTCTGTGGAAAAAGTATAATATGGGTACTTTTATATGAATAGAAAGGTACTTTTGAATAATGAACTTTTCTGGGAAACTTAAAAGAGCATTTGGTGAATGTGAATGTATTAATAATGTTGCGATTATATCAGACTAGTTTCGTAGTTTCACAATTCATTGCTATTGTAATAGTCATCTCATGTGGCTTATTTTTCTTATCACTTCACTTGAATAATTAACGAGTTTTAGATCACAGTTATGGAGTAAGATCTAGAGTTTTAGAATTTCTTTCATTTCCATGATCCATATCTTGAGCATTTTGTCAAAAATCATTGTTTTCCAAAGGTAACATTTATTTTTAATTTCTTAAAAAATAAAGTCGATGAACTTATAATCACTGATTGTTTCATAGTGGATCGTACCTAAGTAATAGAAATCTTCTATTTAATTATACAAGTATACTTTTCAACGGCAGCCTAATAATATCTTTGGGAATGAAATAATAATTTACCAGTTGCTAAAATGTATCTCTTCGAAATAATGTAAAACGTGTAGAAATAGTTAGGAACAAATTCATGACCTGCAAATTAATTCATTTTATAATTTATTTTTGCAAACAAACAATTCAATTATTCAAATAAAATAAAAATACATCTGCAATTACTTTGGTTTAAACTAATATATTTTTTGTGATTGTGAAAGCAATTCACTCGGGCGTAATGATAGACCATCCGCTGATCTCCACATAATCTTCGCTTCCACTTACCAGTGTCAGCAGTCTTCACTCCGCCCACCGTGAGGATCACCCTCCTCCTTCTCTTCCTCTCCGCTGTCTCGCGAGACTCCTCAGGGATTATACGGACCGTCGACAGGGTTTAGCATTAAACGCCGGGACAAGTGAATGTCTTTGGCAAAAAGCAAACTTCGCCTGCGACGAAACTCTTAAGACTTGGCCGTCCCTTTCTCGCCTCTTTCCTCCATCCACCACTTCTCAATTCCAACCTTGTTCCACGTCTTCATAGAATATTCTAAATCGCTTTTGCGTCGTAATCAGGTGGCTGTATTGCGAGATTTCCTGCCGGAGGGAGAGTGAAAAGGAGCGCTATCGAGAACCCTTCTCGTGAGGAGAGAAGAAAAGAGAGCGACAGCTGGCGTCTTCGCTTGTTTTGATCGAAGATCGAAACAGATGTCCTCGCTAAATTGGCGTCGCGAAGTGCCTTATCGGATGTATAAGCCCCCGCATCTCGTCGTCGAAGGGACGCGACGTGAGGCGCATCACAATGTGCGAGATGAGCGCGCAGGGGACCGTGAAGGTGACATGCGTGGGATCTAGGGGGCGCTGCCTGCCTGAACGACGAATAAAACAAGATGGCGACGCCCGGAAGGGAAATGTAATTTGTTTCTTGGGAACGGTGGCAACAGAGTTTTTGGAACCTAATAATTAGACGTAGGGGATTATATTGAGACTGTGTATGGAAGAAAAGAAACATTAACATTTTGTTTTAAGAATGTAGTATTTTGGTACCTTTCATTTTTATTAGGGGTATTTGTCATTCTGTCCTGATCTTAATAAATCAAAATAAATTATTTTGTTCAATAAACTATCAATGAACTTCTACATTACAATGAGATGTTCGTTCCTTTACAATTTCCTATTTTCAGTAATTTACTATTTTTTGTTCATAAGAAAAAGTCAAATTTTCTGAAACGCATTTTTTCATATATTACACGTGTGTTTCGTACAAGTAATGAAACTTAATACTGTGCGGTATCTCCTTGACCTAGCAAGCATTATAATGATAATGCCACGAATCATGAACAAAATATTGACGATTTGATTAAATTTTTTCTCTGCAGTGCTTTTCTTCAAGTACTAAAAAAGTAAAAACGCTTTATTTGTATTTGAACAAAAACCAATATAGATCAATTTTATGATCGGGATTTTATAACATTAAAAACTGTACTCTTGTGTTGTTTCAGTTTTATTTAAGAATTGCCATAACTTATATTACAGTGTTATACTTAACTAAAATATAATATTCTCAATTTAAGTCGCTTATTGTTGAATATCTCTTATAAATCTTTAATCCTTAGTTAATCATAACTCAGCAATTGTAAAGCAAAATTCAGGCCTCATATACTTTCGAGTTTTGCGATAAATCTAACATTATACTTTACAAATTTCAATTACTTCTGTCAAATAATATTCTTCATGAATATTGAAACAAAAATTATATCTTTCTTACAGTAAACACGATTTTAAATCTTTCCAATCAATGAAATTTTGAACGTAAACCATATTAAAGATGATGGCTCAAGATATTTTGAAAAAAAATGAGTTAGTTGTGAATGTTAGATTTTGTGTATATCTGAAAATAAAATTCATTTAAGCATTACAGCATGTCTCATATTATCCGGGATAAACCGCGCCTCATTAGACAGAAATACCAACATATCGGCCATCCTTATGTGGCCTTCTTCAGGGCAATGTCAGCCTCACAGACCTGAGTCTAGCTTTGCCTACTGAGACGCTGTTTGTCCCGGACAAACAAGTTTATGCTACGACCGCGGAAGTCTACGTTTACAGCATGTCTCATATTATTTTCATTGCTAAAAATTTTATTCACTTACATTCCTACCTCTTTCAAAATTCTTAATGTTATTCCGGGATTCAGTATTTAGTTTCGAAGAGTAGTTATTTTTAAAGAAGAAAGAAAAGCGAGGCCGCACGACAAGTCCACGAGATTCCTTCCAGCGACTCTGGTGACGTAGCAGTGGTGCAGCAAACGCCCGGGAAGACGAGTACGAGCTGAGAACAAGCGAATCTATGCATCTCCTCAACGAAGTTCATGAACAAAGGTTGAAGTCAGCTTACACGGATAAGAGAATACTGCGAGAAGCTCAAGTCAAAGAAGACAGTAAAGAAAGAATGAGAAGAAAAAGGCAACCAGCGTAGCAAATAAAATATTTAATTCTACATTACTTGGATCTTCGTAGAAAAAGAAAACTTTTATTGATCCATATGCCTTCATATATTCATATAAAATGCAAAGAGAACATACTGCGGGGAATGTCTGCATTCTTATCTATCGTTCGTTTTGTCCCGCTAAGTATATTTAGCAGGAACGTAATGCACGTAGAATTTATTTAGTAGAGGTGTTCAGTAAGAGATACATGGTACGTTTCGTAGAGTAGTGTTAACAGTACTTTAGTGGTAAATAGAAACGTTAGAGGTAACATTTTCAGGTTTCCGCCAGTAAGTGCAACGATAAGAAAATCATTGTCTCGCTGAGAGAGAATATTTGTCTCATCATTCCAATAAATATATTTTCCCGTTCATTTTTTCCATTAAGAATTAAGCAAATTTTCCCCAAGTGTAACCCATGGCACATTATTATTAATGTTATTATTGTTATTTTAATTACAATTTCAATATTTTGATGCAACTTTTAACAACTCTTACTAAACAGGTATAAAAATTGATTTTTTGAAAATGGAGACCCAATATTTTCTAAAATGTTTTCTATGTTAGGAAAAATATTTTAAAAATATTGAAGAAAGTAAGTAAAAACGTTTTTAGTGCATTTATTTAAGAAATAAATAGTTTTAAAACTCACACATACCAAAGTGTTTGAGGAGGGCAACGGCATGATCTAGGCATTTTAGGGAGTGACGTAGGTTCATTTTCTTTCCTCCGCAATAAGAATTAGGAATCGTGACACAGACCCGTAATAAAGTTTTTAGAGTCCGTGGAGTTCGACAGATATTTCTCATCAGGCGTGAACTGAAGAAGGTAAATTGATAAAATGTTGCAGTATCGGTGATATTGTTAAATCCGGTATTATAAATTTTCAACCCAGTATTATAAATTTAATGAAATTCAGATTCATACGTGATTCGTTGACGAGATGTATGATTAACTCCCAGGGAACTTAAATAGCATTTTATCTATTATTTATTTCTTTTTTTATATTTTGGTTCTGCCAACCCCTTGGCTACGCTCTTTATGCATTTTAAATTGTTCATCGATAAAACTAAAACAAAGAATTATAACAATAACGAACAATGTACTTTATCTCTTATAAATATAAATTTTCTTAATGATATTCAACTCTTGTGTTTCCACTTACACCGTAATGCCGTTGTATGTGTAATTATGCGGGGGTTCTCCAATTCGAATATTAAATCCACGCACAACCTCGGGAAATAGAGAAACACCTGAGGTGTTTCTCAATATCTAAATACCGACAGAGTTTTCCTAGGTATTTCAAATTACAAGCGTTATGTGAGATTCGGAGGCTCGTATTGAACGCGTTGTGGCCACAGTTGTTCCCTCTTTAAAGAGAAGTTACGCAACGGTTTGTTTTCTGACATTCATACATTGTATTTCTTAGCACGTAATCTTCATTTTCGTTTGAGTAATCATACTGGTGGACCCACCAAGGTGAAAAAGACAATGAGAATTTCATTAGTTAAAGAGGTTTACTATGATATGATAGTAGATTTACAAAATACCTCTTGGATTATTTACTTACTTCAATGGAAATTCCCGAATGTTATTTTCCACCGTCGTTCTCGGGGTTCATATTATTATTATTAATCAAATATGTTTCTGACAATTAATAGTAAAATATATTGAAATGATTTGGCCAAATAGATAAGAGACATGATAAGAACGGGCATTATCAATGATTGAAGGTTAAGAATTTCCAGTTTGTCATTTGATTTTATCTCATTTAAATGCTCATTATTTACGTCTACAATCATATAACCAAATTATTATAAACGTATAATGTCAAAAATGTTACATATTAAGATTACAAATAACACATTAAATTTACAAATTGACATAGAAAACTTGTCAAAAATTTATAGTTGTTTGCAATGATTTTTCTGCTTTGAAGTTTTGTGTTTTCAAATTATTTATTTTTTCTTTATCATTGTTTTATTTTTGTATGTACTTAATTTGGTTTTTATGCTCGTAGCTAAGATGAAACAAACAAATTTGTTGATGTGTCCATTCACTAGCGTTCGCCTGATGATGGCATGGTAACAGCATTTAGCAACCTGCTGTTTAAACATTGTAATAATATAAACAAATAATCTACATTAAAAGGTCGATTACAATTTCAATATTATATAAATGTTCATTTAATTGTCACTTTTTTTAAAACCTAAGATGTTATTTTAAAACTAAAACATTACAAAAATTACATATAATGTTATTGCGTAGTAAAATATTAAATATGACATGTAAGTCAAAAGTTTCCTTCTCTATGGCATGTGAAACGGTGTACATTTTGAATGTTAACTTTCCATACTTATATTAATTCGTATCATCCGTCTTCAGAATTCTTTTCCAAACTCCACAATAAGGCTACGTCAAAAGAAACCTCACAGGAACAATTACTTAGGAAAACAGGCGTCTACAAGACAAGAGTCTTGTATGTTCAAGGTTCGAGATAATGTTTTGACAGTTGAATCTCATTTATCTTTCTTTAACATTAATCAAAGCAAACAAGAAAAACAAGTAAGCTGTCAGACACATTGTTAAATATAATATTTATATGTGATAGTTAAGTAAGCTTACTACTTACTAAATGGACACATTTTTTGGTAAATCATAAATAATGACTTTAAGATTGAAAAATCAAAGTCACCACCATTTTTGCACGGAAGAGGAGTATTTAGTTTTACATAGAATATAAATTATGATGGTTCTACAAAGAATTGTCCTTCTTATACCGAATAATTTTCCTTTGTTTTAACCTTTTTCATCTACCATTGTCAGTTTCAAAAGTATAGTATTTTCAATATTTTTTTTAAAATTGATATTTTTCATTTTGATTTTTTTTAGAACAATAGACGAGTTTACATTTGAAGAGAAAACAAAACTAATTTACAAGGAGAGATTTGAAAAATTAGAATAATTTGTTACCGAATTAGGATAATAAATACGTTATTAATGGAAATTAGTAGATTTTAAGATAAGTAAAACTACGTTACTCAATTAGACACGGGTAGTAAATCAGTTCCAATAAAAATATCATGCAATAGGCTATAAAATGACATGTCTTTCAACTCTCGATCTCAAAAAAGGAGAACTTCAGAGCAATTCAATAGATTGGTTTAAAACCGTTTTTGAGTTGTTGTTGTTTTTGCTTTATATCCGTTCTTTAGGGGAATCTTTGGGTCTTGATGTATGGAGGTATCTTGATGCAAAAGATTTTATTGATCTTCGTGAATAAACTGATAGTGCTTCTCGTTCGTCCTATTCGTCTTTGCACTTTCATCTTCCAGCCCAACCCATCCTCTCAGTCCATCTCGGGATCCTTGACACCGTCCTCAGATGTCTCCATCATCCTTCAACCCCGCTTCCTTGTCGTAGGACGTCTGTTCGCGACAAATGTTCGGGGCGGCGGCGGCAGCGTGAAGCCCACCACTGAGCTGCTCTCCTAGATGCTGATGGATGCTTGGGATCTGGACTCGATGGCAGTGACGCCCTTAGGCACTTGGTGACCTCTCACCACCTTCCCATGCCCCTCTTATTCTGTCTTTCCTCCCACTCTTTCGATGATGCCATCCTCAACTTTCTTTGCCCTACCACACTCAACCCCACATTTTATTCTTTTATGGTACTCGCTCAGTTATGAGTCAATGATAAATTCAGCCTAAAATGTCCAAACGCACTATGAGGGTAAGATCACATGTTGAGTCCTCGCCGAATGTTCAAGATCATGTACCTCGTATATGCCTCGTCAATTGTAATTCTTATTTTTGCTTTAATTTTGAAAAAAATTGAGTAGATATAATTATATGTCAAATATTGAACGTATGTTGTAAGAATTCAGACAATATATTGGGTGTATTTGGAAAGAAATGAAATAGATAATTTTATAAAAATTATTATATAAAAATTGCAACAATATCAAACACTATGTTAAAAGTATCGATAGTGGAATTCACGAAATCACACTGCGAGGTGAAATTAGTGCTTCATTTATTTTATTTCACCATAACTTGTAAGTTTTGATATGTATCACTGTTAGCGAAAGGAATCGCTAACATCTAAAATAAATTTCTGATCCGAAATTGCACAAGAAAATAAAAATATTTGTAAGCGATGCGCCTCGTAAAGCCTCTCGCAGCGATCTGAACTGATCTGATCGTGAACCTCGCCGTAGGTCGCCGCGGCTCCCCGGCGAGAATTGCATTTTTTTTCTCTCCGGTAGATCGCGTCGGCGATCTGACCGTCGATAGCACGTACTTGCGACTGTTCATCCCTAAGGTCTAGGGAACACTGGATATCAAATTACATTAACTTTTACGCTCGAATGCCGAATATTTTCGTTTTAACGCCACGGCGCCTAAGCATATATACCGTGAACAATCGATGTGCGAGCCTCACTCTCGCCTACCCGAGACCTCAGCTGATTGCTCAAGTTAACTTCATTTCTTTAACAATCACTTTGATATGCTGCATCAAGATGCTTCCATACAACAACTAAAAACTCGCATTCATGGACGATGTAAAATATAAATAAAAAGCACAAAAATGCGTCTACAGCATACTTCTGAATTGCTCTGGAATATCTCTTTTCTGAAATAGAAAGCTGGAAGAGTTGTCATTCTACATCTTATTTCATGATATTTACTCTTTTTCTTTTTATTAGAACTACATTACACCCCGTATTTAATAGACTAACTACCGTGGTTTCATATCTCTTGCAATCTACTAATTTCCTTTAAAGACATGAATAATTCTCCGAATTTGGTACCATAATGTTTGAAATTTTCAAATATCTCCTTGTTTTCTATTATTCTTGTATTCCCTTCAGATGTAAACTCTCTCATTTTTCTCGCTTATCTCTCAGCTCCATGCAATGGTCAATCCCACATAACATTGTTGAGACACGCACGGTTTGCAGCAAAAATCTTTCATATTTTGTTTTAAAACTGAACTGTTCATTTTACATTTATAGTTTCTCGGATGATTACAGTGTACCATCCATTCTTGATGTTAATTTAAATATTGTTAAAACAGTAACTTTCGAGAAACTACAAATCAAAATTTTGATTTTGAATCTAATACCCTTTATCTTTATTGACTTATGTCATGCAAAATATCGCAGGAAATATCATAAAATTAAATTATCATATATAAGATTTTCCAGGTCTCAGATAAGATCTCAATTTGAAGAGCTTCTGAAGCTATTTTAAAGTTTTGTGTAGAACCGTTTTTATGAAGAAAAATATAATTAGGTGGTGTTAAATCTATTTCTGACAAATATTTGTGATGTTTGAAGTTTTAGAGAAAAAAAATACATTTTAGATTTTACGAGTATAAACTAATATCGTATAAAACGATTGTATGAACTAATTAAAACAAAATTTAAAATTATAAAATGTCATTTCATTGAAACATTAAACTAAATAAAAATACAAATGTTTCCATTCTTGCAACTAAACGCGTGCTTCCAAAATGATATAGCGAAAAAAAAAAAAGAATTCTAACTAAAGGTATATAAAATATCCTACTTTTTTGAAGTCAGTTATAACCAAGATATGCTGCCTCATTTCAATATTTCTTTACCAACCTATTAAAAAGTATTTCACTTCAAACAAACTACATACACATGACCTAATTTTACGACAAAACAGTGAAGAAATTTAAAATTTATAAGGTGATGTTAAAATATCCCAAGGGTACTGAGTCATTTAAAAAGTACGGTTAACTCGTTATCATACTTAAGCTGCAGACTTAAGAAAGAAGTATACTGCCTCTAAATTCATTTAAAGATTTTACACCTATTTTATGTAACCCTATAAAATCACACACTTTATGTGACTCGCCTCGCCTTTCTGGAGAAGGTGCGATATGTATTCTGCATCTGTCTCCAAGAAGCCATTTCACGGCTCGATCGAAGCGCTCTCCCGTGGTGGTACGCCACATCTCCTTCCCGATATAGTGAGTAAAATAAACTGGGAACATTTCTCATTTGGGAAAGTTTTTTAACATATTTTAGAAAAAAATTGAAGGACTTTCAGAATCACTCCGTAAAAATTAATGGCACGAACATTAAAGGGGCGAATATTAAGGTGAAATGGATGAAGGATAATAATAGTGTTTTTCTTCATGAAAATGTTTCGGAATCCATAACACATAACTCTGAATACTTATAAAGAATCTGCACAAAAATTATGTGACATTAATTTTATGCAATATTTATTCGAACTCGATATTTGCGGTTCAATATTTAGTGCTCAGTCATGATCGTATCACTAGATATATGTTAATAAATAGTTTTTTTATTATTTTTTATATCGTAAGATTTCAGGGGAAAAGAGACTTAATAGCACCATGTAATGTATGTGAATCGTGTGTGGGAATTGTGAAGACAGCTTTCCCCTTGACGAAATATTTTAAATAAAGAAAGCAATGAGCGATCATTTTGCACATTCCATTTCCTGTGAATGCCAACCGCGTTTTCATCCGCTCACTGTACTGGTTGGACTCTTGGGAGCCATACTGCAGGGCTGGCGGGGAGAACGAGTGCTGTGACAGCTCCGCCGCACGGGTAGAGAACGGACAGCGAAGAAAAAAGAATTATATTATGAAAGACGTCTCCGGGAAATATTTGCATATTCAAAAGCTTCAGAGGTAACAACTGGGTTTGTGTTCGTCGAACAAATGTTTAAATTTAATTGGAGACATTCTTCGCTATAGGAATACCCACGTCTCAAATATCATAGATTGAAATTCTGATGTTGTTTTTCAGAGCAAATTAAAAATGAATAATTGAAATTTATATAAAGCTGAAAAATCGGAGAATTTACTATTAGATGTACAGTGTATCACTCAGAATCAACAAGAATCTTTTTGTATGATTTTTTTCTATTTAAAAATGGATAATTTCATTAAATATTATGAGAAATAACTGAGATATCTCTTCTACACATTTTAACATTTGCTTTTTGATTTTAGACTGTTTATGTTATTTCAGTTTTATATCAGTTATTTCATGTCAATTTTAAAATATGTCTATGTCATATTTTTAGAACATACAATATATTTTTCATTTCTAATTTAGACTTAAAATTTAAATATTTTGAACTTCTCTTTTAAAGGCTCTTTAATCTCTTATTCTTCTTCTTTCCTGTTCATTAGAAGTCTCTGTCGAAAACAAATTAGTGTAATCAATTGAACATCGTAACATGTGCCAGTAATATGAGACATGCGAAGACAGGCCAAGATAATATATCCCCTCGGGAGGGGAAACACAACTCTAGGGACAGTTTCAACTGCTCACTTGTGCGATTACTACAATCGATTAAATCAATCTCATTTGCAATCAATGCATACATATACTTGAAATGTGGAAGCATGCGTGTGCGGTGGGGAGGAGATGTAGAGAGGGCATGTTGAGAGGGAGAGAGTGGCGTGTCGAGAATGACGTTAGAGCTTTGGGACACGGTCGGAAAGGGGTAGAATGGGAACTGATCGCTAGTCGGAGCGAGTACGGCTCGGCGTGACTCGCATGGGTGTATGCGTCGCTACTTCCTTGTCTTCCACCATCTTCTTCGATACTCATTGTCTTCGACTTTCATTTGTCTCTCTCGATAAGACGTTTCTTTCGGGGAACAGAAACTTCGAATTTTTGTTGTTGTTTTTTTTTGTAAAAATTACTCGTTTACAGTGCATTTATTTTTCCTCTTGCTATTGGCTGGTATGTATAAAAACAAAGCAATGTCTCTACTCTGCTTCGTATAGTGAAGCTATTGTTAGATTTCTATCGATAAGAAATCATAAAGTATGTGAATCAGATGAGAAAAGATGTGGAAATGTAGTATGTGCTCTGAATCGTACACATAGAAGTAAACTCAGAAGGTAGAACTTCCGAAAATCGTAGCATAGTATTATACACACCTCCCATAGTCTACTGCGAAGTAAATGGATGTAGGACAAAGGCGGTGAACACCTTCTCCTTTTTGTCTTTAGAAATCAAACAATAACTACACTTTACTAAACAGAGTAGAAGTATTGTTTCGTCTTTATGCATACCAGTCAATGTCTTCAAAATTTACGATGTGTGATCTCTTTACAGGTTTTACTTTTTTTCTCACGTTTCTATCATTCACGTTTTAGTGTCGTAAAATATAAATTTTTCATCCACAAATAATATTCCTTATTTTCTACATGATATACTAGCTGAACACAATAGAATAATTCGCAGACATGGTTCAAGAATACAAATTTCAAGTGGTTAAAATATATCAAATTGTTAATATCCACTATTACATTTTGTTTAGATTTCCTGTGCAATGCTTGACAAGGTCCTTTTACCACTTATCTCGACGAAAGTGACAACGAATATTCACACGCTTTATTTCAGAAACCAAAGCTTGATCACCATAGCGTATATCAAGCGTAAAGGCGGCCCCAGAACGAATAAATTGTACTACAGCCTATTAAGGGTGGGGTTCAGCAAATATAATATAACTGGAGGTGGAGTGTTGCAACTATATAAAGGGGAGGTACGACCGGTGTTATTATACGGATGTAGGGTAATAGTTAAAAAGATTATGAGCAACAACTACGCCGTATGCAATGTCTATATCTACGGCAAATGACAGGATGCTATTGAACTGTCTCCACAGATGCATTGGAGATTCTAACAGATGTGTTGCCAGTAGACCTATGGGTCCAGAAAATAAGTCTTTAAAAACAAAATACGAACTGGGGAAACAATCATGATCAATAATGAACAAATAGAAGGGGGGGGGGAAATAGATCAAACGAAAAGGTTAATAAAAGAATTGATAAATGGATGGCAAGTACGTTGGGACAAAAGTAATAAAGAAAGAGACACTTACAAATACATAAAAGACGTGACATATGCAATGAGCAATAAAAATGATAGAAAACCAATCCACATTAGGTAGAATTTTGACCGGACAAGATAATTTCAAGAACTGCTTACCACGTATAGGCAAACAAGATACAGACTTACGTAAATTCGGCAGAGAGGCAGAGACAGCGGAACACATTTTATGGACCTGTGAACTGTATGCTAAAGAACGAGGGAAGTATATAGAATGGTTAAAAAGAAAGGGGCTATTTTCAACAAACAATATGGATAAAATAATACAACAACGGGAAGATATTGAGAAACATGCTGAATTTATAACAAAATTAGGACACTTTCGAGATATTTTCAATACGTAGAAAACAAATCAGATGAAAAGAAGTTAGGGGGATAACGTAAACAGGATATCTGCGCCTCCTCGGGGCGGGGACAGAAAAACGTGAGTAATCACCGTTAAACGGCGCTGCCCAAAGACAATAAGACAGAAACAGGGAAAAGAGAAATTAAGAAACCTTGAAATGACAAAGTTGATGTCAAGGTAGACATAAGGGAAAAAAAGGAAAATAAAAGACATTCGTCAAACGTCATATCTCGAATGTTCATCACTGCTCGGTTTCCTTAGATGTATCCAAAAGACAGACAGGCTGCGGGTAGTGCGAGCACCAGTATTCGTGACGCAGCAAGGAGCAAGCAACCCTTCCACACTATTCGCCGTTCGGCGAGCAGTCGCTCCGGATTCAGAGAAATGCCGAATGTCTGGAGCTGCCTTAATGCTCACTGAAACATTTACGAAAGCGCCGATGTGCGATTTGAATTGCGATTTCTTTTCGTTCCTTAACCTATAATGTCCCAATGTCTCATTCGTACGAAGTGTGAATTCATACGAAATGTCTCTCTCGAACATTTTCGTGCTTTATAATTGCAGTGTACGTACAAACATAACAACGTTGAATATTAAAAATATATGATTTGTGTATTTATACATATTCTCTCTTACGTTAGCACAACGTAGGAAATGACGCGTGTGAACTTACGACACTTCAAATTTATTTGTATTTTAAGCAAATTATAAAAGAAACATTGCATAGTAAAAGACAAAAATTACAATATTTCTTAAGACTAGAAAATTATCTTTGTAACGATTCTTAATATTTTACAATTGGTTAATTATGACGGAAGAAATAGTGATGGTTTCAAAAAGTTACTTTTATAACAGAGATTATATCTGAGGACACATATTTTTCTGTAAATTTTTGAAACTGTATTCTCCTCATTTTTCCATTTGCAGAGGTACTAGAATTATTTCATACCTGGAAGGAACAAATTTCTCTTGTTTTCTTTATCTCTCACTGTCTGTCTCCATCAGCCTACCCTCTTTTTCTTTACATTTGTACTGACAATATTCTTCGCTCATTTCAGCTTTGCCCCGAGCACTTTGAAGGACTGCTTCTCGGATTTTGCGTTCTCGACAATATCAATGCTAATGAATATACCTCGTAAATTCTTTGAAATAATAGCATGTGCACGTTTTCCTGTCTGAGCCATCGAACTGACATCGTTCCGGCCTTTTTTCTCTTGCTAATTGCAATACACAGAACCCCACTTTATTTCAAAAATCATAAAATGCATCCTCAATTTATCCAAAACTAATATTGACAAATATACCACGCTCTACAAAAACAAGTGAAGTCAGTGTTCTTTACGCACATACGCACATGCTCGTCAGTCATTTTTGAGACTTTCTAATCGGACTATTTGTGTTCATCTTTTTTTGCCTCTGAAGAAGTAGGTGCTGGCAAAACTCCGGGAGTGAACTTGAGAGTTTCCCTAAAGCCCTTCGAGATAGAAAGAAATATTTCCTGTTCACAAAGGACTGGCCAACGATTGCTTACCCACAACAATACGGTTTTCTTATAATCACGTGTAGGAACACTGAAGAAAATGTATGGTATTCTTATACGAAATACCCCCATGTAGACAACACTTAATTGATTGCTAAATTACACGTGCATGGAAGCTTTATTTTTGAAACGTCGTGAACACAATCACCATTCTACAACATGTTGTCAATTAAATGGCATGGTCAAAGACACACGACACTAGTGCTTTCTGTCAATATAGCGCGTGTGACAATACAGCGCGTGCCAGTTGAAAAACGGTAAATCATTCTGTACTTCAAACGTTCCTGCTCACACAATATTCGACAATAAATATAATTTACTGAAATCCATAAATATTAAAAACAATATTTCATTCACGAAAGAACAAAATGCCGAGTTAACATCATTATATCCTCATTTTTTTACGATAAAGCAAATCAAATAATTAATTATCTTGACTTTTATTTGCAGCGAATATTCGTGTAATATTTTTATCCATACGATCATTGTGCTCTGTGGTGCTCCAAATTTTCAACCATGTATTAATCTGTGTACAGAGTGGAAAATCCTGGTATGTAACAATGTACATATGTAAATGTAAAAGTTCAATATCTACCATGAAAAGTGGTGCATGTTCTGAAAAAATTTTAAAATTACGCCAAAATTGATGGGTATTTAATTCTTTTCAACATATTCCAAGTATTTATTGTTGTCAAACGATCTTCTTTCTTGTTTTAAAAAAGAAAATGAAAAGTCTGTAGCATAAAGGCAATGTAAGCCGGCCGTCGCACTCGCCATATCTGCTCTCTCAATGGCCGTTGAGATTTAGGTTTCACTTCCCAGTTTGTAATTGCAGCGTCCGCAGATTTGTGGCAGTAATTACCGAAACAGCCTCTCCTCCATCTCCTCCCCCCCCCCCCCCGTTTCGTCTCCTCCATCACGTACGCGAGCGCCGCGCCGCTTACCACCCTCTCTCTCACCCTCCGACTTTTGGGTGTTCGTGGTGCTCTCGACTTTTACGCGATAAGAAAAGCGACTTCCGGTACAGACTGTGCGCCTCCTAAACACCCCAATTTACGAGGCACGCTGCGCATCTCATAAAGGCGACGGCGGTGCGCGGGCGGCGCTCGGGCGACGGGCTGGCGGCGTAGCACTGGAGAAACGAGCTGCGCACTGCCTGGTGAGCTGTACGAGTACTAGCACGCCTCCGAATGAAATAATGAGCTAATTGTGACACGTTGAAGAGTTTTGGGAAATGTTACAACTGCGGGAGATGAATGGGTCCGCTGAAAGGAAGGAAGAAATGCGTTTTGTGTAATATTTGTTCGGACGTCAAGCCGAAATGATATTTTGGTCTCTCGTTTATTTGCGCACAACTTGTAATTTGCTTTCAGAATGAGAATAAAAGTTTCGCTCGTATATTCTCATTAAGATACGATGGAAAGAACAATATATCAGTCGTAAATATATTTGCGTTTTATTGTCATTCTAGAATGATCTCTAGTTTTATTAATATATAATTGTATGTATATTTCTGGATTTAAGATTTCACAACACCAATTGTACTGCACATATTTTCATAACTTTTCATTTCATTTACGTTGTCTTACGCCCCTACCTCTATGTAAAAACTTCTTTATGAGCAAAGGATAACTGATATATTTTTGCATCGTGTCATCAAGTCGAGAACAGACTTCTCAAAACATTAAACTCGTGAACCGTCCCTTCAAAACTGCTCTTTTTCTACATCATTTCCATTCCCATTAATTCAATAGAAACGTCAACATTATCATTAACAAGTCTAATTGCGATTCTTCATAAACGGTCTGAAAGCGCGAGTTTTACTTTAAACCTCTTAACGTTTCCCAACCAGAAAACAACTTTTGTAAGAACTAACCACCCACCACCTCCCCCAATCCCTTTCGTTTGAAACAGCGCAGGGCTTCTCCTCGAATCCACCGCGAGTCTCTCCGCTCGCATCCAGCAAAGGTCGTATTTTCGTCTTAATTTACGGAAGTGCAAACGATAGTAAAAGTGTATTACGCACAATAAAAAACTCGTTTGCTACGTCCCAATGAACCGAGAGCAGACGACTGAAAAGAAAGGAAAGAGTGATTTATTCTAGCAATTATGATGGCATTAGGTACAACCATTAGTAGATAGAGTTTTTACAAGATAAATATCTGTCCCATAATACATTGGCATTTATTATTGTTTTACAAAAATTATAAACCCGTTGTAGTTTACTTTTGCGACGATTGTGTGTAATTGCAGATTGATGGGGTGGTTTATTTTATAGTCATTAGGCATCATCTTCACAAAATATTTTATGAAGTCTAAGATTATATGTTGACTTCAGCCATTATTTCATCTACGAGTTAAAGTTAAACTATATTACGTACATTTCTCAACAAAAATAAATTTTTGTAATATAAAGGGTTGTGCCATTTAATTTGAGAATTTAAATCACAGAATGTTCCTGTCGTATTTTTTTGTTTGTTTCTTTGTTATTTGTTTGTGTTTGCAATAATTGATTTTGTGTACGCAGTAATTTCAACCCCAGGTCATTGTAATTAAATTATTATAATAAAACGGTAAGATCCTCATTTTGTTCAACACTTTTTGAGTTTGTAACACATTTTGTGAATCGCTAAGATTGTAATAAAAAGTATTTCACCGTGTAGCTCTTGACTCAATGGTGAGTTCAATTACAATTTTAGTTATACTCAACATGCCTTGTGGCTTCCTTTACCACAAGAATCCCATTATTCAGCAGTGATGATGGCCGCCGAGCGGTCGAAAAAACTTTCCGATGAAATAAATCATTTAAGAAAACACAATATTTTCCTCTGTAATATATTAAAACTTTTTCAATATCTCACCGTCACCCGATATATACTCAACATACAGTACTACGTTCATACCACAAAATTCACCCAGAGTTTTCCTCGAAAAAGAGTCCGTCTAGGGTAAAGATAAATTTTGCTCTATTAACTTTAATTACCTTGATTGAAGAATGTTTCTGGACTTAAATTTTTTAGAAAGGTTATAAAGAAATCGACACTCGTATCTAGAGTGATGTACTCTGCTATTAATAATAAATCGGTATTTCGGGTATTAAAGTATTATCTCTGGACCTACGTAATTGTAGGTTTTTTAAATGTTTTCTTTAGCATACTTTACGAGATTTAAATAATTTATAAATTTTTGGTAACAGTAGAATTGATATACATTGTAAGGTGTTTTGGAGATTTCCAATGAACTTCTTCCCCACCATTCCCCTCCATGCAAGCAAATTTCTCATCCTGTGCTGCCCTCTTCCGAGACGGAATCCTCGAGAGCTAAGACCTGCCATCGTTGCCGTACGAGAACCTTTAGATGCGGCATTTTGCGCCCGAAGAGGTCACGTGACCCGGGCCCTTTAAAGCCGTCTCCCCGCCCCAGGGAATCCCCTGCGTAACGCAGGGCGCTAATTCTGCAGGGAAATATGGCAGCGTGGAAACCCTTCGCCAGAACTGGCTGACGGCTGTTGCGAGTTACAAAGAGAAGTACGGAAGCCGCAGGATGGGAGGGGTGGATGAGGAGGAGGAAAAGGAGGGAGGATGAAGGAAGAGAGTGGAGGGAATTTACATGGAGGCTGAGAGTGAGCTTATCTCGAACATCTGTGTTCACTAACCTCAGCTAGTCTTTTGGTGTTTAATAAATTAGATGCAGGATCTTCATTTACGCGTATCTTAAGCCCTGTGGTTTGGGTTTTCAAATAAATGTAATAATGCTTGAAATTATCGATGTCATTTTTGTAAATTCCGCTAGGAGAATTTCATTCCAAAACGGTGTACCTTTGGTTTATGTAATGTTTGCATTAGTATAAAACAATTTTATTTCTTTGTATATTAAACGAGTATGGAGAATATCATATAATTACTAATTGATTAAACGTACATTAATGGTGGAAGTTAAGAAAACAAATTTCCTCTTCTGGTAAATGGCTGCTAGCCAACCATAGGATTAAAGGATATTTTCTCTCAGGTGTTCAGCAAACATCTGTAAATGCTTTAACAAGTGTCATGTACATATAATCTTTATTTATTTGTTTACTTATTAGATATCCACATATTTAACTTCGTCATTATATATAT
>NNCF01128250.1:48442-117845 GCA_002313205.1 Laupala kohalensis
TTACGAGGGGGAGTCAACTGAAAACCTTAAAAGTATAATATAAAATTCAAAGTGGGCGCCTAAAGACTGTAAGTTGGTACGTGTGTGTAAATAATGTGCCGGATGTCTTCTAGTTTGCAGCACAGTGAAGATGCGCAAACACCGGCGTAGGAACAGTATAAACAGGTTGCCCCGCTAACAACGTGCACCACAGAGGAACAGCGTTCGGTTACTAGATTTCTTCAAAGTGAAGGTGTGAAACATAGACATTTATCGCAGAATGAAGGTCTAGTATGGGGATGCCTGTTTGTCAAGGAGCGAGTGAGTGAATGCTGTAGGAAGTTCGCACATGGTGTGACATCCGTAGCCGATGCTCAGCGCCCGGACCAGGCACATCGTGTTGTGACTCTCGAGACTACAGCAGCAGTTGAAGCCATCGTAATGGAAACCACCGAGTAACATTGGATGACATTGCGACAGCTGTACACATTAGTCATGGTTCAGCAATCACATTATGCATGATGTGCTCAGGTTTCATAAGGTACCTGCACGATGGGTATCCCGACAGCTGACTCCGGAGTTGAAGCAGCGGCGTGTTAATGCGTGTGATGAACTTCTGCGGCGCCTTGATCCCTTTCTTGCACGAATCGTCACCGAAGACGAAACCTGGGTACATTACCATGAGTCAGAAATTAAGAGAGTGAGCAAATAATGGCGCCATTCGACATCACCCAAACCAAAGAAGTTTCAAACACAAGCATCAGAAGGGAAGCTTACGCTGACCCTCTTTTGGGACGAAAAAAGGCGTCTTCTTGCAGCACTACTCGCCACGAGGGAACACTGTTACCAGTAACACAGACCTCCTCAAATATCATCGGCCTGCCATTAGAACAAAACGACGTGGATTGCTATCGACAGGTGTTCTTCTGCAACATGACAATTCATGGCCCTGTACAGCTCGTGCAACCGTTGCGAGAATCGCAGAGATACGGTTTGACCTCATCCACCATTCTCGCCCGACCTTGCCCCGAGTGATTTCCATGTGTTTGGACCCCTAAAAGTAGCTCTTTCAGGGACGAAAGCACATTCCGATGAAGAGGGGTGCCACGCGGTGCACGAGCGGTTGTACCCTCTCCCAAAAGAATTTTTTTCTAAGGGAATGTAGGCACTTCGGAAGCGTTGGCAGACATGCATTGAGCGTGGAGGAGACTATGTCGTAAAATGATATAGGTTCATTGTACGTGTGCACATAAATAAAATTTGAAAAAATAATTAAGGTTTTCATTTGACTCTCCCTCATATGATGTCTCTTATACACATCTAGATGTGTATAAGAGACAGTATAAATACACCACACATTGGCACTNCCGATCCTGTTCAGCTTGGCAGGGAGTTTTAGTTTTGTAATGTTGATTCCCCTTTGTTATAATTTACTGTTCACAAAATAGTACGTAATGATTCCTTAATTACTTCCTGTCATTTAGCAAAAACGTAAAAAGTCTCACGTCACTCTATTTCATCACTTTTAAATCGGAATTTAGAAGCTAGTAAATGTTGTGGGGGAATGAGAATCAGAGCAAACGGGATTACCCCGTAAAAATTGACCGCGAATTAACTTCGTTCACCACAGCAAATACTACTTGTATCAACCGTCCCTTTGTTACTAGAAGAAAAGGGGGAGTGCGATGTGCACTACGCCACGGGTCGCCCCGAAACGTTTACCTTCCGTCTATTGTAGAATAGTTGTACTACGTCAGTAGCCATTGCGGGCGTGTGCACAACAGCTTGCCAAATTTTCATCAGAATCGGATGAATGGTAAGTAAATGAAAATAGAAAAGGAAACACTATAATCATTTATGTGACTTCACAAAATAAAAGTTCATCAAAATTGGTTTCTTTCAAAATATGTACTCTGCAATATTCATTTAAAATCGGAAAATTTCTAATTACTACAAAAATATTCATTTTAAAATATTTTTTCTAAATCTGTATATCTCAAATCATCCACAGTCTATTGAAAAAAATATCACAAGTACAAATGTGTTAATGTTATTCTATCATTACGACGTTATAAAGGAAAGTAGTTGACAAACGTTTTAATGTTTTACGAAACACGTGGGTGGAAGTTTTAAAAAGTACACATACTTAAAATAACGCAAGGAAACCTTTATTCCAAACTCAAACGAAAGTCGCCTTGCGAATGTCACCAATTAAGGTAAAAGGTCCAAAACGCTTATCAAGGTGAAAAGCATCTAGCGTTTAGTAGCTCTCAAGAGAAGCTCTAAAAACCCTTCTAACAATTCAAGAGCCTTTGCTACATTTCGTCGTTTATTATCTCTTTGAAATACCGAGGTATTTAGGAACGGAAGTACGAGAAGAAATGGTTATGACCTATCGTTATGTAAGAGAATGGAAAGGCTATATTCGTTCCTCCCATTTTCAAGTTATTTGTATTCATAATGTGTAACAACGAGCAAGGATCAGAGAAAAGTCGATACAACCTTAATTTCACTTAAAGAAAGGCATTTTTCCGAGAATAATCCCATTAAAAACGTTCACAAATAAGAACTATGGGCAATCTTAAAGACATTTCAATCTATATTATCCATTATGAAAACGGAAGTTAAATCTATTTTCTTCTGTCTCAAAGTGCACTCAGTATCACTAAATTAAATTCACCAGTGAAAGTGTTAAATTTCAAATTTACTCTTAACTGCGAATAAATATTTCAGAAAATAAAACCTAAAACATTAGTATCATGAAGTGAATTAAAAGATGTATTAATGAGTTATTATTCGGTCACAAGATTGCATCGCTCGGTAAACATCGTAACGATGTCTGGTTTTACCTGTGTATCTAATATTTAGTAATGGCATATTGTTGCTTTTGAAAAGTAAATTTGTTTGCTTTTTTATTTGTTTTTGTTTTTTTTCTCTGACCTTGCTAACAGTAATGGGGAATTCGTATCTAGTTACTATCTTTATCTTCCACGTTTATAAATCACATTTGATGAATACACAATTGTTGTGCCATTAATTTTTCAAATGAGATGATGAGATATTTATTTTCTCAATTTTTTTCATTTTTAAAAGAATTTATTAGTTTAAAATCATTTTTAAAATGCATAAGCGTTTATGGAAAAAATACCGCATACGATTGTTTTAATCTTAACCAATTGGTCACAAGTTAAAATTCGATATTTTTAACTTGTGACCATTTGAGTCATATGGCTTAAATCTTCAGTATCACCAGTATAGAGCGGTATCAAAAATCTATCCTATTCATACAAAGAAAATATACGGTTGTTTCACGGAGTCTATGAGGTTCAGGAAAAGTAATAAAATTGGTGATACGCGCAATTCAAAAGTACAACACAATAAAATTAAAAAATAAACGCGATTTCGTAACTTCACGCGATGAATACCTTAAAACAAGTTCGAACGCTAAACAAAACAGCGTTAAACACGCCGGCTTAACATCACCTGATTGTCGTCGAGAAGTAGTCGCCAGGAATGAAAAACATAAAGCATCAACATCTAAAAGCCACCCCTTATACGGACAGCAGATAGCTTCACATCGTCTGAAATCTAGGTGGAGTTTCCTCCACTGAGTCAATTCATCGGACCAGTTTAAATATTTGGCTACCATGTAATATCCTTCTTAGAGACTAAAGAGTGCCATCTGATGACCTTCCACCGGTGCATAACACGAAATAATGGGGTTACGTAAAACGAAAAGAGAATAAGAATATTTATTGTTGTTTTATTATTAACATTTATTGTTATATACTTGTTGATAACATAGTTATAGACAATTAAGTCGCACAGAGCAGGATTGGTTTAAGTCCAAAACTGACAAATTTGACATAATTACTTGTCTATACGCCACAAGATGTCGACTTTTCAGAGTAATACGTAGTTCAATCTTTTCTTGTTGGGGTGTAGTACTTTCCTATTGCTCTTTCGAGTATCCTCCTTTCTTCTCTGCAATAATGAAGCAAGTCCGTGTATTTGTGGAAGGCGGTTTTAAACAATGAACATAATGATACTGAACGTTTTCAAGAGGGAGAAGATGAATCAGGACATGAACAGAAATAATGTTTAAAAATAGATCAAATGCAAATTTATGCATTTAACTTTTATCTTGTCTTGTTGATTTTCAAAAGGTTGTAAAAGGTAAGTCTCCATATTTAAAAGCATTTATTTATTTATTTGTGTGTGGGGGGCTTTACTGCTCGTCGACATCTAGGTCATTAGAGCCCTGAAATTCTGAACAGGTAGGGAAAATGCAGTTACGCACTAAGGAGACCCAACATGACTCTCTCCGCATGTGGGACTCGTCGAATGACTCAACCACATCCACTAAAAAACCCTCCTGAATTACAACTCAAAACTCAAATATCAACACATCTCAAAACATTATACACATTATTACAAAAAAAATTTAAAAAATAGAAAAAAGAAGAAAGAGGTAAATGAAAGATACCCTAGCGTCGGGATCGAAAAGAACAAGAGGTGACCAAGGAAGGTCAGGAAAGAGAAAGAAATGATCCCTGCACAAGTAAGTGGAAGTAATGCCAGACTCAGCTCGGGACCCCGTGTTTGCCCAACACGTACTTACTAGATGTAAGTCTCCTGGGGGATTTAAAATTTAACTTAAATTTTTGACATTAATTAATTTTTTGCTGAGGTTGCTTTCAGGATCAACTATTGAAGTCAGCTATTAAATATTTGTTAAAATGCGGTAATAATTTAGTGAAGTAAATATACACTTACTTTTATAGTTATTCAGAGGGGTTAATTGTGACAGAATAAGATAAAATGTATTCAAGAATTACTTTTAAGCGGTTAAATATGAGGGTAAACACATTGCAGTAAAGAAAACGTGTTGGATTAATATATAATTAATTTTTTGAAGATGACTATCTGAGACGAGAGACGTGCTCTTCACATGTGCCTCGAGCAATCGAGGACAAAACACGGACGCGCCGCATCGGTATCCGAACCGCGAAACCCGAGATGACCAGCTCTCCCTTACCACGCTGACCTGCTGAATCCCAAGTACCCTGTGGACGACAGCAAGGCCCTGCCTCGGGCTGCGCCGCCGGTGGGACAGAGAACGGTGACTGGCAGGTCGACCAGTGGGAGATGAAGCCCCGTCAGCGAACGTGCGCCATCGAGTCAGAGCGTGCCGCGGGCCACAAGACTGCGGCCATGCTAATGGAGATATGTGCTTAGAAGGTCACCTTCCCCGGGGACAGGAAGAGGGTGTGTGTTGAAGATAAATGGCGACGATTTTTTTATATTTGGCTCTTATGTTGATGTACGAGTTAATATGAGACGTATTGCTGTGTTAGTGATGATTATCATGAACGTCTCATTTTGATTAGACTTCAAATAGTTGTCTAATACTGTATTCCATTTCTCACTAAGAATTTATTCATTTCCAGGTGAAGAAGGTTTATAACATCTCAGGGTTGTTTTATACTCGTGATGCATGTCACTCTTATCAGGGTTCAAAAAAATCGCATTATAATAAATGAATGAGATCATATAGGTTATTTTATGCACTGTCGCGCGACTTGTACAACGTGTCGCGTCACTTTATAAATTTCTGGAGTGGATTATATCGCGCGACTGGACTATATTAATGGAGGTAGATGGGAGATTTTATGTCACTGTCGCGCGACTTTTGGAAACTTCTGTCATTGTTGTCAATCAATCTATCGCAAGACCGTATTCTTTGGCAGAGTAATCTCGTTTTTTTTATTATTTATCTTGACAAACCGTTAGGACTTCAGTAGCAGGTTTGCAATACAGAACAGGTTATAAATATCTTTATACCTACATGAGTATATAATATTAAAAACAATATGCTAAGTACATTACAATGTTACACTGATGAAATTAAAAGATCATGTGACATATATAGTATATATTTTAATTCTACGCGGGGTCGAAAAAATGTATTGGTATCTTTCTTTTGATACGTTTTCAATGCAGAAAATATCTTCCGAGTTCGAAATTTTGAGCGAAAGGAAAAGAAGCGATATTTTTGTAAAACTTCGAATAGAAATCTCTTGAATTGCGGTGAACTTCACCACCAGGTAACAGTTTAATTATGTTATGTTGAATGGAAATGGGAGACGGAACCGAGATTCGAATTCGGGACCTTGAGTGTGGCGCGCTCATGCGCTTACCAAACTGCACTATCCCTTTCGCCTCCTAGGCCCGTCTTCCATTTTCATTCAACTTGCGAGACCTAAAGACCTCCTAGAGACTAAACTCCTCATATGAGGCGACTCCCTTAGGAAGTACTTTGTTTTGAGTAGTATTTTCCAATTCTGGTTCACAAACACATAAATCTCTTAGATTGCGGTGAACCTCCCCGTCAGATAACAGATTATTTTTGTTATGTTGAGTGAAAATGGGAGACGGAACCGAGATTTGACGGGCCCGGGAGGCGAACGGGATGGCGCAGTCGGTAAGCGCATGAGCGCTCTAACCTTAATGTCCCGAGTTCGAATCTCGGTCCCGTTTCTCATTTTCATTTAACATAACATAATTAAAACTTCGAAGCTATTTGACGGAAGTTAGTTTGAATGGGTTGAATACCAAGTTATGTGTGTAATTGGGAGTTCGAGATAAACCAGGGTACTTTGACTATTTTACGGAGTAGTCTGTTCTAACAATTTGAATTTTATTGATATTAGTTTGGGCAGCTGTTTATACTCGTATATTGAGTCTGCGTATGAAAGGATTGGTCGGATGGACCTTAATCTAGACTTAAGGAAGATGAGAATTTCAATAAGGAATATAACAGGTGGAATCATTTAGTGGCTGCCGACGTGGTCATGTTGAACATTCTGTTTCCAATTCTTGAATCTCCTAGGAGTCTGAGAGAACTCCTAGGGGGGGGGGAATCATATGTAATGAGAGGATCTCATTTGAAATACAGCTGTTGCTGTGCGTGGTTCTTCACGAATTGTCATAGAGTTTTCTAATTTAAAAATGGACGTCAATACTGAATTTTTGATGAGATTAGTGAGAAGTCAGCAATATGGGATACGATGTGAGGACTATAAGAACATACAATAGAAAAACGATCAATGATTGGATCTGTACTGTAATGTACCCCGAGTTACACTATCACTGTAGATTGTACACTTTATTGCATGAACTTTTACGCCGATTAAAAATGATGCCTATATGCAGCGTAGTTAATGCTGATCTCAAATGATTTTGGTACTAATGTTTCAAATCAACTTGCCGCAGAAACAAGAATTGTGGCGCGACGGGGCATATTTTATCGCTGCGTTAGGAGTTACATGAATTGCGTGATTATGATGGACCTAAGACTCGCCTCGCACCAAACGAATCAAAATATATCAGGATCTGACCCTCAAAATTTCGGTTTAGTGCTTCATTATTCAAACTCACCCTGCCCCAATTCGCACCTCCACACCATTCGAATCAGCTTCAATACAACTTGAATCGAAGTCCTATGGGATTCGATCTGTCAGAATCGTCTCTCGCCAGTCATAAAATCAGCGATCAGACGTGACGAACATTGAAATACTGCAGTATTATTAAGATTATAATTCTGTCTTTTGTTTTGACATATGACTGAAGTTGATTTTCATATTGTTCGGTCTTCTGGGAGCATTTCATAGTGAAATTTTTGTAAAAGTGCAGAGACATAATTGAAGACAGCGGCCTAGGGAAACACAACCCATGATGTAGACCAACTTCAACGGTGTAGACCTCAAACTCATAGAAAGACAAATCTCAGTTATCGCTTTTCGTATTTGTGACCAACTGATGTTTTGTGAGATTGGTGTCAGGAAAAAAATCACAAGCAAATATTGTACTAATAAGGAAAATCATTGTTTACACTACGATGTCATCGAACGATGCGAGGAATAAGTCTCAAAACAGGTTGGCTGTAAATTCAATGAATATTACTTCGTAATTGACTAAGCAAGTGATAAAAGACTCCATGATTTCCCCATTCATGCTGTGTTTATTAAGGTGACCCCTGGTTTAGATTAAGAATATAATTTTGTTGTTAGTTTGAGAAAGTGGATTTGATTCGGATTGTTTTGGCTTTATTTATTTAGTGTGAAGGGAGTCTAAATAAAAACACACTTGATTCTGAGAAAAGATGCATAGTGAAACAACATCTCTTGCGCAGCTTATTATTGGTTTCAGTTTTGGTGATTTACACCCTTAATATGTATTTCCACTCACTCATCTAACCTTCCTCGGCTTTAAGGAAACCGCCTTGCTTTTATTCTTATGGTTCTATTAATGTGTTTAAAAATGTCTTCACGAACATTCATAGATATTCTTTATTACCGTGTGTGGAATTAACTTCCCAAAATCAAGAATTTTTTCTTTTAATTTTTTATAATAATATTTAAAACGAATTTTGTGCTTGCGTTGCACTAAATCTCAAAGGCAATTTTGAGGAAAATGTGTTTTTAAAACTCGTGGCAAAAACATTCCTCAGTTACTCAGAGGTGTTGAAATTTTAATTATAGTCTTTGGATTATCACGCATAAGATTTGTTCCGCGAGTTAGCATAAGCGCTACAGGAAATAATGTGCTGGGTATATTTTCTTTTCTTGGTAGAATTTTATTTTACCTAGTCGTTATCTCGGAGAAAATTGTGACCTTTTCGGGTTACGAAGGGACCGCGTTATCTCAATGTAATTAACTAATCGACAACAAAGTTTTTCCATCGTTTAATTTTCCAACATAAAAGCAAATGTAAATTTCTAAGTGCTGACGCCACGATACAAACTCACACTGTGGGGCTTGAAGCTAGTAAAAGAGCGTAGACTAGCAACATTACAACCATGAGAGATAAGTGTTAACTTTGAGGAATAAAACTCTCTGCTACACGGTATCTCGCGAAGAGATTTGAATTGCTGCTCAGGCAAAAGAGATGGCATCAGAAAAAAGGAGATGTAGACACCGAACCGCAGTAGTACTGGTACCTCTATGTTAGCGGACAAGTGGGGCGTATTTTTTGCCGAATGCTGTGGAAATACAACATGAGGAAGAACGTGGAAAATATTTATTACGGGTTCTTCTATACATTACACGCTGCGCCAATTATATATTTTCTCGCATTATCAGTTATAGTAACAGTGAATTTAATGGATTTTAATGAATGTTTTAAATGCAATTTAAAAAAGGATTCGTAGTTGTTATGTTTAAAGATGTAGTTACCCGTTGTTCTTGGAGTGCAATATTTTTCACTAAATGGATGAATAAACATCATATTATTTTTTTTTATGTTGGATCTAATTTAAGAACCAGTAAGTTCCTTTGTAAGTGACCATGCATGCTTTTATACTGTATTTCATTTGCAAACGTGTAAACTGGAGGGATACTTAGGAGGAAATATAAGCGCATCTTCAAATAATTAAGAATATATATAATTCTCTGTGAAAAGAAATCACGCATTTCATAGAAAGGCAGTATAATTAGTATCAAAGATGAAATATACACCTATAAAAAATAAGAAAATATTATATTCCTAAGCCTCGAATATTTGAGCGGAGCGCTTCCCATACCAGCTCATCAATTTTATTTTTTTTGCCAAGTAAACCCGTAATGTAGTACGTACAATAGATTATTTATCATTTAATAATTGCAAGACGACTACAAAGCTATATATTAACAGATGTATGTATTTTTTTCTAAATTACATAGTAGATGTTTTATTAAAACTTTTTGTTAAGTTATGTTGAACGAATATAATTCCTTTTAGTATCTTTTTACCCATATCTAAATAATGTATTTGTTTCGTCCAATTGAGTGCCACGATAACGAGCACTAGTGAGATTCAATTCTACGTGAGTTTAATCTCTAGACGCATTGTGAACCATTTTTGGAGGAAAAGCGTCGGGATATATTCTACGACTGCGGTTCGTTTTTCATAATATCAGCTATATGAACTAAGATACTGAAGTTAAGAGCTACAAATTTTTGTACCTCGCAGAGAACGGAAACCCAGGGTGTTTCCGTAGCAAACGACACCACTTGAACTACCGCGGCGTCGCTAAATAAAAGTGTTGCAATTAAATCTAACTATAATTAGATGAAACCAAATGTTTTGAAAATATTAACATTATCTGCAAAGACGATCTCTCTATCGCCTTAATCATTTAAAGATAAAGGTTTTTAATTCACCGTAATCACAATAATGATCCTCTTTCGTATGATAATGAGAGCGTGCGAGTCTCATTGACGTCACAGAGAGTAGAGCTGAGAAATTGTGTGACTTTGGCACAAGGAGATGATGTGGCCAGTGCCATGCTCCATCCTCTTTCATCACGACCTACGCCCAATATTTATTTCATATCAGAGAGTCCTATTTTAATATTGTTGTACAGTACATGTGTTTTAATGTTTGTATTTCATGTGTCCTTGAAGTTGGGAGTTTTAACTTTTATATGATGTTTTTCTTTGAATAGTAATGTTAATTGATGTAAACGTTGACGTAATATATTATAATGTTTGTACTGTAGTCTAGTGGAACGATATGATTTTCTTGTCACAAAAACCAAACTCTGTAATT
The DNA here is from genome assembly GCA_002313205.1 of Laupala kohalensis. Lineage (NCBI taxonomy): Eukaryota > Metazoa > Arthropoda > Insecta > Orthoptera > Trigonidiidae > Laupala > Laupala kohalensis. Next base: position 59,013 of record NNCF01128250.1, read on the forward strand.
GGAATGGTCGGAATATTATTTTCATAAAGCATACCAAGTATTTTTATACAGAAGAGGAATATTAAATAAAGATGAAGTATTATTGACAAGAATATTTATTACTTAATGGGAATGGATGTCATATTAGTTACGATGTTATTAATTATTTCTTTGAAACAGGTATTAAAAGATAGTTTGTATCTAATATTATATTTTGAAATCATTGTTTCTTCATTTCCACTGTTTTGGAACAGTGGTATATTCTGATACTAAAAATCCCTTTGAAAAAGGTTTTGTTCGAATGGTTCTCAGTGCTTCCAGATGTTTTATCTATTCAGGCGCATAATTCCCTGTGAATAGATTTCTCCGTTCAGCCAGCCCTTAGTGTCCCTCCGGGGACGACCCTTGAGACACAAGGCGGAGATGTTACTTGGTAGGCACAAGGCTGTCGGTGGGCTGAGGGTCATTATTTACGGGCGATTCGCTGCTGATTAAACAAAGACCTCTTGCGACGCTGCCAACGTCAATCGCCTTAATTCCTTCAAGGAGATACTCTGAAGGAAGTGATTTCCAGAAGATAAGGTACCTGCTTTAAGGGAATACTCTGGTCAAAACAATAAACAAAGTAAATTATGTAAATTGGTTATGCGGTATATAAATTATAGAGAATCACTTTTCACTCAACTTCACTTTATTAAAATTTATTTATTGTTATCTTGTCGACGTTTCGACGCTGTTTAGCATCATCATCAAGGCTGCTGAATTATCAATATATTTCCATATTTCTATTTCAATTACATTAAAACTTGCAATAACTTTGAAGTTCATAATGTAAAATCATATCGGTGACCAAAACTCAATCACCTTGTCAAAGAACTCCTGCCACAAGTGACCAAAGTGACAAGTGATCATTTCAAGTAAACAAAGTAGTTTCAGACCGTTTTATATTACGCTTTCAGTAAATCCAATAATATATAATATAAAGGACATTTTCTTAGGACTTAGTTTTGAGAATATTTGTGAATTATTGGCGATTCTTATTCATTACTGATTTATTTAGATCTATTTCAATATTTTGTGACATCTCTCATTTAAACATTCACATTTTTGTTTTGTTCAATTGCTTTCTTAGGTGCGGGAATGGGTGTATTGGGTAATGAAATAAAGAAAGGAAATAAATGGGTAGATTAACTCCTTTACCTTTGAAAAAATAAATATTTTTTAGCATTGTGAACTAAAAAGAAAGCAATATTCTTATGTAAAACCAAACAAGAAAAAGAGACTGAAAACATTTCTTAATACTTTTTTCCTGGACAAATATTGTTTTAATTAACTTTTGTAAATGTAATTAAATATAAGATAGAAACCTCACTGATAAAACCTAAACAAAAAACTTTATTCTTGAAATGCAAAAAGGGAACAAACATTATACGCTTTGTTCTATTTTTTAGATATGTTTTGCACTGATATCATTTTCATATTTAATATAAGAAGAGTTAACTTTGAAATTGAATGAATCTCACATTCTTTATGATAATATGAATGTTTCCTTTTATTTTGCAATGCTATTTTGTTTACCAGAATAATACAGTCGATACTAAATTTCAATAGACATATTTAATAATTTTAATTTACGAAATTATGAATTAAGCATACGTAAAAATGAAATGGAACGAAGGAAAAATTTGTTCCCTTCCAGGTGTATAATAGTTATTGCAGAGAGCGGAGGTGAGAAAAAGAGATTGAAATGAAGTGCATTTCCCCTCCCACAACTGCATTTCCTCCTCGTACTCTATCTCAGTCAACAACTGCACTCCCAATGCGACCCCTTCTTCCTAAAACCTCCTCCTCATCTCCTTCTGCTGGCCACTGCATCCATGCCCACCCTCTACCGGGGCTGATTAACGCGACGATTTGTCATGCTCTGGATTACGCTCGCAGCAGCCAGCCATCCTCTGCTCGCTGCGGCCCTCGCCACCACAGTCTCCTCCGCCGCCGCAGCCGCGTCCTTAGTCTCCGCGCCCGCCAACCCTCCACCTCATCCATCTATGAGACCATTGCATCCACTCCCACTCCACTCGGTCACGCCCACGCCTCCGCAAGACGCACTGTGACCCTTCAACTAATGGCATCGATACAATGACAAATCCCAACGTCACTTACATAAGTAAAGGCGTTTCAATTGATCGAGAATATATATTTTTTTAATATGAGATGAAGGTTGTTGAGAATTTGGATGAAAAAATTAAACAATATTCATACTACTAACGTTTCGGACATTTATTTGTCCTTCTTCAGAGCTAAACACAACATGTTTGCAATTACACCACAGCCAACCAACAGTTGATAACTAACACAAACCATTATATTACAGTTAATAATAAATTTTTATAAACATATATTTTTTTAATGTCCCTGCCTCAAACATAATCAATATAGGGGTCTTTACGCAACTTTTTCTTAGTACTCTTGTACTGTGCAATTCATTTTTGTTATCACTTTACTTCCAACAACTTACCATGTAAATTTTCTCATCACCTCACGCAAATGTACAAATATATCGAGAATATTTGATAGAAAGGTACTGAGGAGCTTTTTGCGACCCCTGTTTATAAAATGCGCTTATCAGCTTAGAGAGAGACGTAAAAGTAACTACAGCTGTAACTCTTTGACTTCGTTACAAGCCTCGTCGGTGGGAAACATTTATAATTTATTTCATTTAGTTTCTGACTTTTCACCCTTCTCGTATATTCTATGGTTTCGCGAAGTACTGTAAATCAATTACAAATTCACGCCTGTTATCAAATAAATTAGTCTCGCTCGTGCTTCATATACAATTTTTTGCTCTTCTGTTGAAAGAATACTCTTATACTAAGCAGTGGTTATTTGTACACTTTATAATTTCAGAACTTGAGAGTACACTTGTAAGACGTAGAATAAAAAGAAACGTGGAAATTGTTTTTATATAAAAGTATTATCCCTATCAAGTCAAGAACCGATGTCTTTATCAATGTCAAATTCAATATTCTCGCACATGAATGTTTATTTACTTTGTATGTACGAGTATTTCTGTTTTGATCAGATGACCACAATAACGGACACTAGTGATGACCAATCCTTAGTGGATTTACTCACTAGACACATCATGAAACATCGTCGGGGAACAGGGTCTTCATATAATTTAGATTGCAGTACCTAAGTATTACAACTGCGGTGGTAAGTTGTAGACGGGTCACATGACAATCTTCTCAGTCATATGAACTGAGACATTGAAGAGAAAAGCTGGAAATATTTATGGACCCGCCAGAAGTTGAACCCGAAGTTATTCCGCCGCAAGCGAGCGCGCTAACCATGAGCCATCGATGGGGCGTTTATTCACATTATTAAAACTATAATCCTTTTTTCTATGCCATGAAAGAGAAGGAAAGATATGTGTCCATGTATTTTCTCAGTGACAACGTCCCCATCCTCTTATCTCCCTGTCATATTTTGGCCACCCTCCCCTATCTGCCTACTGTCCTCACCAAGTCGCGCTGCTCCCTACCACACCGCGTAGGAGCGTGTTACACCGGGCACCCTCCGCACCGCGCGGTGCTGTTCTGTGCCGCGACGCCAAGTCCGCGCCCACTTTAAAGTGCAGGTCTAATTTGACGCATCGCGCAATCGAGTTAGTAGTTCTAAACTTGTCTGTTCGGTCGGCGCAGTCCAACAAGTAAATAAACAGGGTGCCCTCCACTTCAAATTGGATTCCGTCCGTCTCGTCCCCTGCCTCACTTCACCACGTTTTTGAGCAGTGAACGGCATGGTGTGGCGTGGCGCGGCGTGGCGTGGCTTCCGCGAGCCACACGCTGTTCGGGGCAAAACGCAGATATAATCTGCTCGGCGTAGAGCGCAGCACTGCCTTTTATGCGTAAACCGACTGACCGCATGTACATAAATAGAATTACGAAATAAAAAGGATCACTGGAAATGGAGAAAATCGAGCCTTTGTCACTGGACTCAAATTATTTTTAGAATTTTTTATTGAGATATTTTGATAACGTTATATAGAACATGTTCACATTCACATATGATTCCATTTATAAGCGTTCTTTTAATCCTTGAAAATGATGTTTTTAATCGTATAAAATTTTACATTTTCATTAGTACATCATGTTCATTTGTAACATTTTCTTATCATTGAAGGTGTTTCTGACGAGAAATTGAGGCACATATTCAATACAAAAATTTCAGATCGGTTCTAAATTTTGTTCTAAATTTTGCAAAGAGCAGTTAAAATTATGCAAACTTCATTATTACTGTAATAAACCTTACTTTTAGATTTTTGAAAGCGTCAATGGTAAATTACAAAATCATATCAAAAACTCTATACGCGCCTACGACATTCATGAGGGAAAATCCATTTATGAAATGTGTTTAGCTTAAGCTCTTAAGCAATGTTCATAAGATCTTACGTGTTCTTGCTTAACTAAATTGCAAATTCCACACTGAAAATGTTGCATTTAGGACGCATATGTCATAAAATCACTTAGATGCTTGTTTCGTCCAGTTTTAACCCTTTTTAAAGGTCATCAGACATCTGGAAAGATAATTCTAATAGCTCTGAAGGCACCAACTCAAATCAACGTTCATCAATAAACAAAATGGATGTTTGCCTTAAAGCGTTCGCAAGCAGACAAGAAAACAAATCTCAGGTACATGGAACTGAAACACTTTCTATGGGGTGACCAGCCGACCGATCTTCCTCTCTGCCAAACCGCCAAACGGCTTCATTAGTGACTCCGTCGAAGCGATGGTGAGGGAGAGAAGGCGGAGCAGATCGCGGCAGCCGTCCGCCCAACTCATGGAACTATGACAGAGCCCCGCTGTCTGCCGGGCGACGATGACGGAACGCCAGCCATCTATCCATAGCGCTCACGCGTCGGACGCCACAGCGCTGCCCGCCGCCGGTGACGGTGTGGTGCGGCCTGGCGCGGCCCATTGCTCCGCGGGAGTCGATAGGAGAATGACGTGAGGGTGGGGCTTTGTGACACCGCGGGGGGCGTTGGTGGCTAATGAGACAGCTGATGGGTGCAGGCGAGCGTACTCACCCCCTAGTCCTTCTCCTTTGCTCCCTCCTCCTTCTATCATGCCACTCATTGCGATGGGAGCTTCGGTGACTTGATAGAGCATTCCTTCTCTCTCGTCATACCAACCTCCAGTCAATGTTCCATATATAATTGCTGTCCTATCCGCGATATTTTTTTAAAATAACGACTATTTTTTATAAAATGTTCTTTCCCCTCAAGAGGGAGAAATGAAACCTAAAAATTTGAGCAAAAGTAATTATATAAATTTTCAAAATGGTGGAAGGTAGACCTTTGCAAATTAATTTGTACTCTTTCATTCCATCATAAATTCCGTATACGTATTATCATTTCCATTTCCATGTGATTGCGATGTTTGTCCTTCTGAATGACATTTCCTTCCAAACACATTTTCTTACGACTTAAAAAATGTTTCTTCAAGAGTTATTCACTCCGACATAAAAACGACGACAACTAAGAGTTATCTCCCTGATAAATAGATTTTAAGTGTCCATCTACGAGTTCAAGTGAATAATGTCTTGTTACGGAAACCACACCTTTAGCTCTACCCAAGCACTCCACCTCTCCTTCCATCATCTCGCTAACTAATGGCTGTAATTAAGGAATGTGCTAAACTGGTGCGACACATTTGTAAACAGGCCGTTTGTCGCGATGCAATGTCATATACGATACTTATGGCAGAGGACTTTGAGGAAAGGCTACATGCTGATAAGAGAGACTGATAGTAACCTTATTAGAGCCAGAAAAAACTGTAGTACATTTGTCAAAAAAAACATTCATTTCGCGGGGATTATACCTAAATGCTCTTAAAACTCAAAATATAACAGAGTTTGAAAGCTTCTTGTCACATTGGTTAATTGTTAATACAAATAATGGTATATTTGAGTGTCTGAAAAGGATTTTGGAACAAAAACTATTGTATTGTCAACAGTTGTTTTTAGGACTTTTTTAATTTGAGAGGTTTTTAAAAATAACTATTGGTCTTCCATATTTACCTTAAATCATTCACCCATTTCTTACTTGTTCAAAACATGTTAGGATCATAATGAATATAAAAATAAAACATTATTTTCAAAATTACACGATAAATAGTATCCAATAAACAAATAGTATTCTTTAAAAAGAAATAACTTTTTCAAATATCAACTTCAAATATTTTTAAACAATTTGACCGGTGTGGGGTTTAAGAGTAAAAAATTCATTTATTTTTTAAATTATTTTCTTGATTACAGAACTCTAATTTTTACTGACTAGATTATCTTGTCATTTCAAGTTGATATGATCAATGAATCCTGGCAACAAATTGGATAATATAAATTTAAAAATATTGTTTTCTTGGCAATGACAGTACTTGACTAATAACTTTTCACTTGAATGACTCCTTTTTCTTGATTTTCACGTAACTTCTTCATCAACTCATCTCATGGATCATATTTAAGTGACCATCGAAATCGAGAGAAAGAAAGCACTTATCTCTTATACAAGCTCAATCACTATGCTAGTACTATGATCATTGAATGAGTGAGTTACGTTAACCTTGTAGTACACATGCTCCACGTTATATGCGTGTATTCTTGACAATATTATTCAGATTTGATCATCGTTCATTATTCTTGTAAATATTCATATTTCATGGCAAATATGTTATTTGTAGGGTATAACGTAAATACATATTTTTCTAGCGGTAGTATCGCAAATAGATATACTTTTATTAAAAATCTGCATTGTTATTTCTGATTTAAGAACGTTTTCATAATACTTGATCTTTTATTGTTCCCATAAATTAAAACTAAGTGAAATCGGAACTATTTTACGCCCTTTACCAAATCATAACAATTGAATTTAAATATACAACGGTTTATTGAAAATAAACATTATTGCATGAAACTAAGTTAACAAATCCGGTGGTTTGTTTGTCTTTGTTAAATTCCTATAACGTGATATTGAATCGCTTTGTCTCTGTTTTAATACGCCATGAAGCTGAATCGATTCCCACGGCACCCAGGATGTTTTACTTTCAGGAGATTATGCTCCCTCTATTATCGTTTCTTTATAATTTTTTTAATGAAATTTAAAGTAGGGATTACGTGAAACAAATGCCGCTCAAAAGCTGATTGTGTTTCCCACGAGAGCACTGAGCGTTACGTTTCCTGGGATGGGCGAATAACGAAGGATTATTGATGATCAATTTTGATGCGCTAAACAAAGTTTGTGGCAAAGCAGTGGCATCCATGAAACATGAGAGTTTGGCCATCGTCGCCACCTTCCCTCAAATGGACGGGGTGTGATTGCAGTTTTTGACGTTCGCTGTTTTGGTCACATTTTTGCTAGCTACAGGCGATTCAATTGAGGCATGCAAATGGATAAGGTTCTAAGTGCCGATTCCTTTTTTCGCGAAAAATGTTCTTGTCAGTAACGCCAATGGTGTTATGATCAGTCTAAGCCATCAGCTATTTAATAAATTTAGTATGAGAGAATTTATTTGAATGATTTTTGGATACTTACTTGTGGAAAACGTTACGATACTGTTTGATTTCAACCCAGTTTGAAAACAATTTGGATCAAAGTAACTGAAAACGTGCAATTCTAGCTAGCGTCCCCGGAAACCATGCCTTGTTTGGAGTGCTCTAATAAATAGTCTTTCGCACAGTTACTTTCAGAAACTTAAGTGCAACTAACAAAAAATGAAAAAATACGAGCTGATGTTTGTTCACAATTTGTCGTTTCTTGCGATACAATACTTGATACAAAATACTCATATCAGTGAAAGTAATCGAATCAATGTATAGATACTCAAAATACGATCATCAAATCACTAGTATCGATGTGGGTAAAGTATAGGATTTGATATCGTGCCCCTAGTGAAGAGATAGTGCCTTGAAACACACAAGAAAATCTAGCATGTTCGGCTAGCTTCGGGGAAAATTATCTTCTTCAATCTCCCTTAATCCTCCCTACGTTCGTCTCTCCTTTATTTTCTCCAACACCTTCACTCTAGATTTCACGCGTCGAGGCATCGTTTTTCTCTTTTATGAAGCAACTTCCGGGAGGAAAAAATAAACACGTCCTCATCCTTGGGAATATTACTTCCTTTTCCGAGGAGCGGGTGAAGGGGGATGCGGGAGTTATTTATTCGATTGCTCTCTTTGCCTTCACTGAGGAGGGCGCGTTATGAAGCTCTCGTGTCAGTTCAAGTTCCTCCCGTATTGAAGACTTCCCAGATTAATACTTTTCCAATAATGAATTACTCGCAGTATATAACACTCCCGCTGTTTCATTGGCGTTGACATGGATGCTTTTGTCAATGGAATAATGGGTGTTCAAATAAAAATTTACTATTCTATAGGGTCCGCTTAAAGCTGACCCATCAGATATATCGTGATGAACAGTTATTGTAATTTAAAATGAACTACATTAAAGACACGACTGAAGAACTGACACTTTCACTCACTGACACAAATTACGAGTTACCATTACGGCGTTGAATGATGGCTTAGAATCGTCTCAATCATATAGATGCCGGGAAAAGAATGTTACCAGCATCTCAGAAATTTCTCTCCTTTCTTTGCAAACACCATAAAAAAGGACTTTTCAAAAATGTTCATAAATTGGAATTTTAAAAATGTCTAAAGTACGTATAAAATTAACATATTAACTCAATTTTGTATCCTTTTGTTCAATTTTGATTCTTCACTTTTTTTTCATTGAGATACTATAATGTTAAAATAACGAAATTGAAATTCATTTATAATGCAAAACATGTAGCGAGACCACGAAAAATACTAGTTCCTATCCAAATTGGCAGTCTCATTTACTCCAACAATATTTATTTCCGTAGATAAATTGTTTCTTACCAATATGAATTGTGTGTATCTTAATATTTTTTATTAAGATAACGATGTATTTTGCATTTATTGACATTGCAAGCTTCATTTTTATCTCAAATTCATTAACTTTTGCACTAGTTGCTGATAAACAGACATATCTGTAAGTATGCGTCTATTTACTGGTTACAGACACAGGTATGTTTAACGATTATATTTAAATATTTTTAATATATTATTTGCTTTATATGTGAATAAAACATTTTCTTACATTCTATTGATTCTAATTAAACAATTATTTGGTCCACAACAAATATTGTATTTTCGTGAAAACAAAACAAACTATTTTACTTAAATGTCTTATATTTCTCTAATTATAATGTAATTACTTTTATACAAATATGTCTGTCTAAAGTGTGTTTAATGAAAATGTTATTTTTCTTGAAATTTTTAAATTCATATTGAAGCTAATTGGTGTTTTGGAGGAAATAGTTCACTGAATATGACCATGCGCTCGATTTAATATCCTGAAAATAGAAATGTTTTTCTTTATTAGAGAATAATAAACACCCTTAGTGTTTCGTACTTCCTTACGAATACTTTGCGCTACTTGTCAGAAGCAGTAACTCTCACTTCGTAATAAAGCATAATATTAAATTGGGAGCAAGAGCAGCATGAAGCAGCGTCAAAGAAAATGAGGTTAGTACGAGTAAGTTACCCGTTGAAGGGAGGGAGGTGTGAGGATTTGAGGGTTACGGATCAAGATTCCCTCCCGGTGAGCACGCGGGTCGCCGTGGTATTCTTAGTCGCAGTGTCTGTCGGGTTGCCGAGTAAAAGGAGGGGGGCGTGTGGACGAGGATGGCCCAGATGCGGTACGAAGGAGGTTTGCTGCTGGCGGTGGTGGAGGAGCAGAGGGGCCGCCGGAAGCAGTAATGAGAAGTTACTGCGACGTCGAGCCTACCCTGGCCGTCCACTGAGAGGCGCCGCGCCGTGGCGGTCGCTTGGTTTCCCTGCTTGCTCCCTTGCCACCATCTCCGCTGGAGTTTCGTCTTCACTCCACCTCCCACTCCTTCTTCCTCATCCTGAGCCAAGACATGGCATTATATGAAGGTTTTCTTTTCATTCAACTGAGACAGCATGATGACAATGATATTGTCAGAGTAAATATTCACTAGGGAACGCAGAAGGAGCATATCATGATGAGAGTTTTCTTTGAGCACTTCCTTGTCTTCCATATTACTCGTAACTTACACACTTTAGCGTATCTCATTAAAACATAAATACAATGTTTGCGATCATCGTTCATTTATTATACAATGAGTTTCCAGTAGGTTTCATGTTCTGTAAACTGATACAGAACTGTAAAAGAAGAAATGTAAATTGAAATAATCATGTTCCACAGATATTACTTGAAATGTATTTTCAATATTGTATTTTACGTATAATATATATTTATATTGATCTTTATGTCAATTAAATTTTCATAACTTTCGAAAGAACAGACGATAAGACAATTTATTCAAATCATATTTACCCACTGATATTTCGAATAAAGAACTATTTCCTCGGGTTATTTCAATTATCATTTTTACAAATAACTTCCATACTATTTTTTCCATTATTATTCCATCATATACATTTATTTTTCTCTGCATTTTTTGAATCTAATATGTATGTATCTCAATTATTGTAAAATGTAGTGTGAACAATTCGTTCACATTACTTAATAAAATTTATAACTCAAATCTCGTTTCGCTTTCAGAAGAAGATTAATATCGTATAATCAAGTCATACGATAAGAAAAAGGATGTTCAAAATGTATTTTAGGTATTTAGATTCATTACTCATTCATACTCAAAGACATTGTTTCTACTAATAAATAAATAGAATGAAAAATTAATCAATTGTCAAAAAATTTTGATTATCGAGGGTGTATCACTTACTCATAACATTGGTAACCCCTCTTCTACTTTTGATATTTTGTGTTTGTTTAAAAACTCTATAAATTTATGTTGATACGATTATACATCTGCTGTTACCAATAATTAAAAAAAAAAAAAACTTTATTTATACTTTTTCAAAATTATTCAATTTTGCATACAATTTTTGTTAAGAATTAATTAAAACACAATTAAACAATTAGTTTCATATATTTTTGTAAGGAGCAATTTAACTCAAAAAATGTGGTCAGTGCCTCTCTCTATTTCATGTGATTTTTTACAAATGTAATTTCAATTGAAAAACATTTAATCCGTTTAATCAATTGAAACGTATGGAATAAACTGGAATCGTTACAGCTAAAGCAATCGTTACAGCTATTTGAACTATTTTTTAAAGTGCGCTTGCTTTTGAAGGAAAGGAGTTATTTTGGGATTGGAAGAGGTTTGCAGGAAATAAATGACTGCGTCATAAGATAAAATCTAGAAATAGAAATATCTTTCGAGGTGATGCAAATGCAATACTGTCTGCTTTGAAGTATTTTCTTTTTCGTTCATGATAATTCGAGTGCATTTAGTGCACTCCTAAAACCGTTTGTCTTTCCCGAGCTCAAATGTGTAACAGAAGTACTTGCTTTCCTAACACTTTCCTCGTAGCTCGTGTTTTCAGAAGTACCTAGCACTGCAGCAGTTTTGAATAGATCAATTAAAAAATTGAAATTTGTATTGTTGTTTTAATGGTAGCGGTTATTCACTTTGATAATGCCGCCCGAATCATTGATATTATAGCAGTCATTTGATGTAATCAAACAGATAATCAAACAATTTTAAATGTGTTACGTCGAATGAAATTGGGAGACGGGACCGGGATTCGAAGCCGGGACCTGGAGCTCTACGCGCTCATGCGCCTACCAACTGCGCCATCCCGTTCGCCTCTCGGGCCCGTCTACCATTCTCATTCAACTTGTGAAACCCAAAGACCTCTGAGGTGGTCTCGTAGAGACTAGATTCCTCATCTGAGGCGACTCCCTTAGGAAGTACTTGATTTGGGTATTATTTTCCATTTCTGGTTCACAAACATAGAAATCTCTTAGATTNGCTCAAGGTCCCGGGTTCGAATCCCGGTCCCGTCTCCCATTTTCATTCGACGTAACATGATTAATCTGTTACCTGGCGGTGAGGTTCACCGCAATCTAAGAGATTTCTAAATTTTAAATGTGCTTCTTTGTCATAAATAATCCTAAGAACTGAATTGGTATACAATTATATCGGTTCCCATAGCGGATTGCATACTTAGATTGTCTCGCTCACTGTCTTGCCATGGAGCATTCAAGAACTGAGCGAGCTACGGGTAAAAATTTTAAATAATGAACGGACTCCTCAAGGCTTATCCACGCAATTTCACCAAGATTCATAAATATTGATCAAAGAGATTTTATTTCTATAGCTAACAAAGAAATGCTCATTACACACATAAATAAGAATTTACAATTAATAACGTACTTAATGTGAGTCATCATAAGATTGAGATAAATTTACATGAAGTTGTAAAAATTCTAAAAGAAATATTGTGAATTTGTTTCACAATGTTTTCGAAATTCTAATATATCTTTTCTGCAGGAAATGTACAAATAGTCTGAAAACTTTTGTAAACACAAGTGGCAAAACGAAGGAAATCGGAGACTACCTGGCAAAACCTTTTCTCCCCCTTCTATACTAAGAAACATCCTACTCCAGTCAAGATGTCTTAATTAGAGACTCGCAAAATTAATTCACACCAACACCAGATTCTTGATGGGACTTGGTTGACGACGTGATTCGCCCTCTCGACCTATATTATAGTAAAAATATATTTTTATCGTGCGAGTGAATTTTTTAAAAACATGTTTTACTCATGTTAAAGAATAGACATCAAACAATTAATAAAAGGCGTGTTTCAGAACCAACATTATACCGCTATCTTTAATTANTGTTAAAGAATAGACATCAAACAATTAATAAAAGGCGTGTTTCAGAACCAACATTATACCGCTATCTTTAATTAATACAATTTATCTAAATAACGCGTAGAATATCAAAAGTAACAGTAAACCTTGGAATAAATTTAGCTTTAAAAATTACTGAATGTAATGTGTAAGTAGTAGGAGTAGTATACTGGCTTTTCATTTCATAGTGAAGCAGGGATTTCAGTGGGGAGTTCGAGGACAGATTTTTAGAGCTATTTATGCCTATCATCATCATCCTTATTAAATTATAACATTTTGAGATCTTTTATAAACAAACCATGGCTGAAGCGTTCACTTGTGGATACAGTAATTTGTCTACAGTAAAGGTCGTAAAGTTTTGTAACTTTGTAATTTTGACAGAGTTATTCAGCTGCCATGTCGTCCTCACTCAATGCATATTGTTGTTGTAGTTTGTACCTTCCTTTCATAGCTATTGCGTAATTTTACGTCAAAATTCAAATACACGTAATTTTACTTCAAAAGTGTTATGTGGAAGAAATTGACGAATCTTGCATTATTAAAAAAGATATTTGATTTAAAAGGAATGTATCTAGAGATTTTAGTTTATACAGTATCGTAAATAGCTGTCAAATAAAATAATGATCCATATGAATGAATCTTTATGAAAGTTTTTCTTCACAATTACTTAACTAAAAGTGATTGTTTCCTCTCGTTATGAAACAATATTTTTCTTTTCTATTCTCTTGTTAACTCAAGTTAAATTTACCCATCAGAAAATAAAAATATCTTATACAAATTTTTATTTTTCTGGTAAAAACTCAATTAATTTTCGACAATTCATATGTTTTATTCTGTCTCACATTTAATGTAATGCATACCATCAGCGTGCTATCTCTTTCATTGTGAAATATTTCATCCCAAATTTTCTTTGAAAAATTATCGTCTGTCGCAAAATCTCCAGTTAGGATGACGAACAATAGGAGGGATATGGTAACTTTTATAGAATAAATAAGAGGGTTTTTGTCTTCACGATAAATGTGGTAATAGTATCATCATCAGTAAATATTGTTTGATGAATACACAGCTTTCTGTGACTTATTTAAAGTCACAAAAAACTGTGTATTCGTGAAACAATATTTACACCAGACTCTTGATTCTGCTTGATGTTGTAGCCACGTTGTTTTAAGCAGATTTCACTTGAATGGAATACATCCTAAAAAAGTTGGATACATTATCCGCTTAAAATAAGGGCGCATATCAATACTAAAGTGCCTCCAAACAGGTTTAAAAATTTATTTCTCTTCCAAAAATAAACTCAATTCCGGTTCTGTGCAGGAAGCGAAGTTCCCCACGATGGAGCACTTCACACACGATGGTAAGAACCACCCTCCTGTCACCGTCCTATCATCCCTCCTTCCCTCACCCTCCTCTTCCACGTTGCGCACCTCTTCTATCGCTTGCACTCTGACGTAGCCTTCATCGCTTCCACCTCGCCGTCGTATCATCCACTTCCCCAACCCAACACAAGGGAATCCCCGCCCGCCACAACCCCGTCACGTGTTCCGTGCAATGGCGCGGCGCGGGGCGGCGACGCGGTCCGCGTGATTTATCGTCGTGATTTATGGAAAGCGCCCGAGCGAGCAAGCGATCTCACGGCGCTCGCTATCCCGCGCGAGTAACAGTGTGTTCGCGGAGTTGCGAGTACCGTCGTTAGGTGTCGCTGTCGTAGACAGTATAGTATCTACCAGGAAGAAACAGCCTTCAGTTTTGGCAGAGACTTGTACGTACGGTTTCTACTGAAGAATAGAACAGTTTGCCACGTCGATAAGTCCGAGGAGAAGTTTCTCGAACTAATATAGTAAATTTTGAGTTATAGAATTAAACGTTTTCAAAACTATAAAAACAACAATATTAGCAAGCCTTCCACGAAACCTGGCACCAACACCAATGCATCATGAACACATATCATTTACAATTTCTTGGTAATGCTACTTTCCATTTTTTTATGTATCATTTAAGTACCCTATCTTGCAATATGGCGTAAATTGTTGGCAAAGCAGGCAACGAGTTAAATAAAGAGCCTGGGTTGAGAATGTACATTTACGCTTTGCCTCTCTCTAAAACCTAACATAGAGAAAACAAAAGACACTCTTTGAAGGTCCAACATTTGAATGCATGTCACCAAGTATATAGGCGTCATTAACTAGGTGAATCAACCGATAAAGTAAAAGCAATGAGGTAAGAATGCACTATTCAATCGATCAATTACACGATTCTCCAATGCTACTGCGAATGGAATATGCCTCCATGAATGAACAAGAATAATTCCGTAATTCATTTAGAGTAACAAAATTGCCAGTAAATAACATGTGTGATGACAGAAATGTTAATTTGGTGCAAGAGTAACGCCTGTAGTATAATTTCACAAAACCACGACATTTAAGCACGAATATTTGTTCAAATATTTCCAAAATCGGATAAAATGCCACAACATTAACGTATATGCAATGAGTGGTATCAGCACAGTCTAATATTAAACAGTCGAAACATCCCTCTTCCCTATGCTGGCTTGCCGTCAGAAGTAACTACACAGTGGGTAAGTACAATTAACACATTATCGATGTCGCAGAAATGCACTCCTCGAAAGAAAGAGACAAAATAAGTGGTGTTCATGAAATGTAATTATGCTTGGTGATCACTTAAGGGCGCCACTTTGTGCCGAGTTGCAAGATTTTGCCATATTTGGTGCTCTCAGCACCCAGTCACATATGAACAATACACGTGGTTAGAGGAAACTAAACAACATTTTGAGTTACTGCTTAAATACCAAAATATTGATTTCATTATTAAATAATAAATTATAAAAATAGCATTAAATTAGATCTTGACTAGCGTATTGCCAACTATCTTTCGTCGTATTCCCTATGTTTACCCTAAGCACACATTGCGATTAATTGTGTCAGCTTCTTTCTATTTTGAAGTCCGCTGTTTATATTATATAAGATAGATGATTGATTCACAAATTTCTTGCTCTTAGATAATATATTTATTCATGAATCATTAGATTTTCAAGGAAGAATAAGGCAGGTGCCGAACATGGCCATAGTTCAGGATTAAAATTATTAAAAATATTTCAAATATGTTATACATTTCTTTTAATTTTTTTAATTGATTGTAGGTAACGTAACCTGATCAATTATCTCCTTTAAAATTTTAACATAATCTCTTTCATGAAAAAAATAAATTAATTTACTTTTACAGGCTGACCATCTTTGAAACAGGGTGTTCCAAAACTCCGAAAGTTGTATCCCAGGTGTTCCATATATTTAAATATTATCTATATTGAAATTATTTGATAAATTTCTTCGGGTACTTAATAATAAATCATTGAAAACATAAAACGTATTTATTATTGAATAATCACAACATTATTGAATTAAAGTTATTCAAGTTGCGTGCACCATTGATCATTGTTTTCACAATGAACTGTAATTTAAAATTATCTCCATGATAAACAAGGAATTACTGAATTCTCAAAATAAGAAATTTTATCCGGTTTCATATGTACATCACACTCTTTGTGCACGTAACGGTATCATTTTTTACATGGTTCATGTATATTACACTGCCTGTTTTACACAGATGACAGTACCAGCTATATGAAGTCTTTTTCTCATTGTAGTACGATGCCAACAGACATGGCACCACAAAACGATCGATAATTTATACACCGTTCCTTCTAGATGTGCCCGTTTGCACAAATACCGATAGAATGCGACTACGTTCAAGGATGTACTGATATTTAATTACTAGTAGGTCATCTAATAGATTAATATAGAACGGGCCATCTTAAGAGCACTGGCTACCTTAGACACAACTACCTTACAGTAGCTTTGTAGTTAGAAAGAATACATTAGTTTAAAGTTCTTGTCAAGTTTGTTGTATATATTTGCGTCTACAACTGAGGTGATGCAAATGTATCGGACGTTTTTTTTTTTTTTTTTGCCATCGAACATCACCGCACAATTATTTCATTCCGACATTTCTAAGTTCCTGAATTAGATGGTATCAATTCATAACTGGACAACTTAAAAACAAAAAATAAATTGAATTAAAAGATGAGTGAAATGTTCAGATAAATGCTGTACAAATGACAAGTCATGAAACATAAATTTTATGTGGGATAAGTATTCTTAATTCTTATTCTTACTCTTAATTCTTAGAGCATAGGGGAAAAATGGTAGAAATGAATCTTTGGTTCGTGCTGACATAGTTGGCCGAAAGTCTGATATTTTGAAAATTACTAATATTGCTAGAAAACGAATGGTACACGTGCATCATACCATAAAAGTACGTTAACGTGTTACAATATTAACAGTTTTATTCATTGAAAATCTCAGTGTTCCTTTTCAAAATTAAATAATACTCTGTTTAAATGATATTTTGCATCATAACTAATCAGTCAATTTCCAATCTATACATCTAGACTAGGAAACAACATTCTCTGCTCATTTCCTTCAACTCAATATAACTTTTTTATGTAAAACCATGAAATTTGCGATGAGGATGATTTTTCTCAACTCACTCCGTTTGAATGTTTATTCTTTCAGATCTTCCAAAACGGTTCAGGAGGGACTTGTGCACTTGTTCAAGGAATGTGCTCTTTGTGTAAGTGTTCCATCTCCTACAAACTACACCTTTAAACAGTTCTCCATTTTCTAACAATTTGGTGTTCTACGCCATGAAATCGATTGTTTTGTGGCAAAATATATTTCAATTGGTGTAGTAAAACGTAAGCAGTACTGTTCAGACATTTTTGTGTTATGTTATTAGACAAGTGAATCATCTATGAACCCTATACTATGTGCAAAATGAGTGACATACGAGTATCATCATTGTTGAGTTACTGGGAACAATTTCTTCCAATCTCATAGGTCTACTAAAACTTTACGCCTTTGAGTTAAAATAGGGGGGAAATAGTATGAAATGTTGGGACTTAGTTTGCCTGGCTTTATTAATTACAAACTCATGTATTAATTACTGGAAACCACGAGGCTGCACTCATCGCCGGAACAATGTACAAGAACCTCCGTAATATTACGTAATATCCACGACATCGATCCGGATAAACATCGATATATGGTTAACTTGTGACCTCACGCTATCGATCGCACGATCAACCATCAGGCAACCCGGAACCTACAAAAATGTGAGTTAGAACATGTGGGCATTCATTTCT
The DNA here is from genome assembly GCA_002313205.1 of Laupala kohalensis. NCBI lineage: Eukaryota > Metazoa > Arthropoda > Insecta > Orthoptera > Trigonidiidae > Laupala > Laupala kohalensis. The sequence goes on from NNCF01128250.1 coordinate 77,046, forward strand.
CTCTTAAAACCTCAACATCACTTCTGATTTATTTCTCTCATCATTCGGCAAGCAATCCGACCTCTTCTCCTTCAGTCTTGTACCAGGAGACAGCTGGAGGAATTATTCTTAACTTGAAGATCATCTCGTGAAGTCAGCGACACGCCGTTGAATCGCCGCGTTATGAGCGGTCTTCAATTCAACCTCAACTGGACATCAACTCAAAGCCTTTCAACTCATCATCAACCACACGCCATCCAAGGTGAATTTTATGGAACGGATCATATCATCATAGTGTATCATTGGAATTTCAGCTTTGTATCATCATTATTTTTTTCACTTTCATACTGCATGTAATATTAAATTGTTTGCTGGCAACCAGTGTTAATCCACACCACTTCATCTACCTTCCTCATTCTCTAATTTATCTTATCATTTTGGTCCTTCGAACCTCATCATCCATGAGCAGGTATTTTCTACACAATTATCTGCTCAAGTACATTGGAATAAAAATAAATTTGTCCCACCATCTCTATTCACGTCAGAAAGGGGACCACTTTCTCTGCGATGAACTTAACGTCATTTCACCATTGTACATGATCGTGCTACAAATGAACACATGAAGGTGTGTTGTTGTAGTGCGGGTCATGATACCACCCCTTCCCATTCCATTGTTGAAGAGGGTTGAACTTCCATTGAGGAAGAGATCATCACCCCTGGACTCCATCTTAATTTGGCAGTTTTTGGTGCGACTTTACTTATAAATTTTGAACAAGTCAATATTTGTTTAATGTGAGCATTTCATTTTCTTAATTATCTATACATTTCTAAAGGCAGACGGAATGAGTGTTTGGCTGTACTTGGATCTGGGATTTCGCCATGGTGAAATAGGTTGCATGAAGGAAAAAGTATAGTTTCTCGAAGAAACGGTGACGTAAGCAAGTAATATGTTGTTCAATTGCATATATGTTTAGTTCTCTGGGTAGTCTTATATTGGAAATACAACAGGGGGCGTTAGTAGAGATTCATTTTCAAATATATTATGTTGTTTGATATGAGATTACAAGTAGGTGAGTGAGCGTCGTAGTAATTTTATGGAGATATATGGAAGAATTGGAATGATGGTACATTTTCTACTTATTAGCGAATAAATTTTACGCTGTGTTGCGTGTGCTAAATTTAGTCTGTTGATTATGTGTGGTTTGCATTTAAAAATGGGTGTCTAATAAAATAGCTAAATATATTTTAACTCTAATTTGGTGTCACGTTTATCTGATTATTTGATACGTAGAGAGGAGTTAGATTAGAGATATAAGACTAAAGATATGTGTTTCGTATTTAGATGGGTTTAATTTGAGTTTCTATGATTAAGCCAAGCTGCTAAATGCTTGTAGGTTGTCATTAGGGTGTTTGTCTGAAGTGAACATAGCGTCAGCAGCATATAAGGCCGTAGTTGCGACTGTTTGAGTAGGGATGTCTGATGTTGAAGAGTGTAGAGGAGAGAGGTTAACCTTGAACAACAACTGCGAATATTTTCATGAGATTTGATGGTGATTTTTATTGATTTGGTCGTGATTGTTAATTTTTACCGAAAACGGGTGATTTTCGATGAAACTTTTATATTTCTAATCAGGTAATGAGGTGTGCCTAAAAAATTTTAAGTTTATACAATAGTCCCAGATGCCATATTTTATAAAACACCTGTGAGAAATGTAAGAAAGCGTTATTGTGTATTGACGTCGGAGTTCGTGTGTCAAATGATCTTGCGGTTTCTTCTAGTAATCGAAGAAGTTGAAGAGTTGCGTGCTTACGTCTGAACCCAAATTGAAATTCAGGAATAGCTTTTGTGGTAGATATATACTTATCAAAACGAGAAATAATGAGGTCCTCAAATATTTTCTTCTATATTAGGCTGTAATCTAATTGGGCCGTAGCGTTTCAGATCTTTAGACGGATTATTTAGTTTTGTGATAGAAATGATTATGCAATGTTTCCATTTTCAGGGGAAGTAACCTATACGCAGACATGCGTTAAATATTGCACTACTTCGGCAAAAGTAAATTTTTCAAGGCAGTAGTGTTTGGAATGCAATCGATGACGATTTTATGTTATTTGGTTACGGATGACAGAATTTAAGTTTCAGAGTGAAATACTTCTGGTGAAGTATTGAGTGAAGTGTAATGTAGAATGGTAAGCTGAAGTTTTCTACATGGGTGTAGAACGTCATGTCATGAATGGGATTTGGCTCAAAGGTTTTGTCGAAGTGAGAGGATAAAAGGGACGCTTCGTCTGATGCCTCTCATGATGATTTCCCTTGAATCGATAGTTGTTTATTTGATGTTCGAGAGATTGCACGGGAAGTAGTTTTACTTTAGGAGTTTAGTTTTGATAATTCGGAGTGAACTTTGCAAGGAACGATTGAAAAGAGTTGCGGATTTTTGCAAGTGTTTTGTGTATTAAATTTGTGTTTCAGGTTTGTTGGCAACTACTTCGAATTTTTGTCTTCCCCTTAATTAGGTTCAAGAGGTAGAGAGGTAGTTTCATGCTCGGCTGAGGTCGAGGTTGTTGTGCTGTCGGAGCAGCGGCCACTCTGATAGCGTCATTTATCGTGGAGAAAAGTATATTAATTGCATTGTCGATGTCTCTCGGAGAGTTAGGAATTGGAGTGTGTGTGTGTGGGGGGGTAATGATTGGTTTATATACTCCTGTAACTGCAGTCAGTTCATGGGCCCTCATAGATCAGATATCATAAATGATCGATGGGAATGATAGAGACGTGAAAAGAAATACGAACGGGTCAATTTTGGATTCTGTGAGCGGAGTTTGATGAAGTGATTTGTGCCAATATTGGCTCAACACAATACCAAGGATCTCGGGACGGATTTTTGGAATAAATGAATGTGCAGGAGTGGTCGAGGCATGAACAGTAATGTTTAATTTGGGAAAAAAATTCCGTAGTTCTCTGCAGAGGCTTCGTGGGGCCCTCCAGAATTTGCGCAGAGAATTGGGAAGGATTTCTGTCTCGGTCAAGTGCCAGATTGATGAGAGACTGCAATTTACACATTTAGGGCTTCTATGACTTTTTTGGGATTGAATCTTCGGCAAGTTTTGCTTTGTAATACTGCTGTGTATTTTTCTTTATTGAACACTGATTTTACTGTGCAGGAGGAATGTGAAATTAAAGAGGTTTTCATATTCTTTTTATCTCTATGAACAGAGAGGCATGAGTATGATTCCTTTTATATAATCTAGTTATTTTTAGAGAAGAGATGTTCATTGAATTTATAATACTATCGATTTCTTCTTCATTGATACACTGATGTATACCACGGATTATTGCACTGTCCTTTTTATTTAGAGAATCACAAACGTGTGGTATTGTGTTTTCTTTTCGTCTAAAAATTTTATGATTGCACGGTACTCGTCTATGAAAGAACACTTCACTTTTACTGGCCTGTTTCTGAAGTTAAGGGTAAAATTTTTTTCCTAGTAACGAAGTCATGTCTTTATATAGGACCTTGCAACAGTTTAGTGACACTTCAAGAATAAAAATTTGGGTTGTTTCCTGGCGATGGTACGTTATCTTCTCTATTATTAACGTAGAGGGCATTGAAGATCTCTTAACCTGCCTGTGTTTCGTCACCGACTAACATAAATTTGCAAAAAGTTTTCCTAATGTTTCTAATACGCTACAATAACTACCAAATTAAAAAGAAGGAACCTGACGACCCCTCGATTTTTATAGTGTGCTCTCAAAGTGAGTCCTAAGTATAAAAACACACTTTTTCTTTTGGAAATTTTGTTACAGATTTTAAGGTATCAATAATTTGTTATCAATATTTTTTTCATGTAATAGGTAAAAAGGACATATTTCTGTGAATTTTATTTTATCAACAACATTACGTAATGCGGGAGGAAAATCGGAATTTTTTAAAAACAAGTGTTACAAACTTCGTGAGTATTTGACGTCCAAAATTAGTATTATTTGTCCTTTACCAGGCACGTAACCATAATTAATCAACTTTCTTCATCTCGTTTTATAGTAATAATGTATATACGAGCAAGTACTATAAAATGTGTGTCGCTATTCCCTTAGAAAAAATATTTACTTACGGGTATGGCTCATTTCCATCAATTCAGGAGTTAAAATAATATTATATGTTAACGGTTAACATAATTTTTGTAATAAACGTGATTAAATAATAATCCAGCACAAGAACTATTTCATTAAATATGATCATTTAATTCAGTTCCTTATATCTCATTTACAGGTCCCACATTAAAAAAGAGCCTCAGAGCTAAGTGTTTCTGATTAGTATCCTCGTTTTTCGTACGTGACGTGCAATCCAACGTCACTCATGTTTTTCAATATGTTGATTATTAAATAAAGCCCAAATGCAAAGACAGCTGAAAGAGAGAGAGAGAGTGGTTTATAAAATTTATACAGGATATTGGTGATTCGAAAACTAGTGTTAATCCGGGCAACCTAATAAAATAAACGTAAAAAAACCGTTTTGAAAACAATCTTGTATATAACAAGTACTGTTCTAGAAAGTAAAAACCAATTTACTAAAAATCTGAAAGTAAAACTGAAAATCAAAAGAAAAAAAAAGAAATATTCCTTCCTTGGTCACTCATAATAGGTACAAGTACTTATAAGATGCATAAACGTTTATGTATTTTTTTTTAATATGAAATATAAGTTTTAAAATCTTGAGTGTTTCTTCAGAAATGTTGAAGACATATTAATACTTACGACGCTGAACTTACTTTACGGAAGCAAGAATGGGACCATGCCATCAATTCCGATAAAGAAACACAATCTGTGGCAAATTAAATATATTTGAGCTTCAAGGCATGCAACCCATGACATGCAACCCACGCCAAGAAAGAACAAATTTAGTTACAGTACGTTAGGGAAAGAGGGTAAAACCGGATAGGTGGGTCATACCAGGTACCCTCCGTTTTGAGATGCTAGTTCAGTTATCAATCACCTAGCTAGTAATTCTCATCTCAGCCACTAACCAACATTTCTACTTAAGTCCTGTTCGATTGTGAAGGTCTATGTGTTTTCAATGAAGATTTTTGTAGGATACAAGTTTTCTTTCCAATATTTGTGATTGTTTGTGATGACACAGCAAGTAGGCGCGTTTATAAATAACGATATGTGACTCAGTACTTCATCCAGCTTCATGTTATTTGCCTTCCAGTGATAACATGTGCATACAGTTCTGCGCCAGGGCCAGCGAGGTTGAACCGTGCAGGCGCGTGCAGCTGTCGACTACCCGGTGGCGAAGGCTACCCCACATAACTCGTAGACGGAAGGGAACAGTAGTTTTAATTATACTTACTATTAAGAATTCTTTTTGGGGTTTATTTGTATGCCATTCACATCAAGGGCATTCCTTGTAATTAGTATCAAAGATTTTTTTCTGGGAAAGTTAATTATTAAGTGCATAGAATCTAGTGCAAGTATGTTATTTTCTTTTGTGATATTTTGGGTGATTGTAAATTTAAAGGTGACCCATAAGTAAAAAAGCCTCACAATACAAAAATGAACTTGACTGGAAGTTCTCAGAGTCAGCTAAGCCTTCAATGACGGAGAAGAACCCATAAGGAACACCTAAGCTAAAGAAACAGATAATACTGCAAAGAATACGTAGAAAGAATAATCTTTAGATTCTGATGAATACGTGGAGTATAAGTGATCAGTAGATGAAGTCGAGAATCATTTATGACCTGTTTGTTTTGCAATGCACCTGTGATAAATGAATCCATAGCTCTGAATGTAAGGAATACCTACGCGTGGAGTGTTGTCATTAACTACGAATTAAATAGGTCTCCAGTTTTCACTGTAGTATCAAAGTTTAAATTACATAGAAAGAATACTTATCAATGTTTTACAATGTTCCTTCCAATTTATAAGGCATATTTTTGTTCGTATTTAAAATTCGTGATATATTTTCTTCACGATAGTTGTGTACCCAGTGTTACCTTATCCTTCGCAAAAACAACTGATTTCACAATTTTTCTTTCGCATTTTATGTTCTTACTTTACTCTCCTCTTTGTGAGTGTCATAAATGAATCTCCTACAACCAAATGGATGTTATTAATGCGTTACGAACTTCATATAATAAAATCCGTTGCATCAGATCATCATAAAAGTTGTGGTACTCGGTTTTGCCGCACTCTCCCCTATAGAATATTAACAAATTTTATTTTAAATTGATTATAAAAGAAACTATTTAACAAATACGTATTGTTGTCAGTTTTTTATTTCGAGTACTTGTTTCAATAGAGATCAAATTAAAGCTCTTTTTTAAGTTTAGAAAAAAGACCATTTATATTAAAAAAATCAATTTTAATTTTCAAAACTTCGTAAGAAATGTTTACTTGTAACGCATCAATACCTTAAAATTAAATTTTGTATTTTTGGTTGAACGGAAAAATATTGTTCAATGTGATTAATTTTTGCAACTTCAAACGTTCACTGAACGTTTGTCGCCAATAATAGTTTATTATTTCTCAATTTATATATTATCAACACTACAGATAAATGTGTTAATATTAAACTCGAAACTATTTGTTTGTTTATTATAGTATCATGCAATAAGTGGTATTTCATCAAAGTTCTGATTACTGTTTGACCTTGCGTGTGAGTTAAAATTCTCTTATATTTCTTTCGGCTTGGAATTATCACCAAGTAATATTATGTTTGTTTCCCATATTGTACTTGTTCATAGAACAATCGTTTTTAAACTACTTGCCTATTTCACAACCTAAGTACCAGAACCACGCGCATCCACTTGACTCATCACAAAATATCCTTTGAAAGAACGCACCTCCCACGAGTAGTATGAAGAAATTTACTGTAATTTTTATAAATGTAAATGCAACCCATGCTTTCATTAACTTCTTGTTTTCCTGGAAAAGAAAAAATACTTTTTCAATTAATCTTTAATACATACTAGTGCAAATAGATCAGTCTTGTCTGAAAATATCCTAGTCTCGTAATATTTGTGTGACATACTCAGAGAGAGGTCGAATGATCCCTGGAGCACTACTTGCACAAGTGCTACGAGTCACAGAATATCCGAATTATAAAGGGAAGAGAAAGAATGGTACATGTACTGGTACTTCACAGACTTTTAACTATATCTATACGAGGTATTTTTAAGATTAAAGGCATGCTTTATGATTAAGATTACTGTAAGATTCGGAAGGAATTCTAAAAACAGTGAAGTGCAACAAGGTTAATTGTTACGTTTCCATCCTTTAACTTGGTAAGTACTCCCATGATGCACTCAATCCGACCGCTTGTTGCTTCAGACGACTCGAGGGACAAATGAATGCTCAATACTTGATGAAACCATGGCTTAGTTGCACTGTACATTCCTAGGTACCCTTCGGATATTGTGAGACTCATCAGCCTTATTATGTACGATACATATTTCTCTAATACTGTTGTCTGTCAATTTAAAGTTCGGTTATATTGAGACGTTTATGTGGCTATCAGAATTAAGGAATTGTTAAATAAATGAAAAATGTAAGAATTTATCAGGAAGATAAAGATTCGTTAGAAGAGCACAAATTGTTACTCATTTTAGTGGATGACTAAGTATGATGGAATACAATAAATAATTATACAATGTTAGATTTAAGAAAACGTATGAAGAAGTCTCACGAGGCAGATCTACCAACAACTATTCCATTACACTACTTTTTACAGTAGTATTTGTGAAGATACATACTTTATTTAACTAGTAATACGTTTCAAATTATCGTTAAATTTGTTTTTGTGTACATAAGGTTTTTATGAAATTAATGTAAATGAATACTCAGAAATTATTTTTAATTATTCTAAACATACAATTTGTAAGAAACGCTGATTTTTTTAATAAAAATGTAGAGCAACAAAAAATGTTTATGGCAAAGACTAACGTCTCATCTTAACAAAGTATATTTTGATATAAGTCCTAAGAATAAAAAACCGGACACCCAGACTTCCAAAAAGGAATTTAGAAATCAATAAACATAGAAATATAGGTAAGAAAATTCAATAAAAACTGTGTATAAATTATACATCATGTCAAAAACATCCCGCATAAAGGAGGTCAAGTAAGAATGCCAGAGTGGGCAGTCTTTCACGAAGAATGATTTTGCTGATATGATGAAACAGTTGCCTTCTCCATTTCTCTTCGTCAAGGATACCCATAATACCCATAATTTGGGATTTGGGGTTCTTCTCACAATTGCCCGAAGGGTTATATAATTGAAAAACTGTTTGATATCCGGGATATAGCGCTTCTGTACACAGACCACTCCATACACTTCTGTAGTGCACCCTAATCTTTCTCGGTGCTCGATTGAGTTATCGGCATTTCCTCTCTTTCTCCAATCTTAGACTGGACAGTTCTCGACGATTTGTATGGGAGTAACCACTGACCTATACTTATTATTATGAACGTTTCTCGCCCCTCTCAGTGGATATTGAAAAATAGCTTTGGATTGGGATATGTTTGAACGCAACGTCAATCTTTCTGATGAACCTTTCGCTGAAGTGGATGCTATGGCATCCCATTTGACAAATGCGATTTTCAAAGCAGCCGTTGTCGCATTCCTATAGCATCATGTAACCCTAGGCATTGCCCTTTCATTTTGGAATTCGCATTGCGCACAGGCGGTCATCGCTAAAAAAAACCTTTGGCGCGGCTTCACAAATATCCCACTGTTGAAAATCTCATTGAGTTTAAAAGATGCAAAGCCAGAGGAAAAAAGCTCTTGAAAAAGTAAGTGGTCCTCCTGGAAAGCTTACATTTCATATTTTAGAAGCCTTACTACATCATCAGTAGTATGGCAATAAATCTCGTAAGATTCAAGGTTCGTGGCCCTGTATACATCCCCGGTCTCAATGTAAACGTACAGCTTCAAACTTCACCTGAAGTCATCACTGAGGAACTTGCATCGCTCTACGAAAGAGTATCTAACTCCACCTGTTTTTCTCCATCATTTCCCCAATAGAAAGCTCGCGAGGAAAATCGTTACTTGGATTTTTTCAGTTGCAGAGGGCACTAATATAATATGCTTGTCTCAATGATAGAGCTGACCACTTTCCTTACGTCCTTGAAAGTTTCAACCCCAGGTCCTGATCAAATACATAACGCGATGCTAAAACATCTTCCAGAGATAGACATGGAATTCCTTCTGAACTTGTTTCATCGTATTTGGAATGAACATACCGTCCCTGCTCAATGGCGTGAAGCCGTAATTATTCCACTTTCGAAGGAAAGATCGTTCTAATCCATTACACTTTCGACCAATTTCTCTTACAAGCTGCGTTTGCAAATTGTTAGAAAGAATAATCGTCGCTTAATTTGGTCTCTGGAATCGTGAAACCTTCTGGCCAACATCCAATGAGGTTTCAGAAAACAGCTGTCAACGCTGGATTATCTTATCGCGTTGTAATCCACCATATTACCAGCGGTTGTATTGAGATAACACATTATGGCCAACTTCTTTGACTTGGAAAAGGCATATGACATCACCTGGAGGTATGGAATCCTACGCACATAACATTCGTGGAGTTTTCGAAGTCGTCTTCCTCTGTTCCTTGAGAACTTCCTAGATCAACGGTTTATTCGCGTTCACCTTGGTAATCAACTGTCATCTTGTCATCCCTTGGAAAACAATGTCCCACAGGTCCGAATCCTGAGCGTCACCCTCTTTGCCATAGCCATAAATAGTATTGCGTCAGTGATTCGAGAACTGATACATTCGTCTCTCTTCGTTGACGACTTCGCCATCTATTGTCTATCGCCTAACAGCATCGTCATCGAAAGGCAGCTACAATTGGTTGTAAACCGTTTACACGAGTGGACCATGTTTACCGGCTTTAGCTTTTCTGCATCCAAAACATGCTGTATGCATTTCTAAAGGATATACCATGATCACAATGATCCAGATTATTTTTTGGTGGCCAACGTCTTCCTTTTGTTGACTCCACAAAGTTTCTGGGTCTCACGTTCGACCACACATTTACTTGGTGCAATCACATACGTAAACTCTAATCGCGTTGTAACTTATCACTGAACCTCATTCTCTGCCTAAGCGCATTATCATGGGATGAAGAACGCACTTCCCTTCTTCGTCTGTATAGAAATCTTGTTCGGTCTATATTAGATTATGGCAGGATTGTATATGCCTCCGCATGATCGTCTACACTCAGTCCCCATAACAGCATCCATCAATCAGGGGTTTGCATGCAACCGGTGTCTTCCGCACCAGTCGAATACATTGCCTACCGGTAGACGCTGCCCAACCATCCCTCAGCAGAAGATATTCCGATATTCTACTTGGATCTTACGGAGTGAAACTGATGAGGGTTTCAGATCACCCCACTCGCTAACACATCCAACCCCCCAAATTTTGTTCATCTTACACTGTCAGACCTTCGTTACTCCTCCCAGCGGGTGTCCGCTTTAAACATCTGTTGGAGGAAAATGGCATCATCCTACCTATTCCGGCGAAATACCCACATTCTCTCACCCCACTATTGTCCCTCACTCAACCAACTACCGACTTTCGACTATCTAAACTTTCAAAGCAAAACACTCCAGCTGCTGTGTACCAGCAGTACATCAGAGAAATTATATATTTCTATTTTTATCATACGTTTGTTTAAACCGATGATTCATCTATGAACGATTCCGTGGGTGTTGCTTTCCACTGCGATAGTGCCACCCGTTTTTCGCCTTTATTCCTTTTGCAACGTGTAAACTGCGGAGAAATACGCAATCTTTGAGGCGCTGAAGTTCATACAGCTATCTTCAATATGGCGTATGGTTCTATGTAGTGACTCAATTAGTGCTCTGTGATCAGTGTCTTCACTGTACACGTGTGACATCCTGACATTGACTATTAAGAATCTAATAAGTCGTTTTAGTCCAGTTATATGGTACTTTGTCGGGGGAAAATATAGAAGATTTCTCCCAATTCTTCCTTTTAATTTCAGTAGTGCTGAATCCGAATTTCATCTTTGCCATTTCGTAAACCCTGTGCGTTTAGAAAAAAAACCATCAAAAACCGCTCGTTAATAGTTTTTCTGTTTTTAAATCGAAAAATACGTTCTTCTAGAGAAAAGAATACAAACGCAAAACTAATGTGCATTATATTTGCTACAAATTAAGTCCTCGCGGATTTTTTGTCAGACGAACATATATTGCGCTAGAACGTGGTGAACTTTGACCAAAATTTTGAAATTAACCCCCAAAACAAGTTTTTCTTATATTGTATGATTATAACCCAAAAATTACACATTTTAGAGAAATCAACGACAAATGCAAACAACATTAAATTTTGTTTCTAATTATATTACTTGTAGATAATTTTTCGTCAGACAAACATTTTAGGCGTAAGTCAATATGTCAGAGCGCATGTGTGACATTCGCAATATGTGACATTTGTGAGTATTTGTGACACATACGTTGACTATGTTAATTCAATGTACAAGTCTACTGCTGTTGTAGTTTTTGATGGATAGCCTGATTTTTAAAAAAGCTGAAAGAACATGGAGAACTTGAGTAGATAAAAGAAATCCATCGATCTAAGGATCAGTAACACAATGGTGCCCACACTCTTCCAGGAAAACTTCCTTGCTAATTCAAGTAAAAAACGTCGACTGATTTCCGTGTTAATTTCCAAATTCAAGTTCAATTCAAAATTATCTGCAAACAAGCACAGGAATATGCAGACAGACTGATCGTGGTCACAATCAGTAACCTCATCATGACACACTGACAGTTGTGGGAGATGATATAGATCTTCTGGTTATCATGTAGGATTGTGTACTCCTCACAATGTATACTTCTTTAAGGCAGAGAAAGGATAAGTCCCTTCAATGTTATACCATCATCCAAGTGCTATTAATAAAAGTCTTACTCCCCTCGTGTTGTTTCTACACGCTATGAGTGGTTCTCACACTACATCGTTCTGTACAAACACAGTACAGTAAAATTTATACACACTCTAAAGGATAACTCCGTTCCCGGACCAACGATCAACGTGTTGACGGACCCTGAAGTCAATCTTGTGGTAATTGTCAATACTCACTACCCCCTACTGAAGCAGCGGCATGAAAACATTCACAAAGAGTATTCTACCAGAAGCAAAAATGGATGAAAATGAAAATAACCCTGAATATTTGGAGTGGAAAAAAAATAACAATCTGTGACCAAGCATCACCTTGAAATCCCCAAACTTCTCCAGCTGATATCTAGCACATGCAAGAAGGATTGCAAAAAGAGTTGTGAGTGTAGAAAGACTGGTTTGCTCTGTTCTATACTATGTTAATAATGAGAAAGAACATGTGCCAACACTGACAAATATTAAGCCGATCAAGACAGGACGCTTATGATGATCAGCCATCATCTCTGGCTGTTGTGAAATTGCGTATTTTTTCGTTTCTGTATCAAAATAGGTTTTATTGTAAAATTTACATGAGTATATACTCAGTAAAACTATATTACGGTCTAGTTCCATAATAAAATAGTTGCATATAATAAAACATGGAAATATTTCAATTTCAATAGGGCGCTTTATTTACAATTATTATTTATGTACAAATGTGTGGTGAGGTATTTTTGCCTGTACGCCTTTAAAATGCCCCTTAAGTAGAGCCGTGTGCTGTGCATACAATGCCCTGGTATTCACTCTCATTGGATACACTCTCATATGGATAGTTGCAGTTTTAATTTTGGAAATCTTTGTTTTGAACTTGAAATGATTGTAATTTTATTTACTTGTGATTTATATCGTAACAGTATTTTTAGCATCCTTTAGTGCTTCTTTAATATTGTTTTATTTAGTTGTAAAATATCTTTTAAGTATACTGCAACTACCAATTAAATGAGCACCGTTGGGAACCACGGGGAACCAACGGTCAGGACACGAATATATACAATTAATATAAACATATTTACAAAAGATACTTAAATAAGAGAAATAAATTAGAATGTAAAATATATCAGTTTTGCCATAGAAATAAAGATTAAAATAAAATTCAATTATTTACTATACTAAAACATCCAAAACACATAATTGACGTAATGCCTTGGAAGGTCTTCTCAACATGTCTCCGTCTGAAACAAAAGAAAAAGAGGAAAGCGGCAGACTCACGGTTTATTTGCATCAGTGGTTTCAGCGCAGATTACTCTTTCTCTCATTTCCCTCACATAGCTTAGGAATTGACCCAGGGACTGCACTACAGATACTCTATTGTCCCTCATTATCGCAATGGCTAAATCTCGGTTAATGTGTTAATTTTGGAATGCACCAACTTGGATAAAAGTTCGTTTTTGATCTGTTTTCGGGCATGTTAGTAAAATGTGAATCCAATCTTCATTTTGTTCCCCGCAAAGTGGGCAAATAGAGTCTCGATCCCCCCTCAGTTTTCCATACTCCTACGCGAAACCATCGGCAACCCGATCGTTCTTTTGATTTGGGACAGTCAATGTATGGTTTTCTGCCCCATTGTCCAGCTACTAAGGTTTGCACGATAAGTGACCTCTTTTCCAGTCTGTTAGTTTCTATTTCACGACGGTTTTGGAGTTTTCTCTTAATATCTTTTAGATCGTTTAACGATGGACAATTCTGACTCGCACAATTGATTCCTGCTTTATGAATTAAATTTTTAATTTGCCTGTCCCATTTTCCTTCTGTATTACAATGGTAAGACTGAGTTACTAGTGGGTTCCTGGTGCCTGCCCTTATCGAAAGCCAATATTTAATTGCTCTTAATTGGAGGGTTAGTTCAATGGGAAGCAACCCAAATTCCCATAAAATGCCACTGTTTGCTGTGCATTGAGCAATGCCCGTTACCATTTTAAGATATTTCGTTTGAAGCGAGTTTCAAATATCGTTATCCCCTGCACCCCATATTTCCGCTCTGTACGCTATTTCAAATATCGTTATCCCCTGCACCCCATATTCCCGGGATTGAAACATTTTATTCATAAGTCTTGGTGCAATTTCAGGAATTGTAATTTTTTATTTTGTTATTGTACTTAAAATGTATTTGCCTTTTCGTCGAGCATTCTCCTTATGTCTCGTCCAAGTTACGTTCATGCAGATAGTTTCTCCTAAATATATGTATTCTTTAACGTTTTCTAGCGTTTCTCGTTTATACGACCAAGTTTCATTCTTACTGTTGACCCACCCATTTTTAAATGTCATGGTTTTTGTCTTATTAACGTGAACTTTTAGTTTCGTTTCTTCGCAGAAAATTTTTAATTCATCTAAACTTCTTTGTAAACCTGCTTGTGTTTTTGAGAAAATAATCAAGTTTCATTCAAGAAATAATCAATATTTCCCCCACCTCAAGAACGGGTGACAAGGTCTGTGGCACTTGCAGTTCAGCAAGCTACGTCGGCGACTGGCCAGTAGGACAAAGGGCATGTATTAGATGTATTGTGTTGGAACGTTGAAGGATTGACGAGGAAACTGACTCAGGGAAGTTTTCGTGAGTTCCTTGAAAAATTATCTGTAGTTGGATTACTTGAAACGTGGCGTAAAGACGGAGATTCGGTTAATTTAAATGGATATACTTCTTTTACGAAACATTTGAAAAGAAAAGGATCGCGTGGAAGAAACCCAGGTTGAGCCACAATTTATTGCAAGAATTCAACGAATATATAAATTTGCAAAGTTCCATATGCGNTGAGTCACAATTTATTGCAAGAATTCAACGAATATATAAATTTGCAAAGTTCCATATGCGTTAAACTAGAATGCACGGGTATGGAGATATTAATTTTAATTATTTATAGACACCCACAACGATCCGTGAACCATAATAGTTTCTTTTATGACGAGTTAGACCATATATTAAATACGCTGAAAAATAGGAATCCCAATGCAGAACTTTTATTAATGGGAGATTTTAATTCAAGAATAGGTGAAAGAATACCAGACGCGCCTACTAACGAAAATCTTCATGTTAATAATAATGATAATATAATTAGAAAAGGTAAAGATAAAGTGAGCAATGGGGAGGGAAGCGAATTACTAGAGCTATGCTATTTACATAATTTAGATATTCTGAATGGTTCTTATGGGGATGACGCTTGCGACAATTTCACGTATATTAATAGAAATGGAGAGAGCGTAATTGATTATGGTTTGGCGTGTCCTAAAACTGTACAGTGGATAGATACATTTCGTATCGGTCAAAGAATAGAATCCCATCACATGCCACTTCGTTTAACTTTAAAATAAAAAAATACTTTACAAGTACTACAACAGTCAAAAATTAAACGATTTAAATGGAACTATGAAAAAAGGCTAGAATTTGCAGCGAACTTTGAAAGGAATCGCGGAAACTTGCACGCAGATATTCTAAATAGGTTGCAGTTTGGACAGCTTAATGCCGCGACAGAATCTTTACGAAACACACTACAGAAAGTGGGTTCACACATGCGAGTATACACACAGAAAAAAACAACACTCGAGAAGCGGTATGGTTCAACATAGATTGTAGACACGCGAAAAAAGATGCTGAAAATGCATTAAAATTCTACATTCGGTGGCGAGGAGAAAGCTTACGCAAAAAATACGTAGACTTGAGAAAAAACTATAAAAGAATAATTAACACAGCTAATCAACAATGGCAGAATTCGGAAGCGGAAAGAATTGAAAGCATTATTCACAGTAAAAATGTTGCAAATATTTGGGATACTATAAATAAATTACGATGTAGATATAGTTGCATGAACAGTATAGAGGCGAAAAGTTGGGAAATGCACTTCGCTCAACTTCTTTCCCGGAATCAGTGTATACAACGNTCACGTAATCAAACACCAAATAATAGTGACAGATTTAGACCGTTAAATAAATATTGATGAAATAAAAGATGTGGTACGGAATTTGAAGTCTGGCAAAGCAACAGGTTCTGATGGTATTCCAGTGGAATTTTTAAAGGAAATAAATTCTCGTGGATTTGCTGAATTCTTTATACGACACTTCCACGTTTCCTGAAATTTAAAATACATCAATAATTTTTCAATTTATAAAAACAAAGGTGACGTTAACGATAGAGATATTTCTTTAATGAATGTAATAGCTAAGATATTTTGCAAAATTCTTCATGTACGGTTAAATAAATGGTTGAAAAAGAAGGAAAAGTGACAACATTGCAAGCTGGATTCAGAAATAACTATAGTGCAGTAGACAACATTTTTATAACTACCACAATGGCGGAAAAGGCAACTTCCGTGAAAAGAGGTAAACTATTTTGTGCTTTTGTGGATTTTGAAAAAGCATTTGATGTCATTAATAGGGAAATACTTTGGTATATTCTGGAAAGTAAAGGAATCTCCACAAAATTCCTAAAAATGCTTCAAGGGATGTATAAATCAGACACGGCATGCGTGAGATTAGAATTAGATTTTGTAACAGATACATTCTCTGTGGAAAGAGGTATAAAGCAAGGTTGCGTACTTTCCCTACTTCTCTTCATACTATTCATAGATGGGCTTGTAGATAGACTAACCACGGTAAGTGCAGATCGGAGATGGAAATATTGCCTGTTACATCATGCGTTCCAGCAGAACAAGTTTCCAGAAAAAGAAATAGAAAATAATATTATATGAGGAAATAAAATCTACCTTAAATTTAATCAACTAATTAAACGTATTGGTAATTATTTAGTTTATATATACATAGAAATTACATGTTGAATCATTTGAAATAGGATATTGTGGAAATAGATCTCACGTTGAGGTGTTCTTAGCACAGCGGTTGCGTCCCATTTACACTGAATTTAAATTCATTCCCACATGTTGACTTACGCCTAAAATGTTCGTCTGACGAAAAATTATCTACAAGAGATATAATTAGAAACAAAATTTAATGTTGTTTGCATCTGTCGTTGATTTGTAATTTTCGAGTTATAATCATACAATATAAGAAAGACTTGTTTTGGGGGTTAATTTCAAAATTTTGGTCAAAGTTCACCACGCTCTAGCGTGATATATGTTCGTCTGGCAAAAACTCCGTGAGGACTTAATTTGTAGCAAATATAATGCACATTAGTTTTGAATTGGTATACTTTTCTCTAGAAGAGCGTATTTTTCGAGTTATAAACAGGAGAACTATAAACGAGCGGTTTTTGATGTTTTTTAATTTTTTTAACGCACAGGGTTTACGATATGGCAAAGTTGAAATTCAGATTCAGCGCTACCGAAAACAAAAGGAACGATTCAGATAAACTTCTATATTTTTTCCGGGATTGGCCTTTTTTTTTTGTCTGGCTACTGGACTATTTAGTTGTCCTTTGTTGGGTTCCTGGGTATGTGGGTATTATAGATAACGAAGAAGCTGATGAGGCAGCAAAGCGGGCAAGGGAAGAAGGCAGTTCTTGATTTTTCAACCGTTTCCACGTCGGACACAAAGTTTGCCATAAGATTGTCTGTTCTTTAGACATGGCAAGGTGAATGGGAAAATGGCGTCTTTAAGCTGAGGAGGGAAAAGACTCCGTTAAGACCTTGTCGTCTTCATTCCGTGTGAAGAGAAGTGAAGAAATGATCCTTACATGTCTTCGTATTGCTCACTGCTATGTTACCCATGGTCATATCTTACACGGTGAATCTCATCTGTGAGACTTGCAACACAATACTTACCGTGGAACACTTTCTTTCAGAGTGTCTCGAATATATTACCATACGATTGGTCGTTATACTTGGGTAAAATGAACGAACTTTGATATGCCTTTTTAGATTCCTTCAGGAATGTGGCCTTTGACTCAGTATCTTATCTTTATTTTGATGTCATAACTTAAATCCATAAATGAATCGGGGCTCCTCCCAGAATTTCTCGGGAGGAATTGAATTTCCATTCTTCTTTCTGTTTCTTTAAATTTACATTTCATTGTTCTTGTTTTTTATAATGTTTTAGGCAATGTTTGTCTGTCTTTTCCTGTCTTCTTAGTGTTTGCATATATAACATTTCAGGAGGGTTTTTAGTGGGTATGGTCGAGTCATTTGGCGAATCCCGCACACGGTGAGAGTCATGTCGGCTCTCCCTAGTGCGTAACACCATTTTCCCTACCTGTACAAAAATGTTAGGGCTCTAACGACCTCAATGTAGGCGAGCCGTATATCCCCAGTAAAAAAGAGAAGAAGTATAACTCCAGAGTCGAGAAATCTGAGAGTTGAGTCTCAAAGTACAACGAAGTATTCTATAACAGTAACCAGATTAAAGTTTCTTAACAAGATAAGCATCAGAATTCCTCATATTATCCTTAACTTCTTCCAAACAATTTAATGTAATTTTCCTCATGAAATGTTGCGAATTTGAACTGTAAGAGATCCTTGGATAATCGATACAAACCAGAAGATACACAAATCGATACAAACAAGATGATACTATTCATGCATTGCTCTCAGCATCATTGTATCCATAGTGTTTTTTGTTTTATTTTGTTTTTTGTTTTATGTCTGTTAGCCGTTGCTATTAGAAGACGTATGTGTGTTCTTCATTCGTTCTGTTCTGTGTTCTTCGTGATCGTGTCCTTGTGTGTGTTAATTTGTGTGTGATTTTTAAGTGCGTAATTGGTCTAGTGAGATAAATTAACTATGTACATATTGTTCATTCGTCTTTTCTGTCTTCTAGCTCCTCCGTCCAGTTCCTTTCTTCTGTCCTCGTTCTCTGACCACTTCTTATTTCTTCATTCCTCTAGTGAGCTTCTTATTTCTTCAATTGCTTTGAAGAAATCTTGGAATTCGAGCATATCTTCTTTGCCTGTGAAGATGTTCTGTAAGTCTTCTTTGAGATTACTGCTTACTCAGTTCTTTCTGCCGGGTATAGAGGGTGATCTTGTAACATGTGTAAGATGGTTTCTTGTGTCTTGTTGTCACATGGGCAGAAGGGGTTCTTCGCAATTTGTCTTCTTCCGTCTGTTGTGATGTTAGATCTGTAGATATGAAGTGGTGACAGAATGGAGCTGTCTGCTGAAAGTAGTTGTCCTGCGCACCGCGTGACGAGAGAGAGTCGTTATTACAGGTGTACATCGTTCGACTGTTCTTTAAAACAGAGTAGCTTAGCAAATGTGCACGAGAGTCACGACAAGTGTGATTTTATTCTGATGACACACTATATTACTGTAAAAGTCAATACTTAGTGAACATTAGTGTCAGGCATAAAAGAGCATCCATTTTCTGAAAGATTTCGGCAGAGCTTATAGGGAGAAAGTCGTTGTAAGAACTGAGCCAAACTGACGCAAAGGGAGAACAGCGGAGCAACTGAGAGATGACAAACTGTTGATAAACAATTTAAAGTTTACGAACAAGGTGTTTAAAGAAAGTTGACGTCCTACAATTAACTATGAATTGAAGTAATATTTTCTTCTTGCAAATATTGTGAAATTTATGTTTTATGCAAAACAAATTTATTGTACATGGATCCCACCCGAATAAAGTTGCTTTTCTTTCGATTTTCTATGATGATTTCTTCCAGTAATTCAATAAACATAAATTATCAGCTCTACTGTTGTTATGGCACAGTGAAAAGCGGGGTTCAATTTGAAATAAAGTTTGAGATGTTCATGATTGATTTGCCTACTTTGCATAAGAATGTATTATTATATTTCAACGGAAAATTAGAAATTTTTTCATACCGCTTATGTTTATACACCGTTTTCATTCTGAAGACCACAGGAATCATTATGCATTTTTAGTTCATGAGAAATTAAATTTCATAAAAAATTAAATTTGAAAAACTTTTGAATTATAATAAATTTAATGTTAATTTTCTTCGTGTTTTATTCGGAGTTGATAGATTTTTACTTTCATAAATACGTAGTATAGAGAATCACTTTGAGTGTGTCTGAAACCAAAAAAGTTTTTAGAGCAATGTCTGTCTATCCGTCCGTCCGTCTGTCTGTCTTGCGCAAAGATTCTGGTCACACGGATGGTTAATTCCATTCATATTTACTATTGTAAGGGACATGAAAACTATTTATTGGTTTAGATGTACGAAATTGGGGGAATACTACTTTAGGAAACAAAAACAACGCATAAAATACTGATAAGATTCATTGAAGAACGGAAAAACTCCAGATATGAAATTGCGTTGTTTGTCTACGATGATTGCATGTAGTGTGTTATTGAAATTCCATTTACGTAATACAATACGCTATTTATAAGACTAAGTTAGCACAAAGCGTCTTCAAATAATTTTTCAAAAAATGGTATAATTAAAACTACAAATATAATTAATATTAAGCTTGCTCAGATCCGAAAAAATAAATGAGGCTTAGATGTGAGTGACAGGTGTTAATTACGTAATTTAGTGTACGTTAATTACGGGAATTAGCGTTTACTAAATTAATTATGAATATGTGTTTTCAATGTTTTAACTCGTTATTAATGGCATAGTTTTATTGATATTTAAAAAATTAAACGAAATTGAAAATTTTAACGATTTGAATCATTAATTTTAAAGCAATTGATTCCAAAACAATTATATAAGAA
Organism: Laupala kohalensis; assembly: GCA_002313205.1. Taxonomy (NCBI): domain Eukaryota; kingdom Metazoa; phylum Arthropoda; class Insecta; order Orthoptera; family Trigonidiidae; genus Laupala; species Laupala kohalensis. Next base: position 97,548 of record NNCF01128250.1, read on the forward strand.
ACACTTCCGCAATTTATTTAACGAAGTGCGAGAGATATAACATTTAACTTCCAAGCTCAAAAATAAAATTCTTTAATCACTTTTATAGATGCTTTATTAGTATTATTAGCTTTTATAAATTTTATTTTTCTTTATAGAGTTAGTTTTGAATACTATAAATTGGGCTTTTTAAAGTATATGAAAAAGAACGAGCATTGATTTTCATAGCAGTTACTTTTTTTCAGTCTCTTTTTATAATCATCTCAAATATTAGTGATTGTAAAATCCGAATCCAAATAAAGATCAAAAAATTATCTTCAGAGGATAATTTTAAATATTTAAATATAGATGGCATACTCCCGGAAACATAAAAAAAGAGCTCATAAAAATATTCTAGGTCCCGCGCTCTTAGGAGTTTGGATTTGTTAGGTTTGCAATGCCACTCTCCTGCGACGCGGGCAAAAGCTCTACCCGCGTATGTAACAAAAATATTAGATTACGAACGAACAAGTTTGAAAGAAAAAAAAACGAATATCAAAACACTATCACAAATTGGAAAGCTCTGATCTATCTATAAGAGGTATTAATTCAAACACAATATTTAGACGCATTTAACTTATAAAAACCTATTCCCAATCTCAATAATGTTACTAAATGTAGTTTTGATCTGAGCAAATACAATTAAAAAACCACATTACTTTTATTTCAATTTCAGAATTTTTTGCTAGATTTATTCTGGTCACCAAAGATGAAACTTTCGTCATTTAATTCAGTAGGATTTCTTATTCTATAACCTGAAATAACTCAACTTTATAATGCATCGATCGAGAAGACAAACATAATTATGAAGAGGGATCGCAATGACAAATTTACTATCAGTCATTTGTTATATTCGTTTAGAAATATTATGTTTCAACACTCTCAATATTAGATCCCACTCTAAACCATATACCTTATTGATTTTCGGTCAGAATGTTAAAATACACTTTTTTAATTATAATTAGTCTGATATTAGTAAATGATAGGGTTGGTTGTCTTTGTAGGTTTCATTCAAAGGCACACATGGCGATTAATACATGTAATTATTGCAAAATCAGCAATATCAAATTTAAATGTATCTAAAGAGGGAATTGGAAGAGTCACATTACAATGTGTAATGAAGTACAGTTATGCGAGACTATAGTATAAAACAATCTTAATACTTGAGGATACTAGATTGTATTAAAATAATAAAGATCTTATAAAACGGTGCCCAATTTCGATTTTCTTAGTATTGTATGTTTCGATTTTTTCAACACGTTAAACAAGAATAATAGTAATGCGAAGACGTTAGAATATTTCAGGTGATACTGAAATGAACTGCGAATGCCTGTTATCTGGTTAGATGCAAACAAAGTTGGTGCGATGACGCGTTATGCGACGTTGCCCAATGACACATTTATATTTTCTCAGCATCGTGTGCGCTTTCATGAAGATATCGTTTTATCACCTCTCGTACAGACATTCTCAGCTAATTTATAATTGAATTCGCTTTCAAAAATCTATTCTCGTATATCACCTGGCATTGAACGTATCATTCGTGGTAGGGCTTTGTTCTCCTGAGCCACGTCTCCCATGCAGTTGCGAGGGCCAATACACTTAAATTAGTTCATTTTACACTAAGAAATTATTATATTCATTATATAAAAGTATTCTTTGGAAACGAAATTTCGTCAATTCTTAGAAAAATATACAAAAATCTGCTTTTTTTCTTTGTATAGTTATTTGTTGAAATTATTTCTTTCACCTACGACTGTAAGTAGAAATGTTTGCAATACTGAGACATCTCAGTTATTTGGCTTCAAATACGCGCGAGTGACGTCGCCAACCAATGGAAATTCATTCCGCCCTGGTGGTCAGAGCGTATGGCTACATAAAGTGAACCCTACCCCCCCCCCCTCTTTAAAAAGCTTACCTCACGAAAGAAACAAGTAGAAAAATTATCAGTGACTCTATTATGCTCACTCAGTCAGTCAANCTCGGGTTTAGATGTTGGTCTCAGTTTGTTAGGAGACGCGAGATATTAACTCCTCAATACGATAGTATGTGTTTCTATTGGGATATTAGTTGCGAGAACAAATCGTTGTATATTGAACTTTCTTTCAAGTAGAGACTATGAATTGTTAGAAAGTCATATGCTTTCGTGTAATATGATATGAAGAAAACTTTATTTCATTATTCTTCATAATTACTGAGGGTCAGTTGTATCGAGGCATCACTAGTATGAACGGTTTCCGAAGAAGTCCGAACATCCTGGTACGAGGTCAACGCTTCAACATCAAGACGTAAAGGTATTATGAAGGATTATAGTACAAGAAGATACTGTAACTAGAGTCGAGCTTGTTTGTAATGAATAAGTTATCTAATTTGCAAAGTGGTAATTATTGGTCAATGTAAGGGTTGTGTTGCCAATATGGTATTTGTGTTTTAGTAATAAACTGTTGTTTGTTGTTTCCAAAAGACTGTTGATCCCTTTCATTAATTTATTTTAAGCCTGTAAGTGTAAAAATAATCATTCACGTCTATGACGCTCAACTTTTTCTTCATCACGAGTATAAGGAAAATAAATGCTTCACATCACAGCATTTATAACATTCAAATACTCGTAGAAGTTGGTAGGAGCTAGGAGTGTGAGCAATCGACTTGCTGATCTTAATTTGAGCTAGTTCGGAGGAGTGGACGAGTAAAGCAGATCAGTTCGGGGCACAATGCCTTATCTGATCAGACGACCTCGTGTTTCTCAGTGGAGGGGAACTTGACTTACACGAGCTTAGCAAAGTGAACCTTGCGAATTCTAATGCCATGTGTCATCACGAGCACTCCGTTAAGGAAAATGTGATTGCGTTGGTGGAAAGTGCCAATTTCAGTGCCTGGGCAGCTGGAAGGCAATATGGAGTAAGTCGGAGAACTGCTTGCAAGTGGGTTCAACAATATTGTGAAATTGGGAAGGTTGGAAGGCGTGCTGGTACTGGATTGTGGCGAGTGTCTACCGAAGCCCAGGACACCGTTTTGGTGAACCAGGCTAAGGAAAATCCTTTCCGCTCCGCAGAACAGTTAAGGCGCTTGTCTAATTTTCCCGGTTGCGCGAGAACTGTTAGAAACCATCTCAGAGATAATGGACTCCGATCTAGGAGGGCACCGACAAAGGAGGCGCTTTCCGAGGAACAGAGAGTGTATAGGTTAGCATTTGCCGAGGAAAACATTAATCGTAATTGGGGAAACGTGATATTCTCAGACGATGGTGTTTTTTCCGCTGCAAATGACGGACCCGTGCGCGTATATCGACCTATGTGAGAGAGAGGGCAAGATCTGGACGCGTATCTGTGGCGTGTTGGGGTTGGATAAGTTCTCGCGGTGTAGGCTTTCTTTACAGAATACAAGGTCGTCTTGATGGGCATCAGTATCTCCATATCTTGCGAGATATTATGATCCCTTCGGTGCGACAATTGTATCCTGCTGAACAACTATTTTTTCAGCATGATAATTCATCTGTCTACACGTCTCGTTTGCTGCAGGAATGGATTGCAGAGCAGGAAGAAGTGGAAATTCTTCACTGGTCCCCGCATGCCCCTGACCTCAACCCAGTCGAAAACGTGTGGGCGGAGACGAAGCGTGTCATGGCGTAAAATTGGCCTGATCCACCTCCCTCAACAACAGATGCGCTCTGGGGTGTTGTATGTGAAGCGTGGGAGGAAATTGCCAACAGCACGACATATGCGTCAACCTTACTTAACTCAATCCCTAGACGGTTCCAAGACGTGATAGACTATGACGGGTATTGGACTCGTTATTAAGTGAACAAAACAGCCCTTTTAAGGGCTCACAAATTACAAACAAAGATATCCACAACTTAGCGAGTATTGAATACTTTGCGCAGAAGATGTTTAATCTTGTAAGTTAAAGTTTGAAAATAAAAATAAAAAATGAAAGTGGATTTGAACCAGGTAAATTCACTTCAAACTTTCCATCTAGCGAGCACATTAGCAATGTGCCAAACAGCAAACATCGTTCTTACTTCTTGATTCCATGAGATTAAATTATAAGATCTTTTGAATTATACGAAAGTCATTTTTTATAAAATAAAAGTATATTTGACCCGTTCTTTAACGGTTGTTAATTATCATTAGAGTAATACGGCTATTATTAATTTTTTTTCTTCATTCTACCGCGTCTAAAACTATCTAAGTGTAATAAAGACTTGTAGTTTTTCATCCTCTGTATTTCTGTTCTTAGCAAGTCATACAAACACGAATGCTATTTCAATGCTACGAATACTGTTAGTTTAATTCAATAAGTGCATATAACTTTTTTCTTTATTAAATTTTGTGCTCCAAATGTATAATATGATAAATCTAGATGATATATAAATGTATTTTTATTGAAAATATTGTTTGGATATAAATTAGACAACTTAAGACATATCCATCTCCTATTCAATATTTTTATTACAATCAAGTATACTTTTACATAGTTCCAACTTCACATATTTTGGTTAGCGTAGAAACAATGCTATGGTGTATTAACATATCACACTTACTTTTCAATCAGAATTAGAAACTATCGAATTGCTTTTTGTATTATTGTTTTCTTTAAATTTTTGTAGAATTGATTGCTTTTTAATACAATACTGAATAATTTCTGCATGGGTTAACTGAAATTACAAAAACTTTAAAATATTCCTCGTGAAATATATTATTGAATACTATCATTCACAAATGAACAAACTAAAAATAACTTAAGAGATCAAGTATAGAAATATTTTAAAAGAAACGTTGAACTAATGAACTAAGGAATAATTAGACGTCGTATACTTAGGAAACGTTTCAGCGTAGTGCAGATTGAACTTCGAAAGTGTTCCAGCTTTATCTCCTTTAGTTGCTATCCACATTGCCTGATTGGTCGTAATGCGACGTTGCCGCATTGCCAATTACTCAGCGTATGTTTTAAGATTTTCACAAGCAATGTGAGGGCATGAATTAAGGTTTCGCTTATTGCATCTTCCAAACAGATATTACGAATTCATTTGCGGCATAAACCATTTTCAAAAATCAGTGCGTAAAAGTCATCGGGAACCGAAACAGAGGCCTAGCGACAGCAGAATTTCGGTAGAGCTTTATTTCTCTCAGCCAAATGTATTTTCACTCAAATGTAGTATAATATCTGTTGAGTATCTCTAAGTCTCTATCGTTTTATTGTGTGATTAACTTAGTCAACCTCTGTGAATAAAACTCAATTTCATTTTAATATCTTAATAAAAGTGATTTGTTTTTTTGTTGTATTTTTTGATACCTAAACAAAGTTTTTTGAAATATTAATCTCTGAGCATGTTGTTTTATGTTGCACTATTACAGCCAAAGGGCTATATCTGGGATCAATATATTTCTAGTAGAGGTAATTTATTTATTCTTCATTAATATCGCTAGAATTAACCTTTAGTGTTATTCAATCATATTTTATACAACTGTTTTCTATAATTCTTGAATTTCGATTGATATATAAGAATGGTATAAAAGAATTGCAAATTATGTGAAATTACAATAGACAATACACTTCACTTCATGCCAATGAGCTTTGAGTTCTTTACGCCACTGTATAAAGTTCAGAAATTACAGGAATATTTATATGTCATTCCTGATTCGAATTTTAATAAATCCATACGATAACTTGCGATGATATCGAAATTCTATGATAAAAACAATGTTTGTTTACAGTAAGAAACAAATGTTTTACGGAGAAGTTTAATTTTTTTTTATTCCCTAGGACGGTGTTGTTAGACAACAACTTGAGATGTCATTTTAATACAGAGAATAATAAAGTTTATTGAAGTTAAGAACATAAAGAATATTTTTTGTAATGGAAGTCCAAGACGTGTATAATAAAAAATCACGAAATATTTCTTTAATAGCGGTGTAATAATACATTTTCTCTGGTTTCGATTTAATAGGGGTATGTTCACCAGTACTAGTCTTCTATTGGTCTGCCAAATATGGAAGCAGTTTCAAGTTTGCCTACGATTAGTCGAACGAAGGTGAGGAGCTTTTGCCCGCGTCGCAGGAGAGTGGCGTTGCAAACCTAACAAATCCAAACTGCTAAGAGCCCGGAACTTAGAATTTTTTGTGAGCCCTTTTATGTTTCTTGGACAGAACTAGTGAGATGTTATTGGTGTAAAAATATCACAGTTCAATTTAAAAATTCTTTACGTAGAATAATTGTTTCAAATACACTAGTTAGAATATAAAAATTAAACTTACCCAACAGGCACCAGTAAGAAGTAAAACAAAGGAGACTGTTACTAAAATATTTGATATGAATAGGCACACATTGAATATATATTCGTCTGGAAACATGAAAACATTGAGGAATATAATTTCCATCATTTAAAATATCTATTCAACAGAAATATATTGAATAATGCATCACAGATTAACTAATAATTGTTGGTTCCCCCTCCAAAAAATAAAATAAAAAATCATATTGCAAGTGATATATACGCTACTTTGATTGGGACTCAAATGTATCGAACATTCATTTTTTTAAATCCACGATAATTTTTAAAAGATGTTCCTTGAACTCGTTTTTTAGACAACTATAATGTCATGAACATAGAGCAATTACCCGACTTCAAGTAGGAAGGAAGTTACTACAGTGCACTTGCTCTCGTCATCCTCACAACTATCGATACTCGTTTTGATGATAACATATGTGTTTGTAATAAATTCAAGAACATGAGCATTAAGACTTTCTGTGTAATAGGATATTTAATTTTATTAAAATGTTTGTATACTTATCAATGATTAGGATACATCACATTATCAATGAAAGGATTGTTAGTATAATATTCTTCATCTCTTCCTTGTATTTTATTGAAAATTCTACATTATAGTTTTATTTTTTATAATATCTTAGGGCCGTCAACTTTAACAATTTTACAAAAAAAGGTATATCATCCTTAAACTCAGAAATAAAGCTAAAATTGATCAAAACAATATTCAAATGAAATCATTTCGTTCATAATTTTCCACATTTTAATACTTTCTCTATCTTTTCATATAACCCCTATTGTTGATAAATATGAAATTATTACTTATGTGTTCCGAGAAGAAGTGGTATTATCTTACGCATGTGTTCCTCTTCTATATGGTTCGTTTCCATACCAGCTAATTTTCTATGCTTTTTTAGTAAAAAAATAAAAGCAATAATTTCTCCTATCTGTGCTGGAATAAGAAAAACATATATGTAAATTCGACAAATTGCGATATTTTGTAGTTATGTTTATTTAAGATTATTTATTAATATATCCACTGAAGGAAAGAGAACATGATCTCAAAAAATAGTTTTTCTTATGGAATAAAAGTGATAGATTATGAAATGTAATATTTTTCGAATCTTTTTTATACTTTTTTTGATAGAAAAATAATTTAAAATATATGGTTCCTAAATTTCCACCAATTCCTAATATGCATCCTAAAAATATCTGTAATGATTAAATTCTTTTTGAAAAGATACATATCTGTTTGAATTTAATGAAGTATTAAAGAAAAATTAGTAGTTTCTAGTGCTATGAGCTAAAAATCATTCCGAAAAACCATTAAGTCGTTGTCATAAAATAAATATAAAAGAGATAAGAGAAACAATTTACATGTATATACGTTTACAAGCATCACATACTATTCCGTAGATTTCTCACATTGATATTCATACTTTATTGTATCCAACACTGAAACCAATCCACATCTCCAGTTTCATATAGAACATGTTAATTAGGTAGTAACCAACCTTTAGTTTACTTAAACATTGTAATTAAAATAAATTAATATTCATTACTATTGTCTGGCAGTTAATGGTACTTTACTCACGACACAAAATGCTCCAAACCACAGAATACTTTCTTGCACTGGCATACAACCGAAATACAACTCCATATTCTTTTTTCTTACAACGCGAGGTTTGAGATTATCCATGTTGCTTGTGTTTAAGTTTGTTACAGTTCTTCTCGATTCTATTAAACAGATAATTTCAGTTTTATTTATGTACAAATTATTAGACTGCAAGATCGTGAAATACGAATACTTATCGTAAAATAAATGAAAATGAAATATAATCAAATTTATTTTCTATTCCAAAGTGTTCTTTCATGTGACAAGTTTTAATGGATTGAACATTGTTTGTCATGTTAGAACTTATATTGTGGTATATCACTAAATTATTACTTGGTATGTCTCGTCAGTCCTGTGACGAACTCAGAAATGTGTTTTAGTCTTTACGGTTTACGGTTACGCTAACTAAGCCAGATAAGAACAGACAACATTTTTAAGATGTGATAATAATTTAAAAATTATACAAAAACTATTGAATAAAAGGACTTTATTTCACACACTGATGTATAAACTATTAAAGACAACGTTTCATCAAGACATCAGGCATCATTTATTGATTGATGATGGCCCACAGTGAAAGTCGAAACGATTTTCTTAATAGTTAATAAATCAGTATATAAAATAAGTCGTTTTATTCAATAATTTTAATTCTACGGGCGTAATTACAATGTGAATTATACAATAACTTCAGTTATTTGAATAAATCTCACTCATGAAATATTTTAAAAAATTATCCTTATGCCTGTAACAGAAATATTAGAAAAACATACTTTAAATATTCTTTTCGAATTAAAAATTATATTTTTTTACAAAGTTACCATTTGTAAAGGTAATCAGTCAGATGAATAGAACTTTCTAATGATTGTATTATCTTAATAACAACAAATTTATTCAAAAAAGTAGTTACAAACTGCGTATGACGTTAAGTTTTTTTCTTGCATTTTATTCTTTGTTTAAATGATAAATATGAAAAATCATCAGAAAAATATTAATTACAATCTTTGTTGAAAAATATGTCATAAATATATGGTTAGGTGAAAAGACATTGTACAGCATTTTTCATAACTTATTTATTAAATAAATCTGTGAAAAATGAATGCTATTTTTTAATATAGTCGTAAAATTTCTTGGGAGATATAGACTCTTATGCCTGGATATGCTGTTATTATGGATTGTTAGATTAAAAGATTAAACATGCACAATGTGTTGGGAAAAATACTTGTATCTTGAGAGATATATTCCGTGGAGTTATATTGTCTAAAACAAAAATAATCAAGAGACATAATGTAAGAAAACAGTAGTTACTGACAAAAGATAACAAATTTGCCCATAAATTTATAATTGATTATTATTACAATTAATGAGGGACGTCTAGAAAGCCTCAGACACTTTCAAAATTATATTAATTTTCTACATTTTAAAATAATATTGTATGATAAATGCTTGTAAACGAAAGTTGAACTCATAAGTTGAAACATTTACAAACCCAAAAGTTTCTAAGCGTAAAATTAATTTATTTTTACTGAAGCTTTTAAAATAATCGTAGTTGAAACATTGAAATCATATTTAGAATGTGGTTGGACATTCGACATCGGGTTTACTACAGTGACTTAAAGGAGCGCATTGAACGTTTAATGTTTACATACCCTTTCTCGATGTATTTGTATTTCGGTCTCTGAGATCAGCAGGAGATTATATTTTATGTCTCATAATAGGAATTTGACATCGGAAAAGAAACTCGGGATTTTTTTGTTATGCAAGAATCTTATACTTGAGCATATTAAATCAATCTAACAAGAAGGACATCCCTTCTTTTGTTTTCAATCATCGAAGGTATGTAGTTAGATGCGAACACCATCCACTAAAACTTAATTGTCGGAAATGTAAATAAACAACCATGAAAATTACTATCTTTATCTTTTGTTCCTATACTGTATATATGTATGTGTATGAGTTCTACTTCATGTGCTGCTGCAATTTAGAAATGTTTTTGATGTTTATAGTTGCACAATTTTTCCATTAATATTTATTCGCCATAATTTATACCCTTGAGGTAGCTAATATTTCACCAAGTCACGTTTCAACTAGCCAAACCCACCGTTCTATTGTATTATTTAATCAATAGTCAATTCCAACGTAAGGAAGAAAGTTTCTAAGAAAATATTTAAAACATCTTAAGATAATAATGATAATACGTAAATAATTCAATAATTCGTTTAAACCATTGTTTGGTTTGTTTTCATAACGTTTGACTCTTTGGAATTAATATATTATTGTAGAATGATTAATATTGTTTTAGTAATTTGTTTTGTTTGTAGAATTATAACTTTGTAATTTCACTATTTCCGTTTATATCTTGTTTCATCTTATTTCATGTTCGGCTTGAACCATTCTTATTGCAGTTTTCCTGAATTTTACTCAATGTGTTAAAAAATCACGTCAGGATCATCGTTTCATGCTTTCCAGCCTTGAATGCAAATATGATATCCCTTTCTTTCTAAAATGTTGAGCAATTGCAAAAATTTTCAATAATCCGGCGGCGAAGTGGGCCCCATGGTCTGAGTCTCGCGAAATAAGGACAATTTTATCATTATTATTATTAAGTTTTTGTTTTGAGTTCACAGTCTACCTAAGTGGTGAATACAAGTTGACCAAGTGTGTGATGTTTGTTTTATATATTTAGACGATTCCTGACAATTTGGAATATAACGAATATAACGGCTTTCCGTATGTCGTAGAGACACCCTTTTTCCAGCATGAGACAACGAAGTGCTTCATTCTCTGTGTTCGATACCACACAGGTTGCCGAGATATTAATTGGCTTCATATTCTCTATATTCCACTGAGCCTCCATTTCATGGGACAGAGTCAAATACTTTTGAAGTTTCTCATTGCATTTTGCTGCCATATTGTGAGTGTTCAGTATAGTTGATTCAGTATAGTTTATCAATGAAGAAGGATTCCTAGCGACCCCGGTCAATATATGTTGCGTCTGGTCTTTTACCCTCCACTTGTTTGATAGTAATGATGGAACGGTCCCAATATTCAAAAATATATTCTATAGTAATAAAAATATTCCAGGGTTATTCAAAAAGAAGGAACAGATTTTAAACATTTATTTCTCCCAAACTACAAAAGATAGACATATAATTTCAACGTTCCTGGACAGAGAAAAGTTCAAAATTTGAACAGTCCTTGAGGTTCCAGTCAAGGCCGCAGTGGCGCTGTTGCTTGTTTGTAGAAAAATGGCGGCGACATCACAGGAACAATCGTTTTGTGTGCTGCAATTAGCAAACTTAGAGTCCATTGTTGAAGTGCAACGTGCTTTTCGCCGCCAGTTGAACAAACAACCGCCTCGTCATAAGCAGATTTACCAGTGACATCGAAAATTCGTAGAAGATGGTCGCAAACGGAAAAGCACCTGACGTCCACGCACATCGAATGAAGATGTCGAGCGTATTCGTACAGTTTACGAAAGAAATCCAAGGAAATCCACGACACGAGCAAACAAGGAACTTAACATTCCTCAGCCAACTTTATGGCGAGTTCTGAAACACCGTCTACACATGAAGCCGTACAAACTGCAGTTATTGCAAGCATTGCATCCTGACGACCACAACAAATTTACGAATTTTGCATTAGCATGCTAGAGGATATGGAAAAGGACATTTTTTTTGAACTAGCATTTTTTCTCGATGAATTCACTTTTCATCTTTCCGGTAAAGTTAATCGTCATAATGTTAGAATTTGGGCAAGTGAAAATCCTACGACAGTTATTTAACATAAAAAAGACTCACCTAAAGTTAAGGTTTTTTAATTTTGCAATTTTGCAAATACGAGGAGAGAAATAAAGGATAGTTGATGTTTTTTCAAACTTTGTGTGTTTTTGTATAATATGAGATCTATTATAGATAGAAATAATTGCAAAATTAAAAAACATCATATGATAACATAAAAAACAAATTGGGAAAAACGAACTATAAGAAGTCGAGCCAACTTAATGTATACATTAAAAGTGGTTTGGAATACTTTCATGAGTATCACTATACCTTCGATACGTACCGCTGATAAAATGGAATAATTTTGTTGTTATATCTTCTTCTCTTAGAGGAGATAATATTGATCAGGGTTGTAGCAAAAACGAAATGCTGATGCAATACCGTATTTTGTGTTATAAATTTATTAATTGATAATAGAGTAATTTATAATGGTCCTTGTTTTGGGTGTTCTTTTCAAACGTCTCAACTTCTCTATCCACTCTCTTCAGAAAATACCAGAAACTATAATTACCCGAATTCGGAACAGGTATGACAGGTGTCTCAAAACATTGAAAGTAATCAAAATAAAAAAATTTTATGTGAAATATTCGTGCATTCTTATTTACATTTTCTCAAGTTAATATTAAATTAAGAGTTTTGTGAGTTTAAAAGTATAAAAATGACTACAAGGCTAAAAAATTCATGTGTTTTTTAATTCACTGTATTTATATTTCTAATGCAAATCGCGCACTATCACTGCAGACGCATCATAATGACACCTTACCAAATCAGATCGCGTTCTGTATTATTCTTGGAACGTTAAAAGAAATAAATGGGAATAAAAACAACTCCTTACTTCATTAAATGGGAATAAGAATAACTCTTCACTTCTTTATTACCTACACTGAAAAGTGATAAGATTAAAAATATTACCTATCGTTCAGTACACAATGCATGAAATAGCTACTGCTGACAAACCTGCGCTTTCGCGCGTTCACTAAAAACATAGCCTCATATTTGTAGTTCGCGACAGAATGTTGCTGTTGCGCAAAACCTAATTCTAGTTATTTCATAGAAATTCCTCTACACCGTAGCAAGACAAGAATTCGAGAACCATGACCTTCCTAAATTGGGTATTATTCCCACATTAAGACAACTCATCAATATTGTCGAGATTTCTTAGTAATTGTTATTAAATATCTATTTATTCCGCAATGTAATTCTTATACTATCAAGGACTTCTAAAATCACAGTTATTTACAAAATTATTCAAGTTATCTAGTTACTAAAATTGAAGAATGTAATTAAGTCCCCCACGTTAAAACGTTTTTTTAAATATTCCTTCACGTTATAAAATTTTGTTTTATAACTATTACACGTGTTTTCCAATACGCGTGACATGTTATTTCTTTCGCCATCACCTTTTGTTTTTCATTTTCTGAATGTGTCAGAAAAACAAACATTCTGGATATCAGTCATATTTTAAACAAATATTATTGAACGTTTCAAACTAATGAGTTTCTATTCACGAAAATTGAAAAGTGATTTCTCCAATGGTTTCAAACATGTGTAAATTCAGTTTATGTAGCCAATTGTATTTAATTAGCACTTTGTGGAGCAGGAGCCGATAGTTCTAGCGGCAAGGTCCGCTCCAGGGAGCAATAACCCAACGCTTTGTCGAAGCGCCTGACTTTGTTGGAACCTTCTGCGGTGACCCTAATGTGACCACTGTTCTGTAATTCAGCGGATGCACCCTCATTATAATTTATTTATTCATTTGTTACTGACTTTTTCATTGCTTCTGAATTTATTTATTTTTGAAATCCCAATTCTTCTGATACTAATTGATTTTATTATGCCATTGGCTAGCCTGCTCCTGGCGTTAGCTACGGTTGTGATTGATCTCACCGTATTTTTCAGTTTAATCTTCCTAATTATTTTAATTTACTCGAGTTTTTGTGATACAGTTGTGTGTTGGTTAGCAACTTAACGACAAAAGCAAATGAGAATACACGAAAATTGGCAACACTGAATCAAGGATATTAGTATAATAATAAATTTATTACTACGGAAGTTACATGTGAGATATTAAATAAATAAAGAAAGAAAGAAACCGGCGACTAAAATTACGTAAGTACAAACGGAATCATTAATTTAGTTTCTTGGTGCATCAAGAGTAAACATTAGGGTGCATTTACATTTTCTCCTGCATATTCTATTACATGATAATTAAACTTTCAAAGAAATCCTGCCCCATTGTTGCACCCAAGTTTCCTCGTCATAATCCCATAGAATTATTACATCATTTTACAATTCGTTTTTCTTGATTTTTTCGTATTTATTTACATTTTAACATAATGTAGAGTAGTTATTGCCGAATTAATTAACCTCCAGTTGTCGTCCTATTATTTCAGTAATTTTAATCGCCGGTTTCTTTCTTTCTTTCTTTCTTTATTTATTTATTTAATATCTCACATGTAACTTCCGTAGTAATAAATTTATTATTATACTAATATCCTTGATTCAGGGTTGCCAATTTTCGTGTATTCTCATTTGCTTTTGCCGTTAAGTTGCTAACCAACTCACAATAATGGACACAATCGCATTCAACTCATTCAAAGCTGATCTTCAAAAGGCGTACAATGACTTATTACATCATATTGACACACGGATCAGTGCGCTGGAAGAGGTCAATAAGAACATGATCGGCGGTTGGACTACAGTCAGGAATTCTCGCCGACCTTCCAACTGCTATCACCCGGTTGGAACAATGACACGTGCACCACCCCAACTCTTCACTCAGAATAGGTTTAGTGTGTTCGAATACATGTCCCAGTTTCCTCCCCTATCAAATCGTCCTACCCGTTTCATCCCTTCCCGTCCAGTACCCAAACCCGTTCACAAACCACGCACTCCTAAGCACAGACACCCAAATCCAAGTAAAGTAGTGCTTCCCAGAGATGAATCCAACACTTCAACGCAGAAATCAAACGTGATCGTATTAGCTGATTTGCACGGTCGCCACAAGGTTGCTTCCCAAACAGTTCTGTTTTCCGGGTCTTCAAGGCAAACGCTCGTTTGGCTGAAGTTATTCGAGAACTCGACACCTACCCTAAGACACTCACGGAGCGCGACACAGTAATCATCATAGGTGGGCAGAACGATATTTTCAACATGTACATGAAACATTCTGAACATGTACAAAAACTAAAAACGGCCTCTCAGCACACAAACATAGTACTCTCTAGCCTGTCTCCACGCTTCAACTTTCCACAAATAAACCACGAAATTAACCTGGAAATCATCTCCCTAAAACATCACATGGCAGACACATAAATCACATTTTTTGATTTGCAACCACACCTGACTGCCAAGGACTTTACCCAGCACGGTTTACATCTAAGACCGTCTGGGAAACATCACTTCGGTTCTTTCCTAGCTTTACATCTGACCTCACATCATCCACCTGTCCCATTACACACTCATACATCTCCTCCTGCTCTTACTTCATTTCCTCCTCCACCTCCTCCTGCCCATACCTCTTCATCACCTCATCCTATCTCCACACTCATTTCTTCTCTTGTCCTTGTTCTTTCACCTACTACTTCCTCATCTCCCACGTCCTCATTTATTCCTCCTGCCGCCCCCATACACAGTTACACCTTGCGCTCAGGAGTACGATGTGGTACTCGAAGGTGACAATCGTTCTCGGGTGCAGTGTGCGGGCTTGATCCGAGACTAGAAGCTGTGCCAAATTCAAATTCCCCTCTACAATCTAACTTCGATTCCATTTCTCGAGAATCACAAACTCTTGGCGAAAATAAAATAATTATATTTCTTCATATGTCCAATCCCTTTTAAACACATTGACAGACATTGAAAATCTGGTACACGAAAATCCATTCGAATTGCTATGCCTCACAGAATATAGACTTTCAACAAACAACATCAATGATACTGCAATTTCTAATTATTATTTAGCATGTTCTTACTGTCGGCAAAATTTTAAAGGAAAAAATCCTCACGGAGGTACGTGTATCTACGTTCGTAATGATATTTTATCTTCTCCGCTGCCAGGTTACGAGAACTTCGGCGTTGATAGTGTTCAAATTTTCTGCAGTTAATCTGACCGGCACAGGTATTATTCTTTTGAGTATTTATAGACCTCCTCAATCGGATCTTGACATATTTTTTCAAAACTTCGAAAATGTTTTAAAATATATCCCACATAAATCTGCTAAACCTATCGTTATATGTGGTGATTTCAACATCGATTTCATGAGTACATCCGACTCTGCACATTCACCAATTAATCGATTCAAGAATCTCATCGACACCTTCAACCTTATTACTACGATAAACGACCCGACTCGCCTCTCCGGTTCATCTCAAACATCGCTAGATCAGATTATTGTCAACAATGAAATCTCGTATTTCTCTAAAGTGATTACCGCCGGAGACAGCAATCACATATATTTTGACTATTAAAAATAAACTAAAATCACTTAAAATACTTTACAAGTTTTCTAGAGAGATTAATAACTCAAATCTATCCATATTTATAAATTATTTGCGTGAGGAAACTAGGAAAGATGTTTACAATTACCAAAACACCGACGAGAAATCTAATGTGTTTACTCAATATTCCCAAAACATTACAACTCAAGCTTTCTCATAGAACGCAAGTTAATTAACTCAAAAAAATACAATAGATGGATCACCCAAGACATAAGAATCTTCAAAAAACAAACGCCATTTATGTTGTCATTCAAAACTCTATACCCAACCACCCGAGATCCATGATTATTTTCGTAAATATAATATTATTTTTCAAAAAGAAGTCTACGCAGTCTAAAGTTATGGAAAACGACAGACAGGTACTAAAATCGAACAACCGGACGACAGTTATGTGGAATATTGTAAAAATTACACGTCAACGTCAGAAAATCGCGAAAAAAATACTTCTTTGCTAAATCGTATCAAATCCTCAGGACACCGCAAATTTGTTCAATTCTTCCTTCTCGAAAGTAGGTAAAATAACGAAATCAATATATCCAAATTCATGTCCTTTAATTATATCCGCACACGTACCTGTGCGGATTTAATTGTTCACTTCCGAAACTAACGCCAGTAAAGACATGAGAATCATCAGCTCATTAAAAAACAAATTTTCGACAGCCATAGAAGATATACTCGAGTTTATTGTTAAATTTTCGTCCCGTGCTATATTAAATCCACTCATAAATATTTTTAATAGTTCTTTATCGGAAGGGGTGTTTCCTAAAATATTTAAGAGAGCTAAAGTGTAACTTTTACACAAGAAAGGAAACAAACTTAATATTGGAATTTACCGACCAATATCTCTACTACACACTTTCTCAAAAATCCTAGAAAAATTGTTCTATAAGCATCTTCTAGATTTTTTATCAAAAAATAATATTCTCTCTGACAATCAACGCGGTTTTCGGAATTACTTTTTTCCACTAGAATCGCCATATTTTATTTCTTAAATGATATTACCACATCTCAGGACCGTGGAGAAAATCCTCAGTGTGTTTTTCTTGATTTATCCAAAGCATGCGATGTCATCGATCACGAAATTCTCATTTACAAATTGCATTCTTTAGGCATTCGTGGACTTCCACATCAATGACTAACTTCTTATTTAAAAGATAGATATCAACAAAACGAAATATCCTACACTAAAATTAAAGCACTTTACCGTTGTCTTTAAGAAACAAAGCCACTTACTTGCGGAGTACCCCAAGGTTCAATTCTCGGCCCTATACTCTCTTTGTATTGTATGTGTACGACATGTCATCCTTTACATCAGATTGAAAAATGGTTCTTTTTGCTGGACACTAATTTACTATGTAAACACGCCTACTCTCAAAAAGTTTTGTCTAACCCTTTTGGCTTGGCTCCATACAAATCGTGCCATTGTAAACACTGTAAAACAGAGCCCCGTAAAGGGTTCAGTTTCGACTAAGTATGGGTTTGGCACCACATGACCCCGAGATGTGGACTGGTACTGTGCCACCAGTCCTCGCACACCGTAGTCTTTAGGCATGATTCAACGACCACCATTGACGCGATGGTGGAAAGTTGCATGTTGCAAAATGTGGAGATCTTGCCTTGATCACAAGGTTCGCGAGGAAGGATTAAATCTCTACAAAAAAACCCAACCTCAAGATGTGTTACGCGCCGATGAGATGAATGGGTGTTGAGTGTACACACTCGCTAGAGGACAACCTCTGGGGCACTAACGCACTTCAGTTGAATAAGGCTTAGTGGCGTGATGCAGCGGCTCCACGACATTTTTTCCTCCGAACTCATGGGACAAAATGACAGATGATTCGTTTTTCCCGCATTGCGGAGTTGGTGTACCGCAAGGTGAGTATTCCACCCAAACGTCTTCGAAACGGCCGAGGGTTTACAGCCCCCCACTTCAGCAGATAAAACGGAAAAGATACAGAACATTCAACACCAGAATGTTTTTAATACAATGACAAAAAAGAAAGGAACATTAGAAAAAGTTTCGCCTTTTTATATTTTTAAAGGACTTCAGGGTATCTGTGATACACTGAAAGGTATCAAACGTTTACGAAACGGTTCTATGTTGTTGGAAACCAACGTCAACAAACAGGTTTTAACCCTGTTAAATTGTGAAAAGCTGGGAGAGTTCCCTATTAAGTGTGAACTCCAAGCTGCACTGAATCGTAGCAAAGGAGTCGTAGCGGGGAAATCATGGATATGTAAACAGAAGAGCTTGTTACAGAATGGAACGCTGAGCACGAAGTTGAGGTAAGTCAGATCATGAGGAAGGTTAATGGTGTTCTGCAGAAGACCAGTTCCTTTATCGTGACCTTTGACTGTCCGAAACTACCCAAAGATATTAAAGCTGGATGGATTAACCTGCCTGTGCGACCCTTCGTTCCAAATCCTCCAGAGGTTTGGTCATACCACGACAACTTGTAAGGGCCATGATACATGCGAGAAATGCCAGATGGAGGCACACGAACCCGACGTTTCATGCCCGAGGTGGTAAGTACATTAATTGCACAGGTAGCCACCCTGTATGGAGCAGGGAGTGTGTCACCTCTTCTAGAGAAAAGAAAGTACTGGAGATCAAGACTACGGAGAAGATCCCGTACCATGATGCATGGAAGAAATACAGGGCTTTACACCCTGTATTTTCTACCAGTTACTCCACCGGAGCCAAGACTCCTGTAATAAAAAAGAGCGTATCGGTCCAAGCCGATTTACTTGCGTGTCTACGACAACGTCGTTCACATGCCAGTGCAAATGTGGCAAGAAAAATGACCAACCTAATCCCGTGAAGCCAAAAACTACCTCCATACCACGTCCATCTAATTCACGGAAAAAGACGAGCAGTGTGCCATGTACATCAGCAAGTACTGAATAGACGTAGACATCGCCGGTTTCCAAGACTAAACCCCGTAACCTTGTTGACTTTATATAAAGAAGTTCAACAACATTGAAAAAGTCTCAGAGACGAAAAAAACGTCACTGTTCTTCCTTCCTCCGACTCGGATTGTCCATTGTCCGACGGTGACGTGGATATGCGCATTCAGGAGCCCGACCCAGGATGTTCAAAATAGAAATGGCTTCCATACTTCAGTGGAACCTTAATGGCTATAGAAATCAACGTGAATTTAATGAACACGGGCAGATGACCCACTTTGCATTTGCCACAAGATCATGGTCTGCTATACATCTGTCAATTTTGTCTCCTGAACTTGCTGGTATCTTCCATTGGAAAGTAGAAGATGATCTGCATGGTAGCAACCATCATCCTATTTGGTTGTCCTTGCAGGAACGTGCGACTGTTTCCAAATTTAAACCACAGAAATGGATTCTCAGAAAAGCTAACTGGACACTGTACCATCTGGCTATCTTCAGAGAAACGGGTAGTGTGCAAGTGTCGACCATCTGACTCAAGTGATTTATCACACCGATAAACAATCCACTCCAAAATCATCTATGTTTCCGAGAAGACCTCATGTCCCCTGGTGGAACGACGCATGTCGGTTCGCCATTCAAGAGAGGCGAAGCGCGTTGCGGAAATTTAAGGGTAGTCCATCTCCGGAAAACCTCGCCGCATATCGGATTACTAGAACAAAAGCGCGCAGAACTATCAAAGAATCTAGATCCACCTCCTGGAAAGAGTTTCTAAGCACCATTAAGTGACCAACATCGTCCAATAAAATATGGGAATAAATCCGAAAGATATATGGAATGTACTCTAGAGTCCCAATATCTGGACTCAATTATCAGGGTCAGGTTCTTACCAACAACAGAAAAATGGCAATAGTGATGGCTGAATACTTTGCTGACCTAACATCTCCAGCAAACTGCGATCCTGATTTCGCGAGAAAAAGGCAAATAGCAGAGAGCACATCGTTTAACTTTCGTTCCACCAACTGGGAACCCTTCAACTCTTCCTTTTCTATGTGGAAACTTGAATCAGTTCTACCGACAGCCCACGACACTGTTCCTGGCCCTGATTCGATTCATTATGTAATGCTAAGACAACTCAGTCTCGAATCGAAAGAATACCGTCTGGACATATTTAATCATTCACGGTCCGAGGGAGTATTCTCTAATTCCTGGAAGGAAGCAAC
>NNCF01128250.1:121798-137628 GCA_002313205.1 Laupala kohalensis
TTATGTATTTGTTTATTTATTTATTCATATTTGCTGAAATAATAACATCGACAGTATGAAAATACAATTTTCGAAATAGCATATGAAATTCAAAGGTAACAATTCCTATTCTGATGTTTTTATATTTCTTGTTTTTATTTAAATATTATACTTATTGTAAGAAATAGAAGTTAAGTTTGATGAACACTAACTGACAAAATTGCTCAAATTGTCGTTTTCTGTGCCTCTAAATTTCAGCAATGGCTGATAACACCTTGCTTTTCCCGTCTACCAGATCGTGTCAACTCCTTTACTCTTGGATGACTTGACACTTTGCTTACCAACGATGGAAATAGGAAACCATAATAGATTATGTTAGATTGCACAAAAATAATGAAAGTATATTTAACAAAATTTTTCGTTACATAGTTTCACTTGTATCTTCTTGCACATGAAAAAACTCAAAAACTGCCTGGGTTTAAGTGACGTACATCATATATTATTTTCTAAAATCATGAGTGTTATCACTTCATTTAAGATATTTTTGAACATAATGATTGAAATTGCGTATTTCAAGAACTGCAATGGACAACTGTAGTATGTTACTGTTGTGTTTTTATGCATGCTTTATGAAGAGCAAAAGAAAATTAGAAATCAACTGATTTTATAATATTCATTCTTACATAAAAATATGTAACACATTCGATGAACGTTGTTACTCTTATAAGAAATTGAAAGGAAATATTCTGTTTACTGAACGGAACCGGGTATTTCAAATGCAGTACGTGTGAGAAAAATGACTCGGTCCCTAAACTAATTTTCAATCTAAGCCCTATTCTATTTCTGCGTGATTTTGTGAAATACTTCAATTAAAAATATTTATTAAGACATATTACTCGAACTTTACATTGTTATTACTTTTGTACTCACATGGAAAATATTTTGCAAGGACAATCTTCGGTGATGGGAAACTCTAGTACCTCTGCCGAAGTACACATATTTCACTCTTTAATTAAAAGCTCTAATACCTATAACATAGTAAGACACATTAATACGAAATAAAATATTCATAATTATACGTCAACTTTATTATTTCTACTCAATGTAATGCTGTTAATGCATTAGACACTGTTATAAAAGAAGGTATTGGATTAACATTCTGCCATTTTGTCTCGCTAAGTGAAATTTTCGCCTCCTCGAGTGACAGACCTAACATTGGCTCATTCGCATAACAATATCATTCTCTGCCTTTACAGCTCTCAACAACACTCATCAATGCAGCGAAACAGCATCCTTTCAATCACCATCCGACAACCGAACCGCAGTTCAATTGTTTCACCGGAGCGGCCGAGAGTTAAAAAAAAAAAGACTCACGCATGCTACCCAAAGGGAAACCACGCGTTGCTGAATCCAACTGAACGCGACTCATTGCTTTGTGTTGGGACGGAGCCCTTCTCTCTTTTCTGGCATGTACAGTTGAATCGAGATGGCGTGTATCGATATTTATTATACGTTCCTTTATGCGCTTCGTAGATGAGAGACATGGCGGTTTTTTCGCGAGTTAGATCTCCACGCGTCGTTCAGACGGAACGCCCGGGGTGTTTGACAAGTTGCAAACCCACGTTGACGCATGTTTACTGAACTATGAACTCGTAAACTATGAATATGTCGGGTGTTTCTAAAGTTAAAGCTTCAGTTTTCTCATGCACATGTTGGTGATTAATAACAGTTATACATAAAAACTTACGCTGATTTCTCGGAAAACCTCCTGTCTTTTCACAAATTAAGCTTTAAATCTACCACCATACTGGTGTATAACTGGTACTTACATATTTCTCGACGTACGTTCGTAATTAATGATTATTGTAATAAATATAAAATATTCGAAAAATTTTATGCTTACATTAAAATTTAAGAACCTTTCAATTACACCCGTAGAATACAATATCAATGGATTAAACATAATTATAGAATACTTTATCACCAGATAAAACCATAATTACTGAGTGGAAGTATTCGCTTTATTTTTGAAAATATTTAAGAATTCAAAAATGTATTTCTATTTTGAGCGTAATAAACCGTAAATAGCTTCTCCAAGGGCAATTAATAATTTTCAAATCCACGTGTCAATGTGCATAATTAATCAATAAATCTACTAAAGCACTCTCGAGCAAGCAGCTTCCGTTTGCGTCTTTTCGAGTTGATTTATGGGTCCTTTTCTCACGACTGTGCAACGCGTAGGGCTCAGCGCGCGAAGAAGGGTGTGTACAAGGGAGTTCTAAACACCACTCACCGCCTATTTATCGCTCACGACGAACAACGCCACAAACACCTCCTGCTTCACTACTCACTCAATCATTCCTATCAACCTCTTGCTCTAGAGTATATTGAACATCATCTACACCATTGCCTACTTCGTAGCTTTCGCCGTTTTACGGTCATGGCTCTAAATATTTATACATGGCATCTCGTCTTCAATTTTGCATCACTTTGTAATGGTCATACCACACTCAATATTGTTGTGATTTATGCGATTTGTATTTGCTCCCCCATTGCCCGCAGAGTGTGGCAGTCTACAAGTGTGTAACATATCAGGATTTCACAACGCTTTCCTTATCACTTCCTCCTACATTTCCTCCTTTCCCTCCCCATATGCTCATTCTTCGTCCTCCACTTTCTTCTTTCTCATTGTCCCTCTGTTCACCACGTAACGTTCTTCCCTTCCACAACTTAATTCCGGTTGCTTCTCCACCTTACCATTTTCCTGCTCCACTTCTTCGTTTCTTCGCTTTGTCCTCTTGCTCCATCTTCTTCTTCTTCTACATCTTCTTCACCACTCGAGGCTGCGTCGTAGCAACTACCGGTGCACGTAATACCTTCAAAGGAGCCAGTGAGATGCCCCGAGAGCTCTAAGCGAAGAGATGCCTCCAGCTGCAGCCTTGAGCCGAGAGGTACGGAAAGTTGTTCATCGCTCCAGTGGATGTATGAAATTGTCGGTGGCTTATTAATTTTCTGCTCGATGCAAATTCTTTATCACTTCACAAAGTTCTTAACATGTCATTTGGCGCTCAAAGCACTTTATATTTTGACTGGATTTCGTACAATAAACGCCCTTCTTCTCTCCCCCAAAGAAACAATAGAAGGTGTGCGCAAACATTTATAGTTGAAGTAACGAAAAGTAAGAAATTTCCGTGGAGTATGTATTTAAAAAGTCAGTCCATTTATATCAGATAGAACATGATGAACTAAAATAAAAAATTGAGAAAAATTAATACAATTTTAATATATTAGTTTATCTGTGTTACTTAAAAATTCATTGAAATATATTACGCGATTTTTTCAGGTCATTTTACCTCTTGATTGGTCTTGAAGATGGAGGGATAAATAATCGTTTAAGGAAAATTTACGTTCATTTCTTGTGACAAAAATGAATTTGTAGACGAAGTATTGCATTAAATTATTCAGTATAGACATGCCGGAGAAATGCTGATCTAAAGATCGAAAGTGAAAGCGTGTTGTATTCTCTCACACCTGAGAATAAAAATTAGTTTAAAAATTTTAAACAGATAAATAAAGTTAAATAATATCAATCGAAAAATGCTAGTTAGAAAAGAGCTACTGCGGTGTACCACACACCTGAAAAATGTCCTGGGATATATTTTCATTTTTAGGGTTCAATTCCTCAATCAAATTACACTTTTACTCTTGAACTTAAAAATAATGATCTAGGGTGCCTGTTCAGAATGATGCAAAGAAAGTACAGAAACCCTCTCGATCTTTCCCCTATTGATGTCCAACAGAATGATTATGTTGCAGCTACGTCATCGGCCTCAGAGAGGATCAGCATCCAACAAATTCTGTTGGTTGTGGAACGAGAACTTGTGAAATCTTATGTGATCGCATTCGTCCGTAAGCGGTTTCGCAAAGCATCAGAGAATAGACCAAAGCGCACGAACGGACAAACGCTGCAACGATGCTGCTTCATGGTAGGCATAGAACGGACATAGGAGGTACCTGCTGAATCGATGGCGGTTGCGGCGGTGGTTAGCGAAGGTACGAGAGGCACTAAATCCCTCAAGCATCCAACCGCCCGCAGTGCCCACTTTGCCATTGGCGATCGAAAAGGAATTAAGGCTTGTTTACGTAGTTGTTAAAACGTTTATTCGCTCGAACCAATCCATGGATAATACATTAAAAAAGGCAATTGAATCTCTTCTTCGGTAGAAGGGGTATAAAAATGGAATCGTATGAATTCTCCTTTCTGTGGACCGGTATCATCACAGTAAAGTTATTCAAATGCATACTTGGTGCGTGAACTGCCACGTTAACGACGGGTAGCTGGACAATGTTAACAAAACACCATATTCCGGGTAATTAGGAGGGTAGGTAAACTTAAATTCCAGACGACCACAACCTTGAAAGGTAGACATAAAAAGAAAACATTTAAAAGAAATAAAAAATATTAAAGAAATGATTAATAAATTAAAAGAACTAAAAATAGACTATACATATCTACAACTGACTCCTGTCATGCATGAACATATAAAACAATTACAATTAAAAGTAAAAAAACATTAGACAATACAATATTAAATTGAAATGGTTTACATTCTTTGTTGGTTACTATTCTCTTTAGTATTTTTATAATTAGCAGCTTACTTAAGGTTAGATCAGACGTTTTAATATAATTTGATATGTTGAAACTCACAGATTCGTGATTGCTTTGAACAACATTTATTGACCAAACTTGAGAGTCTTCTTTAAGGTCGTCGTGCAGTTTTTTTCTTGACTCTGGTAGTAGCAAATCATGGAATGTGGAATCTCACCACTTTGAATTTGACAACTTGATGAGTTGAAAAGGAACAAAACTTGTTCTCAATCAGTTTGAAGAGAAGTTACTTCACTTTTCATTGACTTTATAACATTAAAAGATAGACTGTTTTTTGTTATTCATTGTTCTTTTATACAAAATGATGATTCAAATTCAATATTCTTTCACTCTCCTTTCAATAATTTTACAACTTTGACTGATTCACTTTAGTTTCTAATCACTATTTTTTACTGCATCACTGATAATTCAATAGTTCACTGTTCTTTCACTTGCCTCTCAATAACTTTAAAACTTGACTGATTCACTGTGGTTCTAACCATTGTTGTACTGTATAACTGATAACTCAATAATTCACTGTTCTGTATATGTCGGGATGACTGCTATGTTGTATAACATGACTACTCTTCCCGATGTTCTGGCGAGTAGTGTCTAACCGACGCTGTGGTCGTACTCTTCTAACCGCCTTTGACACAGGGGAACCATTCTAGGCTGAACTTTTTGATTCATGCTTTTTACCAAAAAAAATTTGTACCTTACAAATTTATGTTTCACTTTACTGGATATTTATAGAAATTTGTTTACAAATACTTAGGAGTTATATCGCACTTTAATCTCCTTTTCTAATTGTTGCATTGTTCTCATTATGCTTGCGTTGGTTGCTTTATTTTATTTTTCTTTGGTGGCGTTTGTAGTTTAAAATTACTAGAATAATACTTATCTGAACTTTCATGCGCGAGGTTTCCTTAACCACTTTAATTTCTTATTTTTCCTGCCAACGAATTGAATTTATGTAATGAAAAACACTAATGCACTAACGCAGATATCATTCTGAAAAACTACTACTAACAGAAGCTTCTAGATATGTTGACTCAATACTTCTGTTAATGCTCCGAGACGCTTCAGAAAGTGAGATTTTCTGAATTCTGCGTGTATAGACGCTTCGGGTAGATAGATGTTGCGCAACCTTATGAAATCGTTCGTTACAAAGCTTCAAAACAAGACGCCTTATTCGGTTGACTGTTGCGTAACATGAAATATTTGATGCAGCACGAAGGGGGTATGTAAACCGTGATCTATGTGAGGAAAACCCCTCAGATGAAGGAGGAAAGGTTTGTCGTAAATTAGAGGCCACACTTGACTTTGAAACGCGCTGGTGAGAGGACGAGTGATTTGGGAGTACATCACCTGTGGACGAGATATTCGCAGCGATCGAGTCTGTGAAAGGTCATTTCCTTTCGCACGTGGCCGACACTTCAAATTGCTGCGCTAACTGATTTTCGAGTCGTGACAAACTCGAACCAACTGTAGAGTTCTGAACTCTGCTTTCTAACGTGAAAACGGTTCGTGAATTTCGAACTATTTAATTTAAAAGACAAGTAGAAGTTAGAAGAAAGAGGACGTAAATATTTTGTATATGCTTTTCTCTCAGGGACTTGCTGTCCTTCCAGAATTGTTATTTAGTTAAAGAAACTTTGTTACAAATTTCAGTTCATTTGAATTAGAATATATTTAAAATTCAACTTTTCATTCCATAAATTTAAGCAAATAATTTCAATTTTTTAACGTTATAATGTTATAATAATTAACGTGTTCTTATTCTCCTAAATCACATTTTCTTGTGGTCAGATGTGTACCCCTTCAGGGGATAAGTGACCACAGACATCTCCTATGCTCGTAGCTCTTAAACCCGGTTTTCATGTACCTACGCGTCGGATGCGTATATTAACTCATAACTTCCGAGTACCTACTCGTGGAGGAGCGTTTGCAATGTCAACAGCCTGGAAAAAATTGCAACGGACCGGGACTCGAATCCGGGAATTTCTACTCTGTCTGCGGGTGTGCTATCCACTGCACCAACGGCCTCGACTCCCAAGTCCGTGTGCGACCGTACTTAGGGGTACGTGACCCAGGTTCACCGGATCAGGTCAGGTGGAAGTTGCGCACGGACTTGGGAGTCGAGGTGGGTGGTACATCGAATAGCACACCTTGCATCCTAGCAGAGCCCGGGTTCGAGTCCCGGTCCGTCGCAATTTCCACCTGGCTGTTGACGTTGCAGATATGTATCATGTTTAAGAATCTTATTGCTAAATGTTGCAACTAGCTGGAAATGTACACAAATGAGATTTGAGTATTCTTTCGTGTTTCAGTACCTAAAATGACATATATTCGTAACTTCCTTTATCGTTATAATTATTCGAAACATTAGTTTGAGATAAATGATTTATTTTCTTCTAAACGTATTTAATCAAAATAATAATTACACCTTGAAAATAACGATCAATCTAAAACTTTAAAAAAACTTCCATTCATCGCTGTCTAAATAATTGGAGGTAATTTGCCATATGACAACTTTTCTGCTTTAAATACCTTTTGTTGTTAATTTTATTTTCGATTTATTTCTGGAATTATTAAAAATTAAATTTCAATTAGCAGCATGAAATACGTGCGTTTCATTCTCTAATTTCTTTTTTTCATTCCCTAAACGAAGTTCCAGTCTCATCGAATGGAAATTATCTGCTTGAGGGGGATGTACCCGTACTGATAATGACGTGGATAGAGCACAGAGGTGACAGTTGCAAATGTGTGTCATTCTCCATCCTAATAACTACAACGGCAACGCTAACGTACTAACGATGCGACAGACTGGCACAGAAATTGTGTTGATTGAGATAATACGGATGGTAATACTAATGGGGTCATAAATATCGTATTATGGTTACGCAGATATCAATGATGAACACAATGTCGTTGCATTACTAGAGGGGGCGAATATTTCATCTGCGTAAATCAGTAAAGTACGTCCTGTTTCTACTGGAGATACTATCTATCTAGTCAGTTCTATCTACTTCTTCAAACTAAATTTCGAGACTGTGTAACTAGAGTTAACAGTAGATTCAAATAATATATTTAATAAAGGTATATTTCGAGAGAATTATCAAACTTGATTTTATTTGTCATAATACTTTATTCTTACATATTTTGCTTATATTGGATAATAATAATAATAATAAATAGTCAAAAAACAGTACAAACTGCGTATGACCACGTGGAGGACAATAAACTAATTTACTCTCCGGAAGCAAGAAAGCGACCATCCCATCAATTCCGATCAAGGGCCCTAAGGCAGAGGCGGATTCAAATATTTCAGCAAAAATTTCTAGATAAGATAAAAAGTTAGCTGAGAGTTACAATACTAATAAAATATTAACATGTTTGTAATTTAAGATAAAAAAATTATTTTACATGTACAAATTACTATCAAACTATAGATTATTTTGAGTATAGTGTTTAAAAATCATAAGAATTGAAATAACACTAAATTCACGATTTATTACTACAATAAACATACCCCTAGACAAAGCCTAGAGAACCTGTATAATAAATCCGCCTCTACCCGAAAGAAAAACGGAGCAAAACCCGGGCCATGATGGGGTTACAGAATTAATGTACACAGCCGTGCCAAAGTTGAGTACACATAAAATTAAATTAAAATGAATCATAAGATACAACAATCATGCAAGAACATAGTTTTTGAAATTGTTGTACGTTATTTAAAAGTACTACAGAAATGGCGTGATAAAGTACAAGACGGATGTAACTTTTATTAAAATCAATAATTTCTTTTACATTGTAGAAGCACTGGTGCAGGAGATAGTTTTTAACCGCAGATTTGAAGAGATTCAATTGCATAATATGATTTATATTTTTGGGCAGGGAATTATATAGAACGATTCCCGAATGATATGGTCCTTTTTGGCAAAGAGTGTTTGACACTCTAGGACGATGAATATTATTACTATTGCGAGTATTGTGTTCGTGAACAAGACTGTTTCGTATGAAGCAAGGGTGGCACTTCAGTAATTCGGTTTTAACAAAGACAACCATTTCATAAATAAAAATGCAGGGAAGTGTTAAAATATGTATTTCCTTGAATAAAGGTTTACATCGTTTAAGAAAGCAAATACGGCGCTTTTAATGGAAAAGAATTTCCTAAAACCGTGTTGATCGTCAGAGAATGTTATTTTTTGATAAAAAATCTAGAAGACGTTTATAGAACAATTTTTCTAGCATTTTTGAGAAACTTGGTAGTAGAGATATTTGTCGGTAATTTGCAATATTAAGTTTGTTTCCTGTCTTGTGTAAAGGTTCCACTTTAGCTCTCTTAAATATGTTAAAAAGCACCTATTTCGATAAAGAACTATTAAAAATATATAGGAGTGATTTTAACATAGCGTGGGACGAAAATTTAACAATAAACTCTGTTATTTGATCTATGGCTGTTGAAAATTTGTTTTTTAATAAGCTGATGATTCTCATGACTTCACTGGCGTTAGTTTCAGATGTGAACATAGAATTGGGAACGTGGGTGGATATAATTGGAGGACATTGGTTTGGATATATTAAGTTCGTTATTTTACCTACTTCTGAGAAGTATGAATTGAACAAATTTGCGATGTCCTGAGGATTTGATACAACACATGTTTCACATAAACGAATACATATGCTTAGTCTGTGATAATTATCGTTTCGTTCACTGACTTCCTATATAAATACTTAAAAGAGAAGCATTACATATTTCTAACATGAGATAGTTCTTGAGTATATCGAGAGTAGTGTAGTTTACAGCTATTTCAACACATATTAAGGAGACCGAATTTAAAATATGATGATATTTTAGGTCTTACAAATGTAAATAATCAAGATAATAAGTCAATAAGAAAAAAGTTACTGCTATTGAGCATTGAAATACACCTGCTAACTATATAGAGTGAGTGTATTTCTACCCCCATTTTCTTAGTCCTACTTCTAGTCTATACTTGCTTTTTACAAAAAAAACGAACCTATGTCTGCAAACCTGTAACGTCTTAGTATTTCTTTGCATATAGTTTTTAGAAGAATTTGAATATAATTGCAAGACATCGTATGGAAATGGTATAATTCGAATCACAAATTACTTATAAATATTCCTATAAATTCTAATATTTATACAGTGTTTGAAGAAATTAAATCTCATTGCCTACAAGTGATGTGTATTGTCGAAAGTAATTTCACATAATTTGCGATTCTCTTGTTTTGCATACATGTGAAAAGGAATTAAATAAATATAGAAAACTTTTGTCTCAAATATGAACTAATAACACAAAAGTTTAATTCTCGAGTTATAAATAATATAAAACTACTTAAGGAACAAATAAATTACATCTTCTAGTGACATATTTATCCACGATATAACAATTTGGAAGTAATCGTGCAGCCTAAAAAAATAATCGGAGATCAATAATATGAAAACCTCGTTTCAGATATGAATAAATAAAAAAAGACAAATCCCTTTTATTTATTCCAATCAAATTGAAATGTATTAACTCATATTAATACCATAGGTTCTTTTCTTTATCTTTCTTCCTATTTCTTTCTCTCTTTCTCTTTTTCTTTCTTTCTTTTTCACTCTTTCTTTTTCTCTCTTTCTCTTTCTCTTTTTCTATCTTCCTATCGTTCTTCTTATCATTCTTTCTTTATCTTTCTTCCTCTTCCCTTATTTCTCTTTTTCTTTTTTTCTTCCTTTCATTCTTTTTCTTTATTTCCTTCTTTTCCTTTCATTCTCTCTTTCTTTCATTCATTCCTTCCTTTCTTGTTTCTTTCCGCGTTTTGCTTGCCTTTCTTTCTCTCCTTCTTTCTCTCTCTCCTTCTTTCTCTCTCTCTTCTCTGTCTTTCTTTTACTCTTTCTTTCGTTCTTCAATTATTTTTTCTTTCTTTCTCCATCCATTCCTTTCTATCTTCTTTTCCTTGTTCCTGTTCGCGTTGTTTCTCTTTCCTTCTTTCTTTCTTTCACTCTTTCTTTCTCTCACTTTTCTCTATTCTTGTTTTACTTTTTCTCTCTATCTTTCTTTCTTTCCCTCTCTCTTCACGTGTATTGTCTAACGTAATTTCACATAATTTGTGATTCTTTTATTTTTTCATATATGTCAAAAGAAATTAAATAAATATAGGAAACTTTTGTATAAAATATGAATTAATAACAAAAAAAATTATTTCTCGTGTTATAAATTACATTAAACCACTCAAGGAACTAATAAATTACATGTTCTAATAATACAATTATCTACAATATAACACTGGTTGTAATCGTGCAGCATATAAAATCGTGATCCGAGATAAATATTACAAAAAACGTGTTTTAGATTAAACATATACTAATTACACTATGAATACAGTATATTTTAGAAAGACAAAATAGTTGGAACAGTTTTTGAATATTTTTCAAAAGTATACTTTAATCTTCAAATGAAGTAGCCTTTGCGTTCAAGTAAAGCGAAAGTTTAAATCACCTGCGCAAATTCTCTCTCTTTCTAGCTATTCCTGGTTGAAATTATTTATTTCATCTACGACTATAAGAAGAAAGGTTTGAAATACGTTATCTGATCAGACGGCCTCGTGTTACTCTGTAGAGGGGGAATTTGAGTTTATGGAGGAGCTTAGTAAAATTGGACGATGCGATTGCTATTTTATTACTACGAAAACTGTTAGTTTAAATTAATAGAGCATATACCTTTTTCTTTAGTAAATATTGTACTCCAAACGTATAATGTTGTCAAACTAGATGCTATATGAATAAATATTTATTTAAAATATGGTTTGGATATATATTAGACCCGTTTCCTACTCAATATTTATTAAAATAAAGTTTTAATACTTGGGGTATAATTACGAACTCGTGAATTTCTTTTAGTATCATTGTTTCCTTTAAATATAAATTATTTGCTTTTAAATTCAATGTAAAAATTTTTGCACATGTTTATTGAAATTTTGAAGAGTTTTTCTAAATTCCTCGTAAAATATATCATTGAACACTTTCATTTACACATGAAGAAGCTAAAATATCGAAACTTAAAGAAAATATTAATACAAATTATTTTATAGAATCTTTGTCGTCTTGTCGGCAGATAAACTTTGTCGTAAACTGCCCTGCCACGTTCCCATGTGTGTGGTAATGCTACGTTGCCGAATAGACAATTTTACGGTGTTTGTTTGCGATTTTCCCAAGCAACGTGAGTGCACGAATTAAGGTTTCGTTCATTACAGCTTCCAATCTGGTATTTCGAGCTGAATTGTGGTATAAACCATTTTCAAAAATCAGTTCACAAGTGTCACTGGGATTCAAACCCACAATCATAGCTCTGCTTTACTGTTCTCAGCCAATTACACTTTTGCTGGAGGAGGTAAAATGTCTGTTGAAAATGTCGATTAAATTACAATTAAAATGATTGTATTTGATACCAGAACTTTGTAATCTTATCTTATCTGATCAGATAACAGGTTCCCCCTCCACAGAGAAACACGAGGTTATCTGATCAGATAATATAAGATATTGGGAACATTACTACTTACAGACGCAGTTAATAGAATTTATTTCAACAATGTATACTAAATAATGATATTATGCTGAATTATTAAAATGATTCTGAGGATGACGTCAATTTAATTTCAAAGTATAATTTCACTTTGTTATTACAAACATTACAAGGAATATTTATAAGTAATTTGTGATTCGAATTATACCAATTCCATACGATATCTTGCAATTATATTCAAATTCTGCTAAAAACTATATTGTATTATAGTATTACGCAAACGTTTTTTACAGAAACTAATATCTTTTACATTGCCTATGAAGACCTTGCGAGACAACGAATCTCGAGATGTCATTTAAATATAGAGAATGGTAAAGTTTATTGAAGTCAAGAATATACAGAATATTTTTGTTATAGAAGTCCAAAATGTGTATAATGAAAAAATACAAAATATTTCTTAAATAGCGGTGTAATGAAACATTTTATCTCGTTACGATTTACCAGCGGTACGTTGTTTTCTATTAGTCTGCCAAATATGGATGCCGTTTCAAATAGACCTACAATTGGTCGAACGAAACTTCCCCAGCCGAAGGGGAATGAAGAGGAGAGAGGCGTTGCAAACTTAAGAAAATCAAAACGGCTCAGAGCGTGGGACTTAGAAAAATAAATGGGCCCTTTTTTGTTTTCAGTAGTGTACCTGATTTCTATATAAAGCACAAACTGGAAATATATTTCAATTTATGGAATCGTATTGAGGTGTTTGCTACATTTCTATGGCATTAATGAAAGATGTATATGTAAAAAAAAACTAATTTTGCAGTCTAATTCTCATAATGCGAGGAAAAAATGTAGCTACGGAGACTAGCAACAAGTAAAAATACAAGTCATTTTGTAAGTTAAATATTTATCACTGAAACAAAATTTTAATACTAGGTACATCCCTTGTAAAACGCAACAAGCAGTGGTAAAACAGAAAATCGAAAAAAAAAACTTTTTAATGTTGCGCTTCAGTAAAGTTAATGAAGAAATTCATTAATACCGATCTATATTTGTAAAACTGATGTAAAATAATATTACCTACACCTTGCTGATAAATGACAAAATTTATATGTACCTGAGAGATATTAAAGTATGTATATTTTCACATAAATTGGGTATGAAAACACTCCAATACATTTATGTCACCAAAAACAATAACACAATTATATCTGATGCAATATTTCATTTGTCCACGTAAGTAGCACTCTGTTACCCATTCCGAATGAGAAGCATTAAATAATTTTGTGATATTTTTAATTAATAACATCCTGGGACAAATGTGATTATATTATTTGACTTCCTTCATAGTGTCCGTCCCAAGAGAGTGTTCCTGAGCTGTCCTCCGGAAACCAAACCAAAACATTTCCTTCTTAACATAAGAAAGTATTGGTTTGCTAAGACAACGCGGTCCCTTCTGTCCGCGGTATTTTCCACTGGCCATTCACCTACATGTCAAGACATTTGACTGTTTGCTCTGTGGAATGTTTTACGCGCAAACAATGACCAAAACTAGCTCGCGATGACTACGAAATGATAACACACCCACTTCCCAGTAGTGCGACAGCTGCTCTGTGACATCTGGAAATGTCAGCTGAGGAAGAATGATAACAGATTAAGGGGCAGGAGAAGACGATGTTTTTGCAGGTATGGAATACACGTAGGGTGGTATCATTTTCAAGACAGGAAACCGAAAGGATCATTCTTGTGGGATGGTCTCTGTACTTCTACGCTGGGTCATCCCTTCCTCTCTGAACGTGTGCTATCGCAAAGATGGTTTCGGCGGAGAGCAACTTACCACTCCATCACTTTTGACATCGGGAACGTCAACAGAAAGTTATCACAACTAATATTCATGATACAAAAGTAAATATCAAGTATAATGCATAAAGTTTCCCTACTTTTTTCGAAAATGTGGTTTGTACAAGGGACTATATTGGTAATATCAATATTCTCTCGTCGAATTTTAATTCCTTTCATATAGTTTTTATTTCATTTTTATTAAAAAAAGTTGACATTATTTATCGTTTCATATATACATTGTAATCAAACATTCCAATTAATTAGACGCGCACGGTACGCTCCTTACGTCCAACGAAAAGTATTTGAGAAGACCATTATTACGAATTTAAATCGTTGAAGCAATTACATTTTGCTATACTGCGCAGATATTCTAGATATGTTCTTAGTAAATAAATATTGGATAATTGAGAAAAATGCTCAGCATTTAAGTTTGAACGATAACAATTTTTCCTTTCAACAATTTAAAAAGCTATCTGAAAGAGGTACTCCCCCACTACTCGCTGGTTTCCTGTTTCCTATCAATGAGTTACTTTCGTAGCAAAAAAAATGTACTCCCGTATATTACCCGAATAGTTATACTAATTTCCTAAATCATCTAGCCTAAATATTTTTCTCAACTCAGATCTGATGAAATATTTCTTGCATTAAATCGGTCAAGATTTAAATATGACTTCATTTGAATAGTTCATTCCTCACATCTTTTATGTTTATTTATTCAAAATAGTAGTTTCTATTCAAATAGTTGATAAGTGCATTAGTAACTAAATATTTCCAAATGTAAATACGTGTGAGGTTGATTCAAAATCATTTTGCAACTCATGAGTATTTCTATTAATTTTTATTACTATTAAAAAAAGAAATGCATTTTATGAAACGATGATTGTTCGTTTATCGCTCCTTGTTCCCAGAAAACGCTCAATCAATTTTGATTAAATTCATTTGGTACAGGAGTTTGTGGAAGATACACGGTCGGAGCTATCTTTTAATTAGTGGGAATGTTGCATATATGATCAATTCCTCAATTCCCAGCAATTTAAACATAATATATTAAACGCAGTGGACGAGCAATTTTGAAAACGTAAAACTGAAAATAAAACGATTTTTGTATCCTTTGTTCTGTGTGTTCGTAACGCAGTTGCATTACTGTTTCCAGTCGAATTGTAAACGAAAAGATTATATTTTTCTCCTTATATTTTTTTCTATCAAATGTGTTTTCTAAAACAATTTTATTTTTCTTTCGTACATTTTTTTATTCATACCCTTGCCGTAGAAACTTCAGCTGCGAAGCTACAATGTTCTTATCGCCTGCCGCAGCAACTGAACTACCCACTAGGCTTCTTTTTGTTCTTTGTGTAACTCCGCCTTCTGCCGCAGCGAGAGCTGTGTTGCTCATTGGTCACGTCGAGGCGTGGGTTGTTGCACCCTGATGACGAAGGAGAAGCGACGTTTCTTTTACAAGACGGAAAGAAAAGAGTATTGTGGGAGGGATACATCAGTAAAAAAAGGTTGTTCGTGTATAGTTGGCACTGTGAGACTTCTGGGTTTTTTTGTACTTGTTTGTGGTCTATGAACTACGCTAGTTGATTTTATACGACAAAACCAATAAAAAAGGAAACAAATAACACTAAAGATTTGGAAGGGCAAATAATAATTGCAGTTTTATTAACTTTAACTTTATTGACTAGAAAATTATATACAACAATACAATTGTCGATTTAAATTCCAGCAGAGGTAAACAAAGTTACATGTGCGCTGAACTTGTCCACTTACATCTTTTATATATATATATATATATATATATATATATATATATATATATATATATATATATA
>NNCF01128250.1:137704-156829 GCA_002313205.1 Laupala kohalensis
ATTTTGTATAACCCTTTTTTTAATTTATTTTTTAGATCATTTTGTGCTTTCTATTTTTTGAGATCATACGGTAATAGATTGAAAAATTTGATTGCATTGATATTATTATATTTTGTGCTTGGAGGTTTTGATATTTTCGGTATCTCAATGTGTTTATTTCTTGTTCTTCTTTTTTAACTTTCTTGTCTGTATCTAAGACTACTGCAGTTATATCGTAAGGATTTGTAAGCAAATTGTCTTATATTTCTAGAAATGTCTTTACAAAATTTATTTTTATTTATAATTCTCTTCCATATATTTTTTATGTTTTGCAAGAGAATACCTTACTATTTGCACCACCCCATGCTATTACTCCATAACTAATAATGCTATGAAATATTTATAGATTAAAATTAATTAACTTGGGAGCTTCTTGAGGAAAGGTCAGTATAGGGTTTAGGGCTTGTATATCAATTGCACTGTACTTCATACTGTTATATACATATACACACCTTGCTTCATACTTCTCTACAAATCTAATATAGGAGGGCGTGTTCGGTAAGTAAGTACCGTTTCGTTCTACCGCCAACGCAGCGCTAGTGTCGCAGTTCCGCGCATGCACACTCGTCTCTCTGGTTCATTTTGTTTTCACTGACCTCATTATAGCCGAATTGTGTTGTGTTTACGTTTGTTAGTGATAGTTCAAAACGTTTAAGGCAATTTCTGAGCCCGCCGACTGTGAAGTGCATACTGTAATACGGTTTTTAAACGTAAAGAATGTTGAGCCAGCTGAAATTCATCGTCAGCTTGTAGAGATTTATGGTGGAAATGTAATGATTGATGGATTGGTGAGAAAGTGGGATAGACAATTCAATGATGGACGAACCAATGTTCATGATGAAGCACGGAGTGGGCGGCCTTCTGTTGTCAATGATGGTTTGATTTAAAAAGTGAATAAAACAATTCGTGAAAACAGACGGTTCACAATAAAAATGCACTGAAGGTGAAACCATCAATTTGGTACGATACTGTGAAACATTGAGAAAACTTCGGCGCGCAATTCAAAACAAAAGGTCAAGACATTGTGTTGCTTCATGAAAACGCACGTCCCCATTATGCTGGTGTCACTCAGAACCTTATTAACAATTCGGCTGGGAGCAGTGCGATCACCCGCCGTACAGCCCCGATCTCGCACCTTCTGACTACCACTTGTTCTTGAACTTGAAGCGTGATTTTGGAGGAAGGCGCTTTGACAGCGATGACGACGCAAAAAACGGTGTTCAGCAGTGGCTGTCTTCACTGGTGGCATCTTTCTACGAAGAGGACATAGAAAAGTTGGTTTCCCGCTATGACAAATTTCTGAACAATGGTGGCATATGTAGAAAAATAGTTTAGGAAATGCACTTTCATGTAAAAATAAATTTTGTTTAAAAAAATGTTTTTGAGTTGTTTTTAAAAAATCGGTACTCACTTTCCGGACACGCCTCGTATATACTCATTTTCAATCATTTCCATCACCATCAGGTTACACTCACTTCCGTCCTGTAAATTCCAATACCCATCTCATACATTTCAACATGTTTTTACGAAATTTCGTTAATATTAATTGAAGTGTTAATTTTGAAATAGTAACTATAACTGTCATGCGACAGTAAAATGAATGTTTTCATGCAGCTGAAATCATTATTTTCTTCCTTTTTATTTAAAAAGTATTTGTGAACATTGATGAATTTGTCCAAAATTATTAATGTGTACTTTTACAAGAGAGATAACAAATGTGAAATAACATAAGAAAGTGAACTTCAGTAATCTTCATTACAAGTTATAACTCGAATTCTCTTCTTTTTAAGTAAATTCAGGAAAAAGGTTACGAGTATTATGAATCCGATATCCTTTTGTAGAAGTGTTTGCCTTGTTTTACGTGCTATAAAAAAGTAAGTAAGAGCTTTATTACATTCCGATTCCGAAACACGGCCCCTTGATCTCGAGAAGTCCTACAAAAATCTCGCCACCAACACGAAAGTGTAGGACGTTGCAAACATTCAATGCTTACACTTCGAAAATAAGCTCTTAACCCTTTGAAACAAGCGTAGCGTTTAAATTAAGGGAGAATCGCCTGCAACGCAACGCGTTTCGTGCTCCAGTCTCTCGGGGAAAAACAAGAGACAGCCTCTTCGCCAGCGGCCAAAGAGGCGATCTAGCTGCGAGCGAAAGCGTTTCTAAGCGGTAGCTAATCACCGTTGGAGAAACGACGGAGGGGGTGTGAGAAAGACAAGGATGGGAAGGTGGGAAGGGGTGGAGTTTCCAGTAGAGCGCCTGCGGCATCTAACGGTCGTCTCGTAAAGCGTCCGACGCCGGCGCCACGCCTCCGACGGCCGTAGAGCCCTCTGCTTCCCTTCTTCGTCATCCACGCCCTCTGACCCTTCTTAGGTAGAGCTAGCGCAGATACAACATGCAACAAGACAATATCCCCACGTCTGCTACATTATTACACTCACCAGAAATATATCATTAGAGTTCCCATAAATTATATAACTTGTATAGTTCATTGTCTGTAAAATATTAATTTTCATATTCTTTTGAGAAAGAGATTGTCATTATTTTTTGGTATCTTATCCCGGAAATAACTTTAGAAAATATTACACAGACAAGATCATACCTATATTTCTGTTGAAAAAGATTAATAATATCACCAAACGTGTTTTGATTGTGAGACCTAAAATATGGCTTATATTATATATAATATTAAATATCTAAAAAACATTTTCATGGAGTATCTACGTGACTGGCAAAGATGGAACTCGAAATTATTTCGTCTAAAATCCGAATTTCTTAAAGTACTTGAAGATTACCTATATTTTAGAAAAGTAGGAAATAGTTTAAATACATTACAGAGCGCGAGTAAAATTAATATTAAGTTGAAAGTTATCAGCCATGTTGATATTCAAGGATAGGTTTTATCACGAGTTGGCAAAGAAGACAAATGATTGGTACTATCAGACGTTTTGGAACATTTATTGCTCCATCTTCAGAGCTATAATAGTGTGGATGATATACAAAGCATAAAATAAAAATAACAATAGTATACATCAAATGTATGAATAAATTACCGAGTAACCCAAAGAATTGTTAATATGACATTAAATAATTAAAGCCTACATATTGTTGGTACACTTTAAAATGTAACGAAAAACAGCCATCTGGAGTAATGTGGTGTATGTCTCTAACAGAATGACCAAAGATACACTGGACGGATTTGATGTCGTGAGCCAAGACAACGTAACTTAATCTAGCACAGATTCTGAGAACACGAATCAGAGTCGTTATGACAACAGGATTAAACGGTTGTACAAAGACATAACAATGGACATTGCAACTACAATTCAATCGTTAAAGGTTACAGATATGCCATGGACAGAACAATGAATACATGTTCTTTATAACAATAAGGAGATAGCACAAAATAATAATATATGTACAAGAATTCCGTTAGAATTATTTAGAGGATATGAAATTATCACGAACAGTTAAGATGCTAATTGTAAGAGAAAGGGGGAGTACAATGAAAGAAGTACTGATTGTACTGTTACTGATACTGTCGTGATACTGTCTATGAAGTCTATGAAAGAAGTATTGATACTGTCCGATGTAGACATGGCCACCTCCATGTAAACTAGTCCACTCAATTTATCCTTTTCTGTTTTGGAGTGTTAAGTATATGTATTCATTGTTGTGTCTCATGTTTGTTTTTAGAAAGTCAAATCAGATTCACCTCGATGACATTACTGTTTCATATCTATCAACACCTTCTCATTCCGTCTCAACATCACATTCTGGCATCTTGATATTTACATGTGGGACCGATCCAGTTTCTTTTTACGGATTACAAAGTTCACTTTATATAAAACAACTGAAAGAGCCCTTATTCAATTTTGGTTATTTCATATATTATGAGCTTGCGTTTATGTGATTCGACAAATATGAGTTTATCCATAATGAAACTCTCTGACCTACATTTTCTCTTGACTAATTCGTAGGTCAAGCACTCCCCATTAGTAAAATGGTAGACCTCAACTATTCATTGAAGTCGTCATGAGATGTGGTTCAGTATCACGCTCCTTTTTGAACCCCGAGTCTACTCTTCCTGGCGCAATGTTCTCGAAAAGAGTCTGAACATTGTAATGTGAGTAAAAAGTCTTGTGATAGAACCGGGATTTGAATCTCAACAACAGCTCAAAAATCCATTCTCTACCCTATAAAAGACAATTTTTTAACATACCTTGGATTAATATGTTTTTCATAATCTTATAAGATTTCTCAATTCAATTATTTTAAATTAATTATATTAACAGATTTATTTCATGTCAACATACATCAGAGTACATGTTGTCCTAAGTTCCCTTCCTCCCAACCATACCCAAGATATACCTATAATTGACGTCGTGAAATATCGTGATATAAATCTATTATGAGCACAACTTAATACAAATTCTAATTTACCTTTCGTTAATAAAAGTCGTCGATATGTTACCGAATGAATAAATTTCGTTACACGTACAAAGAAACGCGCTCATACAAAGAATTAAAAAAGTTGTGACAAAATAGGCGACGTCAAAGCTGATTTGAAGGTACATGGAATATAATTCTTTCAATTACCCTGCCATTAGATTTTAAGTCAAGTATTAAAAATGAAGTATCATCAATTGAAACATCTCAAATTATTCAAACATGAATACGAAAATTTTTTAACTGTATATTTTTGTGCGTATAGTGTATTCTTGTGAACACATGAGCCACATCCTCTTCATTGTGTCGCCTGCCATCTTCGTATCCTCGATGCCATCAAGAATCGTGCTCCGTCGCTCAGAAGGGCACCCGGGGCTATGCCTGGGGTGTGGAGACATCCCCGACGCCGCCGTCAACGCCTCTTGTCACCACGGGCGTCGACTTCGGGAGAGAGAGAGAGAGAGAGAGAGAGAGAGAGAGGGTAATTTCCTGCGGCGTCCCCTGAGATGCGACGCACGGCCGCAGGGGCACCGCCAGCGCTAGCGGCGTCGACGGCGGTGGCTGAGTCGCACACGAACGACGATGGGTGTGAACGCGTTTCAGATGCCATCAGAAGAGGTCGCAATTTAAAAAAAAAACATAGTTGTCGGGACGAAGTTATGGATGATACGGGAGAGACACTTGGACGCGGATTACAACTTAATTTTTTTCAAAATTCCCTCTTTATCTTATCGGAAAATAACTTGTATTTCAATCGTTGAAAATTTTAAACTACGAATATCATTCCTCCACTTAAATGGAAACCTTGTACAGGCAGCAGTAATACATACTGAAAACACCCGAATCTTACAATTAACAGTATTGATATTGCTATCAACAATGTATCCAACAGTTTGGCAAAGTATAAAATTATATATACTTTGTTGAAAATATATAGTTAGACCTCTATTGGGAGTAATATATATGTTCGGGTTTCATGATTCGGTCTCTTCAGACATGAATTTTATTTCAGACACATGACATTTGCAATCGATCAAGTGAGGAAGAGAGTGAGACCTAGAAAGTATACTTTTGCTAGTGACGCAAACGTAAGAAAGATGAGTATTATCGCGTCGGCACGCAATTTTTGGCTCCCAGGCAATTTGCGTAAACCTGGTTGTTCTTTGCCTGATACAATAATCCTTCTCTGTTCATAGCTTCACTTTCGTTTGAGGTGAAATATCTTTTTGAGTGTTTAAATTAATCAAGTACAAAATATTTGGACAATAATAAAATATCATTGAGATAACGCGTTTGTTTTAGCTGAGAAACGTAATTTACAAAAATGTAACTTTCATTAGCTTTGATAATTTTACATATTGTATTTGGTTGTTCATGTGTTTTTTAATTTTATTTTTTAATCGGTTTGCTTCACTTTCTTGTGGAATCGAAAACAATGTGC
Source organism: Laupala kohalensis (assembly GCA_002313205.1). Classification (NCBI taxonomy): domain Eukaryota; kingdom Metazoa; phylum Arthropoda; class Insecta; order Orthoptera; family Trigonidiidae; genus Laupala; species Laupala kohalensis. The sequence goes on from NNCF01128250.1 coordinate 143,631, forward strand.
GTTGTTATTCGCAATCCAATTCTCAATTCAAAATTGTATGGGGTCAATGCAAACTCGGAATGACTTCTGATTTTTAACGTGTTATAGAGATTCGTGTATAACTGAAATTGTGATTGTGCACACGGCAACACAGGTTTTATTATAGTTTGAGTGTAACTCTAAATTTGTACCACAATGTGAGTAGTATGCTGTGTTACATTAAATTTGAAAGGTAAGGTGTGTTTCATTCTCACTGAACGATATATTTGCAGTATAGTGATACCGTAATAAAGTCTCTTCTTCGTTAGTCTCAATGCAGTTGCCAGTTAACAAAAAATCTTGTGTGTTGGGGTTTCGAATAGGCGCACGGGTAATCGTACTGTGGACTCTCCCAGAACACTTCTGCGCATGCGTACGAAAGATCAAACTATAACTTTCCCTCCCGGGAGATAATCCACGCCGTACCACCCTCCGCCCTACACTTCATGGACCTTGTGTCCGAAGGGGGTTCATTTGGGACGTGTACCATCCTCGGTCCTGTTGATGGCGACACTTCTCACAGAGCTATGCACTCTCCCTAGCAGTAATGGATAATGTGCATTATCGTACACAAGACGAACCCGAAGTTACCCAGCAGTTGACGATCAATCTTGTCGTTTTTTTCGACCTTCGGTGAATCAGGTCGTGGAATAAGGTCGTGGGTTTGAGCGAATAACACTTTGCTAAAATATGTCACCACAGGTCAGAATCAGAAGCAGATGGTAGGAAAAAGATAAATTAGCAGGTGACATCCTGTCTTTGACCATGCAAATGACTCGAATTCCAGTTACGAACTCCCAGACATATCAATTTTGTGACTTATAGTCAAAACTTATAGTAAAACTTAAATAAATAAGTTTTTAAAATTATTTTCTTACATTTTTTTAACTCTCAGATGCAAACGAGGTTAGACTTCCCGCGAGTCTTTGTACTGACCTCTACTGTCGACAACCACACACGACTCGGACAACCGCTCCTGTTACACTGTTACGAATAATTATGATCAACACTCTGGTCTCATGACTGTCGTGTATTTCAAACCCACTCCCAAGTCTAATCCTACTTTCGACTTTCTCGGTGCACTATCCATCCACTCCCCTCTCATATACTCACATCGCATTATTCAGTATAATGGAAGGATAACAGAGTAGGTTCTAATTATCACATGCCGTTACGCTCGAGTATCGATGTTGCATTGTTAGTTCCGCGATGATGTATTCGCGCGCTATCACAAAAAAATCTAGAAACAAGTAAAATGAAAATACATTTTTCATTAGGATTAGAAATTATGTGTAATATTCTTAAACCTCTTTCTAAGAAAGATATTTTTCACAATTATATTCGTAGAAATTCAATTTGGTATTGAAGTGTAAAATCAATATCACATAATTTGCAATATTTCAAAATTCATATTCTCTTTTTTTGTGTTTCAGGTACGAATTTTCACCATGACTTACGAGGAAGGAAGTTAATTATGATACTTCTTTAATTTTGTGAGTACAAATTCTTATTTCTTCTAATATGATTCATATGATATTCCAGTCATATTGATATTATTTAGTTATAAGTTTACAAAAGTTACAGAATTAGATTCGCTCAATATTTACACCATAGTTTAACCTATTCATTTACGAAAATATTTTTTTAACTTAAGTCATTTGTCAGTAACGAAATGATTCTGATAATTTTTCGAAAACGTTTTAGGCAATTGATATTATTAACTAATGTAAAAATCATAAAACACTTGTAATTTCAGTGAACCCGCTAAAGAAAATTGTTCTAAGTATTCTACTCAGATTTTTCGTGTGTATGATTGAGAACTGCTTAATTGTTATTGTTTTCTAAGGCATAATTTATTGGACTCTCCTCTTTCACCTTTTCAAGTACACTTCTAATGTATTTTCCAATCCAAGCATCCGCGTTCTCCTTCATTCTGGGGATCGCAAATTATAATCCAAACTGATGTGCTTCAGTTGATTATTAATATATATTATTGTGATAATTTTTAAAACTTGTCTTATCAATTTATAATAGATGCAACTCTGTCAGTACTTTTAACAACGAAAATTCAATATAAGCTTGTCATCGATGTTAGCAAACGTATTATTCATTCTTTATAACGCTAAAATAACTCATGATGTTGGTTATCTATACTTTTGTGAAGAGTATTTATAGAGTTGGTATCTCTCATAAGTATTTTGTGTAATTTTGTCGCGGGATGTGGGGCTGCATTTCATAAACAATCACAGATTAAATATTTACAATTATTTAATAAATCAATTTTAATATAAAATAGTTAATTTTCATCAGTAATTGAAAGGAATCACTGATAATGGCAATAACCACTGTCATTCTTCTACTTCCTAAATACTGTTACTCCGCGGTGGAGCATTGGGCGTCCGTGAGAACTTTCCATCTAGTACAATTCCCGGCCGTAATCTTGACTTCTTTCCACGTCATATCACATTTCTCCGTCTTCCCCCTGGACAGATCTTCTCCAAGTATCCCTCGGTCGCCTTCCTCCTCGCTGACCATGTGGGTTCCAGTCCAGCGCTTGTCTCTCAATTGCATTGGCAGACTTTCTAAGAGTATGACCTATCCATCTCCATTTTCGTTTTTTTTTATTTGTTAGGTTCTTCCTCAGCCAATTTCCACAGTGCTTCATTTCTTATTTCTTTCTGGCCAGTATAATTTATGGATTTTCCACAAGCATCTATTAACAAATGTTTGCAATCTAGATTGTGTGAAGGTATTCCATCTCCATGACTGCTCCATATAATATGGCTTTAACTACACTTCTGTAGATCTTCATTTTTGTTTTCTTTGAGATGCACTGGTTTCTCCAAATGGAACACAGATTTATAAATGCTGCATTGGCTTTGTGTATTCTACTGAGAACATCTTCATCAGAACCTCCAGTTTTTTATATAACACTACCAAGGTACACAAACTTATCAACACTCTCTATTTGTTCATCTGCTATTTTCATCTGTCGGTTAGTTCTTGCATTCATTCTAAGTTCTTTCGTTTTAGAGACATTCACTTTGAAGCCTGTACCAGAGGTTTCCTTGCACAGAGCTTTTGCGTCTACTTTTTCCTGCATATCACTAAAACTCTGGGCAAGTAGACATAGACCGTCGGCATAGTCACTGTCTCTTATACACATCTAGATGTGNATCAAGTACCAAAAGGAACAGAAATGGTGATAAAATGCATCCTTGACGAACACCAGATGTTACATGAATTGGTTTGGATAATATTCCAGTGTGGATTACCTGGCAGGTGTATCCATTGTACGTGTCTTGTATGATATTTACTATTTTTTGTGGTTTTCCATACCTTTTTAATACCCTCCAGATATTTTTATGAACGAGGGAATCAAATGCCTGTTCAAAATCAATTAACGTAAGGTATAGTTGGGAGTTACATTCTATGCTCTGTTCTACAATTATGTGATACACGCAACTACGGTTCTTCCTCAAACCTGCATGTTCCTTCCGTAGCGTCATCTCCAATGAACCTTCAATTCGGTTTAAAATAATTCCCGGCAATACTTTCCCGGGTACTGACAACAGCGATATGGCCCTCCAATTTTTACATTGCGTTTTGCCACTTTTTTTGTATTTTTGTTACCAATTCAATCTTCCAATCAGCTGGCAGTTCTTCCTACATCCACACTTTCTTAATAAGGCGATGCAACATACATGTTGTCATGCCAATGTCAGCTGTGAGTATTTCGAGGCACATATTGTCATACCCTGGAGATTTCCCATTCTTTATAGATTTCAGCGCTGCTTTTACTTCGATTTGACAAGGGCATGCTGTACTGATATTTGATTCTGTCAGTTGAGAATTTGGCTCAGAGCTATCATTCCGTCAACTATTGCAACTGCTCTGCTCAGCAAGTCTTGATGAAATTCTGTTCATCTGGTCGTTTTATCCTGTGAGCAGTGTACCCTCTTTGCTTTTTACTGAATAGATGTACTGTTTTCTTCCGCCAGACAGTAGCTATGTTATTCGATAAAACTCCTTTAACTCACCCTTTCCTGCAGCCACCTCAGCCTGTTCTGCAACATCATTCAATTATTTCCGCTTATCTCTCCTTGCACTTATTTTAATAGATTTGTTAACTGAGTTATGCCCTGGAGTGACTTTTTCCTTCTGACTACTTGTTTTGCAAGAGTTATGTTTTTGCTTCAGAAATTGTCTTTGCTCGATGAGATTCCATGTTTCATTGCTCATCCAATCCTTCTTGAGGTTGGCTTTGTATCCCATGGTTTTCTTTCTGACGTCCAGTAAATTGCTTTTGAGAGTCTCCCAATTTGTTTCCACACAGCTGTGTTCATTTCACTTAACACCTGATACCTATTTTGCAACTCGAGTGTGATTTGGTTTCTAACCTCCTCCTCTCTGATTTTAGCGGTATCGAATCTCTTGTCCTTTGATTCAAATTTTCGTTTGTGGGCAAGTATTTTCATCCTGACACTAGCGACTACCAAGTGATGGTCACTCCCAATATCTGCGCCTCGTTTATTGCGTACATCTAGGAGCGATTTCCTCCATGCTTTCATAATAGCAAAGTGGTCTATCTGTTTTTCGGTATTTTGATCAGGAGAGACACAGGTTATTATGTGGCATAATTTGTGCAGAAATAATGTTCCTCCTATGATTAGATCTTCATCAGTACACAAGTTAATTAGTAGTTCTCCATTTTCATTCTTTTCACCTACTCCATGGGAACCTATCACGCGCTGAATCCCACGATTGTCCCAACCCACCTTAGCATTTAAGTCTCCCATTACAATAACAATATCTCGTTTCTTGGCCTTGTTGATTGTGTCTTTCAATTTCATATAGAAATCAGTTTTGCTCTCTAGGTCACTTGTTTCAGAGGGTCATAACACTGTATTAAAAGAACGTTCCTTAAATTTGATCTGAACTTGGCTAAAATGATTCGGTCAGAAACAGGATGCCACTCCATGAGACTTCTACGGCAGACTTTTGTTAACAATATCTCAACGCCATTTCTTCTATTCTCACCTTCTGGTACTCCAGAATAAAGAAGAGTAAAATCTCCGCCCTCAGTAGTCAGAGATCCGAAACCTTCCCATTTAATTTCACTAAGTCCCAGTATATCCAGTTTATAACGTTCCGTTTCTTTCAGTATCTGATTGAGTTTACCAGGCTCGTACATAGTTCTTGTTTTCCGATATCCAATCTTCATTACCGTTTTCATGGCAAAAGTTGCCCTGGTATCTGTCCGGCTATTTCTCACATTAGTTTCTTTAATCAGTGTAATTTTTAAGAGAGAGGAGGTGATTGGCCTAGTCTCTCCTATTGCCGTGAAGGGACTACCTCCTCAAGGCCTGGACACAGGCCCGCGTGCGTAGCTGTTATGCTCGCTCGCCTGACCATCTCCTGCCGGCGTAAATTAGATATGATTATCCCGCCAATTCTCGGTCGGTATTGCTTCGTTAGTGATAACTGGACCCCCCACGTGAAGGTGAGGATGGCATTTGAGTGAGAGAGGCTTTGCATTGCGCATCATCAACCCTTCGGCCCCAACCACTGTCATAGATAGAGTGATTTGTGTTGAAGGAGAGATCCCTACTTGGAGCTAAGCAATTGATAATAATGATCAGTTAAAAGTACTACAAACAGTATTCGGATTCCAGAAAGAATTGTAAAACATTATGTGGACAATGGAGTTAACATTAGTTAGCAACAAGCGATGCCTTTACACAAACAATATAGTACGATGAATAGAGTGAGTGAAACTCATAGTAGCATAGATATTTGATCAAACTAAATTAATAAAAAATTGTTCTTGGTAGAACGAAACTGTTATCGATCATTACCAAAGTTATTATTAAGCGTATCTGTGTACACAGAACCCCTCGGATGTCTGGTTAGCCATTTTTCCCCTCTCACGATGTAGGGGGCACTGCAGGATCTCCAAATATTTTAAAGGACTTTAAGTACATGGAAGGGGAAGCGCCTACCCAACCGCCAACAAAGAAAATATTCTGGAGACAATACTAGAAAAACCCTGAGATCCACAGATGTCGCACTTCGTTGCAGCTAAGCACCAAGTTTCGGTGAACGTGGGATCTTTTGCCATATATGCAGACTCTGGAGCGAACCGACACCTCCGGATAATAGGTGCCTCATAGGACCTGCGCTGTGTAACTTGTTGTTGCTTAAAATATAAAGTATTTTGTATTCTAATCAATGCCCTTGTGGGTTTCATAGCTGCCAGATCGCAGCTGTCAATTAGTAAGTGAAGTTCGGCTCCTTGCTAAGAGACTGCGCTCACGTCCACGTTTTGCGACAGGAGAACCAGATAGGAGCCAATCGCGTGTCGCAGGAGCCAAACACCCAGGAATGAATACTGTTGTGAAGTATATTATTCATTGTATTGTTTGAAATTGTCCAATGCTATGATGAAATAAATTTGTCTTTTGTTAGACTACATTATTGAATATTCGTGTACATTACATCACATTATTGATTTTTTTCATCTAAATTAACAAATTCAATGCAATCTTAAATCTAAACCGTGACAAGATAACCTGACATTTTAGAAATTTAACATCGAAGGAGATCTCTTACTTCGACAATGGGGTAAATTATTCCAGAGCATTCATTTCTCGTTCTGATTTATTGTTGTTTATAGAGAGTTGGGTTCCAGTATATGAAGTGCGTAGTTACCTTGATTTATACAAAAATCTGTGTTTCTTATACAGCAAGTATTTTTCACAAATCAGTGACCTCGCTTGTGATTGGGTATATTGGCCGACATAGCAGCGATTGTTAACAGAACACGAACCCTACGTCAATAAGTTGGACTTACGGATACTGCGATGTGATCAACGGATGTGGGAATTCAGAATAAAGATGTAAGCATCTTTACTAGGAATTGCGAATTATTTCATTGGATTTTACCTGTCGGCGCCATCTTGACCATGCGACTGAACAGTAATAGTCAACAGCGGTCAGGTATGAGGTTAAAAGATCGGGCTATTAAATTCTAGGGTGCGGAATGGGTACAGCGTCAGAGTCAGGGTCATTCACTAGTTTAGTAAAATAAATGAAACATCGGTTTATCGTAGGCAGAAGTAATGGTTTCAATCGAATATATGATAAACGGTATTTCATGATATGAACACTTGTTGAGACAAAAAATATTGTGAGAACGAATCAGCGTACTAAAGTTTTTAAGTGACAAAATGTAAAACCCTGAGATTATCTTTAGTCCAAATGATTCCAGAAAAGAAATGAGTTCGCTTCATGTACGTTTACCACACAGATGTCGGTAAGACCGGAGAGCCGCTGTACACCTTAGTATGGCGGGTTGCATCAATCAATTTCCGAGACGATTCAGACCTTCTAAAGAACAATGTACTATAAAACTATGACTAGATTATATAATAATTCACAACAAATAACTAAAGATAACAATATAGGGATGTTATGACGCCTACGTTTTTTTCTTCGTTCGATGGCTAATTCTGAACCTGTCCATTATAATTATTATTATTTTGTTTGTTCCCTCAGCATTTCTGCTGGTATAAGACAATGTACGGGCTACTGAGTCAAACACATCCGTCTAAATATCACTCAAGAACTTTCTCACAAAGAATGACAGCTTTTTGTATGAGTATATAAATATAATTATTCAAGTCAAGAATATTAAAGCTTTCGTGCAACTGTTTTGGTATTACACCAGTGGCTGACAAAACAATGGGCACAATGCACACTTTATCGAGCTTCTAGATTTTCTTGATTTCATTACTCAGGTCCGCATACAGGTTTCTTTTCAACTATTGTTTTCACAATATTATGTGTGTTTGGCACTGCTATGTCAATCAAAAAACGCAGTTTTCTGCCTTTTATCACGTAGCATTATGTCGAGTCTATTGTTAGGGACACATCTGTCTGTAATTATAAATCTGTAATAATACAAAGTGTATCTATCCGTGTCCACTGCAGGAGAAGGAATATATTTGTAATATGGAGAACTCTCTTTTAACAGTTCGAATTTAATGTCGAAGTTCTGGTGAATAATAGCAACCACTTGGTTGTGACGACGTAAGTAGTCGGACTGAGAGAGAGCACTGCATGCAGACACAACATGTTGGATAGTATCAGGTTTCTCCTTGCATTTTCTACATTTATCGTCCCCTGCATTCGGGTATATTTCATATAGTTCTTTGTCTTTATCACTTGATCTTGAATTGCTATCAACAAGCCCTCTGTTTCTGGGAAGAGCTCGCTATGCCTCAACCACGCGTTCTACGCTAGCTTGTCGACATATGTTCGGTCGAGATCATTGACATGTCTCCCACGCAGAGGCATCTCATCACAAGGAATAGCTACATCGATGAGATTGCAGGTCTTCTTTGATCCGTCTCTGAAAACAATGTCAGGTCTATTGGCTGCAATTGTTCTGTCTGTGTGGATTGGTTGATCATACAAGACCGTGTGGTTTCTAAAGTTAGTAACAGGGTTTGGACTGAGGTTGTCCCATTTAATACATAATCCTGGCCAATTTAGAGATGTGTACCATTTACTGCCTAATCCTTACAAATTTAGAGATTTTAATATTATTATTATTATTGTTGTTGATGTTGTTGTGTAATTGTATTTTCTGTGTTCAAGCGCGACGGGGTTTATACGTCAAGCCAGATGTAAAATTTAGCCTTAGTCGAAACTCATAAATTAGGTGGCATGTTAGTAATAAAACAGATTTTTGCATTTCTGGCAGTACATTCGTCATTATCATTGTTACTATTTTAACTTCGAAGTATTCGTCCATAAACTAACCTGGCATATTTTTAAATTTTCAATCTCCTTTAATTTCAGACAGTAATCTATCAATCATTAAAAAAAACAATTCCCCCTCAGAGAATTTTGTTTTCACGAAGATAAAAGTCAACTGAAATATTTTAATTGAGACAAATGAAATAGAATTTATGCTTTATTATATTAAGAGCTTAATTATAATAATTTACTAATAACACATGCAAAGCATTTTTACGTTCAGCTCACACCTATTTTTCTTTGAAACTTATTTTGACAAGTATTCGTTTAATTCTACTTTCATTAATCATTCGTGGTTACCCCACATAAAAAACTATACTAAAAAGTTTTTAACTGATCTTCAATACGTTCTTCTAACAATTCCTTTCAATAATCAATTAAAAATAGTTACATTCCCCCCGTACGTAATTCTATGCATTAATATCTGTAGTCAATCATATATGGTGAACACCTGTTTATCTATGTAGAAGACATACTATGATATCCGAAAATCTGTACCAAGCACCAAGAATAATAATGCGCTACAAGTGACTTATTGAATGAACAAAGTAAGTTTTAACGTACCTCTTTTATTTTCAGTGAGTCAAACTCGTGCAGAATTGAAACATGTTTAACAGTTTGTGTTACACGCATGGTATTGCCTCTTTGGTTTTCACGGTCTATTTACTTTCCCTAGAATTGAAAAATTAACTTATAAGCAGTACATACATCAACAATAAAGTATTCAAAGTTATTTAATGAATAATCAAACTCTACATCCTACTCTTAAAATGGATGATATGTCAAGGTTTGGCCAAGGACGAATTTGATAGAAACTTGCAAGTGAAAAATCGTTAATGACTCTGTACTTAATTTAAGGGAAATTGATGTACATTTGGGTGCTGAGGTATCGAAGGGCTATAAATGTAATGAAAGTGGTTGAGATGGGAGTTAAGCAATAGAAGTGCCAAAAAAAAAATTTAATAACATACATTGCAACTAGGAAGATAAACCATTAAAATCGGGAAATCATTGAAGTAATACAAAACTGAAAATCTAGATGATTTGTTGCGATGAAGCGACGACGGATGAGATTCTCCAAAAGCCTTGTGATTCAACGTAGATGGCGTTGGATTGCTGTTGATTTGATGATTTACGTTGACGTTCAGGGAATGTTGAAAGACCGACGGTTAGTGGCCAAATGATGAGCACGTGACTGTTTGACTTGGAGATTATCTCGTGAGACGATTGCTTGATGATGCTAACGAGATATGCGGTTTCCGGCTGAAGACAATTCCAGCCGAAGTCTGAGGAGAAGTGGTCGGCGTGGTCGCAGAATGAGAAGTAAACGAGTGAATGGCGATGAGTGTCCGAACGCGTTAGGACAAATGAGGGCAGACACTCGTCGTAAGCTAGCTTGCCGCGGCGCGCGACGATCCGCGCGCGAGCTCGTGACGTCAGAGGTCCATAATGTATCGAACTGCATACCGATCGTCCATCTTGGTCAATTTGACTTCAGATATCAGTAAATAATACACAAAAGCTCAACTATTGAGAAATGTTACTCATTTGCACAAAGAGCGTCGAGTCCATAGATTGTTCACTTGTCCTGTGTTGCTTTTTGTAACCAAAGTCGTAACAGAAGCATTTTGTCTTTTTCATTGGCACAAAAGTTTTATTCTCAACATATATCTTTTATTTTGCACTCTTAATAATATAGTACTCTTTATAATAATAACGTACTCTATTGTTGCACTGCTCAAGTTTCGTCGTCGTAAATAGAATTATTCCAATATTTTACCATTTGATTTCGTGATCTTTTTGTAGTTATTCATTACAATTTAACATAATATTACCTTAGTTATAGTGGAATTGATATATCTGCAGTTGTCATCCTAAATTATTTCTGTGATTTTAGTTGTCGGTTTCTTTATTTATTTAAACCCTGCCCCATTGTTGCACCAAAGTTATCGTCGTCATAATTCATAGAATTATTACATTATTTTACAATTCGTTGTCCTTGATTATTTCGTATTTATTTACATTTTAACACAATATACGGTAGTTATTGTCGAATTAATTAATCTCTAGTGGTCGCCCTAAATAATTATTTCAATCATTTTTGTCGTCGGTTTGTTTGTATATTTAATTTATTTATTATCTCATTTGTAACTTCCGTAGTAATAAATATATATTGAACTAACATCCTTCATTCAGTGTAAGTTGTCATTTTTCATGTATTCTCATTTGCTTTTGTCGTTAAGTTGCTAACTATCTCACAACAATGGACACTATCGCATTCCTCAACTAATTCAAAGCTGATCTTCAGAAGACGTACAATGACTTGGTACAATATATTGACACACGAATCAGTGCGCTCGAAGAGGTCAATAAGAAAACAATCGGCGGTTGGACTACACTTAGAAACTCTCGACGTCCTTCGAACTGCTACCACCCCATTAGACCAACTACACATGCACCACCCCAACTCTTCACTCAGAATAGGTTTAGTGTGTTAGATGACATGTCCCTTTTTCCTCCCTTACCTACTCGTTTCATTCCATCCCATTCAGTACCGACACATGTTCACACACCACGCACTGGTAGGCACAGCCGCCCAAAATCACATAAAGTAGTGCTATCCAGAGATGAAACCAACACTTCCACGCAGAAATCAAACGTGCTCATACCAGCTGATTCGCACGGTCGTCAGATGTCCTCCGTATTGCGTGGATTGCTTCCTAGCCAGTTCTCAGTCTCCGGTTTCTTTAAGCCAAACGCTCGTCTGACTTAAGTTATTCGAGAACTGGACAGTTACACTAAAAAACTCGCAGGGCGAGACACAGTAATCATCATAGGTGGGCAGAACGATATTAACTTGGGTGGTCATTTCAACGTGTCTGAATATCTACAAAAACTAAAAATGGCCTCCTTGCACACGAACATAGTGCTCTCTAGCCTGCCTCCACGCTTCAACGTTCCACAAATAAACCACGAAATTAACCTGGCAAACATCTCCCTAAAACATCACCTGGCAGACACAAAAATCACATTTTTTGATTTGCAACCACACCTGACTGCCAAGGACTTTACCCAGAACGGTTTACACCTGAGACCGTCTGGGAAACAACATTTCGGTTCTCTTCTAGCTTCACATCTGACCTCACATCATCCACCTGCCCCATTGCCCACTCCTACAGCTCCTCCTGCACTTACCTCATCTCCTCCTCCTCCTACCTCATCTCTTCCTTCTGCTCCTACCTCATAACCATCTCCTCTTCCTATCTCGACACCCATTTCTTCTCTTTTCCCCGTTCTTTCACCTACTGCTTCNGCTTCCTCATCTCGCACGTCCTCATCTATTCCTCCCGCCGCCTCCATACACAGTTACAACTTGTGCTCAGGAGTACGATGTGACACTCGAAGGTGACAATCGCGTTCAGGTGTAGTGTGCGGGCTTGATCCGGAACTAGAAGATGTACCAATTTAAAATTTCTCTCCACAATATAACATCGATTCCATTTCTCTTGAGTCACAAATTCTTTGCGAAAATAAAATAATTATATTTCATCATTATGTCCAATCCTTTTCAAACAAATTGACAGACATTGAAATTCTGGTACACGAAAGTCGATTCGATTTGCTATGCCTCACAGAGCATTGGCTNATTCGATTTGCTATGCCTCACAGAGCATTGGCTTTCAACTAACAACATCAACGACACTGCTATTTCTAATTATTATTTAGCAAGTGCTTACTGTCGGAAAAAATTTAAGGGCAAAAATCCCCACGGAGGTACGTGTATCTACGTTCGTAATGATATTTTATCTTCTCCACTGACAGGCTACGAGAACTTCTGCGTTGATAGTTTGTTCGAATTTTCTGCAGTTAATCTGACCGACACCGGTACTGTTGTTTTGTGTATTTATAGACCTTCTCAATCAGATCGTGATATATTTTTTTCGGAACTTCGAAATTATTTCAAACATATCACACACAAATCTACTAAATCTATCGTTATATGAGGAGATATCAACATCGATTTCCTGAGTACATCCGACTCTGCACATTCACCAGTTAATCGATTCAAGAATCTTATCGACTCTAGAGATGTGGTAACNGGATTTTCTCCACTGTCTAGAGATGTGGTAACATCGTTTAAGAAGGAAAATATGGCGCTTGTAGAGGAAAAGGATTTCCTAACACCGTGTTGATCGTCAGAGAGAATGTTATTTTTTGATAAAAAATCTAGAAGACGCTTATAGAACAATTTTTCTAGGATTTTTGAGAAAGTGGGTAGTAGAGATATTGGTCGGTAATTTCCAATATTAAGTTTGTTTCCTTTCTTGTGTAAAGGTTTCACTTTAGCTCTCTTAAAT
>NNCF01128250.1:157518-222104 GCA_002313205.1 Laupala kohalensis
CCACCCACATACCCAATTCTATGTTCACTTCCGAAACTAACGCCAGTAAATTCATGAGAATCATCAGCTCATTAAAAAACATATTTTCAACAGGCGTAGATGATATACCTGAGTTTAAAGTTAAATTATCGTCCCATGCTATATTAAATCCACTTATAAATAGTTTTAATAGTTCTTTATCGGAAGGGGTGTTTCCCAACATATTTAAGAGAGCTAAAGTAAAATCTTTACACAAGAAAGGAAACAAACTTATTATTGGAAATTACCGACCAATATCTCTACTACACACTTTCTCAAAAATCCTAGAAAAATTGTTCTATAAGCGTCTTCTAGATTTTTTATCAAAATATAACATTCTCTCTGACGATCAACACGGTTTTAGGAAATCCTTTTCCACTACAAGCGCCATATTTTCCTTCTTAAACGATGTTACCACATCTCTAGACAGTGGAGAAAATCCTCAGGGTGTTTTTCTTGACTTATCCAAAGCATTCGATGTCATCGATCACGGAATTCTCCTTACCAAATTGCATTCTTTAGGCATTCGTGGACTTCCACATCAATGGCTAACTTCTTATTTAAAAGATAGATATCAACAAGTAGAAATATCCTATACTAAAAATAAAATACTTGAGCGTTGTCTTTCAGAAACAAAGCCACTTACTTGCGGAGTACCCCAAGGTTGAATTCTCGGCCCTATACTCTTTTTATTGTATGGAAACAACATGTCATGATCCACATCAGATTGCAAAATGGTTCTTTTTGCTGATGACACTAATTTACTGTGTAAGCACGCCAATGCTCAAAAAGTTTTGTCTAACCTTTCGACTTGGTTCCATGCAAATCGTCTCATTGTAAACACTGACAAAACAGTGTCTATGTCATTTCACAATAGTATTACAAAATCTTTACCCAAGGTTTGTCTTTTTTTAAACGGAACACAATTAAAAAATGTTAATAATACAAAATTCTTAGGTCTCCATATTCAAGACAGCCTCAAATGGAATTTGTCACTTTGACAATCTTAATTCCCAATTAAGCAAATTTTGTTACGCATTCGGAAACTTAGTTAACGCAGTTAGTCCACGTATTTCCTGTTGCGTATATTTTGCAAAAGTTTACTCTCATTTACGTTATGGCATTACCTTCTGGGGTAATTCCGGTCAGAGTATTCAAACTTTCAGAATTCAGAAGAGGATAGTTCGGATAATTTGTAAATCTCACCCCCAAAACTCTTGTAAACCTTTATTCAAGGAATTAAATATCTTAACACTTCCCTGCATTTATATTTATGAAACGGTCTTGTTTGTTAAGACCGAATTACTGAAGTGCCACCCTTCCTTTGTACGAAACAGTCTCGTTCACGAACACAATACTCGCAATAGTAATAATATTCATCGGCCTAATTTGCCAAAAAGGACCGCATCATTCAGGAATTGTTCTATATAATTCCCTGCCCAAGAATATAAAAGACATTATGAAATTGAATGTCTTCAAATCCGCGGTTAAAAACTACTTCCTGCACCAGTGCTTCTACACTGTAAAAGAATTTTTTAATTTTAATAAAAGTTAAATCCGTCTTGTACTTTATCACGCCAGTGGTTTAGCACTTTTTAAAATAACTTATAACAATTTCAAAAAGTATATTCTTGCACGATTGTGTTGCCGTATGACTCATATTATTTTAGTTTTATGTGTACTCAACTTTGTCACGGTTGTGTACATTAATTCTGTAGTCCCATCCTCGCCCGGGTTTTTCTCCGTTTTTCCTTTGGGTAGAGGCGGATTTGTTATACAGGTTCTCTAGGCTTTGTCTAGGGGCGTGTTTATTGTAACAATAAATCGTGAATTTAGTGTTCTTTCAACTCTTATGATTTTTAAACACTATACTCAGAATAATCTATAGTTCGATAATAACTTGTACATGTAAATTTACAAACATATTTGCGTTAAATTACAAAACATATTTACATTATATATGTTTTATAACTCGCAGTTAACTTTTTGTCTTATCTATACATTTTTGCTGAAAATTTTGTGTCCGCCTCTGCCTTAGGGCCCCTGATCGGAATTGATGGGATGGTCCCTTGCTTGCTTCCGGAGAGTAAATTAGGTAATAGTCCTCCACGTAGTCATACGCAATTTGTACTGTTTTTTGACAATAATTTTATTATAGTATAAACCTAGTCATTCTGTACTATGTGTCATCGTGTGATGAACATACCTCCACCTATTCACATAGAAATTCCCCTTTTAATCAAATTACTAGTTAGAATGGAGCTTTGACGAGACGACTTAAAGCAATCGAAAACGAATTATAGCGTATACCATTAGTACGTCCACCACATCAATATATCCAATAATGCTTACTGGCCAGGACAAGGTTATAAAATCGGTAAAATATGACGCTAATTATTTATCTATTTAAGCATAAACCTACTAAATGGATTGCACAATCGGATGATGCAACATGCATGCAACCGGTTAATTAATCTGTAGTACACTATCTGCGATCCATTTAGTAGATTTTAATTTTAATTTTTAGTTGGAGTGTGGAAAACCAATAATCAAAGAACCGATATTACATAAACCCAGTTTTGAGTGTTTCGTAGTATTGTCTAAATAGTATTCGTCGCAGACTATTTTTATATAGACTTATAACAATTTCGAATTTTGGTTAAAGTGTCATCCTATCTTAAAAATCCTATCTTAAAAATTACTTCATTATTAAATATAAAGACCCTCAAAATCGAGGAAAATTAGTATATACCGACCATCAGTAAAGCTTTTGAAAAACATTTGTTTTCAGCAAACGCACGATTTCTAGTGTCCAAAGGAAAGCTTTTGCAAAGTTGAATAAAAGAATATAGACTTTCAAGGCGGAGTCAATACATGTAAAAACTTCTGGGCTATTAAGCCGTGGTCCATATGAAGAGTCCTTCACAGACGTTTTGGTCGCTACTGCGGTGGCCATCTTCAGTGTGGATCTTTCCGTGGCCGCAAACCTTTCCTCAGCGGCGACCCAACTGCTACTGATGTGGCGAGTGGAGACTCGGTGCTATTTATACAGTGGGAAATGGCGGGAAGCGGGAGCGTGCTTCGTTCAGATTGGTTGGAAGGTAATCTATTTAAAGATTTTTTATTAACAGGTTTTGGATTTAAGTTACGAAGCACGGAGTACCAGGAACTATTGATCTTAAGATTTTCCTCCTTTCTATTGAAGTTATTCCGATTCTTATGTATTTCTATCGCTTCCCGGTGTAATCTAGTAAGATTTTGCAATGTGTAAGCAATTTTCGTGTCTATTTTCATCCTTTAAATATTTGGGATCACAAATGATGAAAGGATGAAGGATGAATAGGTGAAGAAAGGTAAAAGGATGAAAATATACAGTTAAACATGGCACTACAATCCTATGGGTATTCACAACGAGAGAGAAATAGGACTCTCCATTCCAACAAAACAACTGTGATCAATTAAAACACTGAAAATTTGACACTTGCCATTGCTCACTTGCCCTACGCACATAAAGTGTTAAAGAAACACAAGGTCAAGACCATTTTTAAACCTATTAATCCGATTCGCAGCGCACTCCTTCCCGTCAAGGACACACGACATCCCCTCGCCAGTGGAGGTATATACCGGATCCCTTGTTCATGTGGTGGTGTATATATTGGCACCACGAAGCGCAGAGTCAACACTCGGCTTACAGAACATTCCAAATACTGCAGACTCAGACAGAAAGACAAGTCAGCGGTTGCTGAACATGCTTGGAAGGAGGGACACGGCATTCAATTTCGTGAAACTGTGAAAATTGCTTCTACGTTGCAGTATCATACTAGATTACACCGGGAAGCGATAGAAATACATAAGAATCGGAATAACTTCAATAGAAAGGAGGAAAATCTTAAGATCAATAGTTCCTGGTACTCCGTGCTTCGTAACTTAAATCCAAAACCTGTTGATAAAAAGTCTTCAAATAGATTACCTTCCAACCAATCAGAACGAAGCACGCTCCCGCTTCCCGCCATTTCCCACTGTATAAATAGCACCGAGTCTCCACTCGCCACATCAGTAGCAGTTGGGTCACCGATGAGGAAAGGCTTGCCCCCACGGAAACATCCACACTGAAGATGGCCGCCGCAGTAGCGACCGAAAAGTCTGTGAAAGACTCTTCATATGGACCACGGCTCAATAGCCCAGAAGATTTTCATATATTTTCCAAAGTTGATAGGTTGTTTGAGATTCTCGGGAGATATAATTTACAAATTATTATTCAAATATATTTTTATATGAAACCTCTTAGAAAAGAGGATTTATGCATTTTGTTCATATATTTCTGCCACTTAAATGTCATTTTTTATTTACGCGAAAATAAATCCCAATTCATTAAACCTTACCAACTAAGTGAAATTATGAATACTCCACAACATGATCTTTCGAATCATAAAGACTCAACTGTCACTATTAACTAAATATATAGTTAATGAGTAAGTTTGAACAATAAATATTGATCAACCTCTGAGTCATTAAATTAAAATGTAACATCTGAATATCATATCCGAGAAAATTCCCTCGGATTACAATAATTCATTCTTAAAATAATTTATTATTATTTATTTATGTTGTTAGCCATTTATATTTGACCATGTTGCTTTCAACTAAGTCATTGCAAGCCTCCTTAACTCATATGTTACAAATATTTATCAGTTTTCACATCACGTCCATTGTCATCTGTCAAGTCTAAAAATAATATGGACAACTGTTATTTATCAATCGTAAAATATGTTACTTATAGCACTTTTGTCAGACCACGGCCTTCTACATGGTGGCCAAGAGGTCGAAGCCAATAGGAAAAAAATGGCCTTCTACAATTATAAGGCTGGACCGTAACGCTTGGCATCATTATATCAGCGGTCTCGTAGGCCAGTCAAAGGAGAAGTACCTTAGTTAACACGTTCATTCATTATAATTAGCTATTCGATTACTTTTAATGAACGATAATTAATACTTCCCTGGGGGAGAGGACGGGGATGCAATAAAAAAGTTGGAATGCATGTAAAATATGTTAATAAATCTAGTTTATGTAGTAATTGTGTTACCTAATGTTATATTTTAACAGATTAAAAATATATTGTCTAAAAGTTAAATAGAATAAATATGACATCAATAAGGCACTTGATTCCCATCCGATACACTAGAATGTATCGGCAAAATTAATTACAAATAATATACTGAAAAATTACAGTAATATAATTACTACCGCCCATATCATTCATTGATACTTTTTATGTTTTCCGAGCTCAGAAAATAATTTAAATTTGATCGATTTGTCTCGTTTTAGTCAGCGGAAGGACCACAAAAGAAAAGATAGAAAACATTTATATTTGTTTGCTCCAGGCAGCCTTGCCTTTTTCATTCTCGCATTACCTTCTATACTACAAGCTGTGGTGTGACATTTGGCAATCTAGCATGGTAGTGCTAAGATTTCCCAAAACTATGCTAGATAGCGGCCAGTAATTCTTGAAGCAAAAATATTTTGGCTGCGGTCACTATGTTACAGTCAGGTTCTAGAATAAAATGATCCCATGATCTGACAAAAGCTCTTACACCTCTCTCATGAATGTCGTATCATTAGGCTGTAATTATAACCAGATATATATTCCTAATATTTCTGTCTGACCCTTCCGGACTATCGGACTACCCATGACAGATAGTACAACCTGATCTCAGGGCACAGCTTGTAGTACATTGGCATAGCACTCCATACTACAAATCCTTGCATTTGTATATTACTGAGAATAATGAAGTATAAAAACAAAATACCTTTCAATTGTCCAATGTAGTTCAAAACGTGTAGTGCATTACTTCTGGAGACCCTTCAAATTTTAATCTTTTGGACATCCCAATTTCATATTATTGCATTCCATCAGCTGCTGAATCAAAATGTGCGGAATTCAACGACAGTGACGTCCAGATCAGTGTTTCCATTTTCAATTATCCCGACTGCCCCAATATTGTAAAAAAAGAATGTTTGTAGTACTTTCACCACTATTCCTAGACCATGCGCAGAAAAAAATGTCACAATCATTTTCTCAAAATATTAAGATTATCACATGTGCTGGAGCATGAACGGTACCCAAAAACACTCAGGAAGCTATGAGAGTGAATGGTATCTTGATATTAATTATTAAAAGATTTTAAATTGGAGGACCACATGGGTTACCATGATTTTATATAAAAACAAACAACAAATCAATGGACATACAAATATTAATTGTTTTACAAAGGAATGACACAAAACATGTTTTCTAATAATCCCATACAAATATTAATTGTTTTACAAAGGAATGACACAAAACTTGTTTTCTAATAATCCCATCAAAAATATTACCTAAACACACAAGAATATGGACATACATGTAAAATATCTTATACCAAAACTTACAGCTAAACACATGACATTAATTTAAAGTTAAAGAATGCATGATTATGTACAACAAGGTTCAGTAAAATGTTATTGAATTCGTCAATGAAGGGATATTGAATTGATCATGAAAGATCATACTGTTCGTGAGATTTTCACTGGTCGGTGAAATATATGTGAGTTCATAGTTACATTCTTGTATCATTTGCTGATGCTCAGTTGGTGTACAGCATCTCAGGCGGCTGGAAGATGCGGCGACAGTGTGTGGATCCATCAATAGTATTTAAAGTTTATATAACGACGCTGTTTCCATGATCACAATAAAACCATATTCATGACAGTCCCAGATGGTTGCATCACATGGTTGAAGGAAATGTATAGTTTTACCTCACGCACAACACGCTTCACAAAATGTTCATCACGGACGCAGTTATGGCCCAGTGTTTACTCTGAAGAGAGAAGATTTAGCTAGTGGTTACGGGGACTTCCCATGTTTGTTTTTTTTTGGTGGGGCTTTAGGGCTCGTCAACATCAAAGATCATTAGAGCCCTTTCTTCCCATGTTAACTTGAGGGAAAATATACCCGCGCAATTACATTATTATTGAATTGTTCGTGTGCAAATTAAAGAATTTGATACAAATTAAAGAATTGATTCATTAAAATTAGAAAATTGACATTCAGAATTTATGTGACGACTCTCCATGTAATGAATAGGTAATTATGTATATTTTATCATCGTGAAATGTCTGGGTGAGAATAGAGCTTTCTAGTGGCAAATTTACGTATTTTTTAGATCTATTGTTAGTATTACATAATATTATTAGCTTCAGGTGGAAATGCACCAGTTATAGTGTTTCAATACTTACTTTCATAATGTTTATGATGCATTGTGGATAATTTGAGCAAAACATGTATCATGGAAAACCATATTTACGTTTATTACTGCGAATTGGTGCAACCAAATGAACAAATATAAACGGAGTCATACGTTATATTTATTAAAACAGTATTTTCATTTTATTTATACAACAACAAACAATAAAATTTTGATACATCAATAAACAAATTCATTAAACGTTTTTTCTATCTACTAAACACCATGTCCTTAAGAGTCTTAGAATTAACACTGCATGCTTCGCAAGACATTTTTAACTCCACTATTCTATCTTGCATCATAATGATTTCGTAAATCTTAATTCATGTTCCAGCACATTCATTCCTTCTTCACAATGTATTCTACTCCATTGTGTCTTAGAACGCATTACGATTTTAATATTCTTCCTACTTCTCAGGATTCGAGCAACAAAGCCATATTCACAGAGCGGAGTTGCACACCATATACACAAGAGCTCGGCGTTTCGACCAGATTCCTCCGGCTGTCCTCAGGGAAATGAAATTCCTGAATTCTCTCTCGTGAATATGCCTTTGTAGAAATACTCTTTTGTCCCTCACTTTCTATGGAGACAAAAAGATACTACAATTACACACCAATGCCAATAAATCTTTTCTTCACATGTCTTCAAGATAGAAGATTCTTGTATAAATATTTTATAATATTAAAATATTGAACTAAGACGTTTCTAATTTTATCGCTGCTGAGGAAAATGTTAAATTTATTTGATAAAATAATATTCAATTGTAATTTTTGCACTATACAATGAATCCCTTGAGGTAGTGGAATGAATGTTATTTTAGGTCCTTCCAATTTAAAAACAGATTTCCGGAAAAAATCAAAATACTTTGATTTTTTCTTTGTTTTAAACTCACCTTTATATAATTTATAATTTAACCTTAAATAACTTATAACACATAACACTATACAAGAATTTCAGTTGTATTTTGTTGCTTTTGTATAAATTAAGCAAATTATCCGGTAATATATTTAAACTCAACTTCATATTTTTTTAAAATTTTATTTATAATTTACATCAATATTTATACAATTTCTCAATATCCAATTGAACTATTAATAGATATTGTTTTAATTTTATTGATATTTTCTACAACGTTTCAACTCTTCCATGAGCCTTCATAATCTGTTTCATTTTGGATTCATTTATTTATTATAATGAAGTACTGAATACGTAATTTCCTCCCCCCAGGGGACTTACATCTAGTAAGTACGTGTTTGGCAAACTCGGGGCCCTGATATGAGTCTAGCTTTACTTCCACTTACTTGTTCCAGGTTCCTTCCTTTATCTTTCCTGACCTTCCTTGGTCACCTCTTATCCTTTTCGATCCCGACGCTATTAGGGCTAGGTTATCTTTCATTTTCCTCATTTTTGTCCCCCCTCATTCTTTGTCCCTCCTCATTTTTGTCCTCAATATTTTGATGTATGTTTTGAGGTATGTTTTGGTTTGTTGTAATTCAGGAGGGTTTTTAGTGGGTATGGTTGAGTCATTCGGCGAGTCCCACACGTGGGGAGAGTCATGTTGGCTCTCCGTAGTACGTAACTGAATTTTCCCTACCTGTACACGTTTTTAGGGCTTCAATGACCTTTCATGTCGACGAGCCGTAAAGCCCCACAAAAAAACAAAAAAAAAACGCATTTTCTTTCCTTCTTTCTTAGGGTGTTAATTGGTGCTCTATTTAGTACTATCTTCTTTTTTTTTATTATAAATTAACATGGGAAGTGTTTTGCCAATAACATGTTTTAATTGTTTTATATTATTGATTGTAAATTCTCTTTCCTAAAATTTAATGACCTTATCTGTAATATTGAAAACCGTGGCCCTATCTTGGACAGTGGAGTTGGCTGACGAGTATTTTAATATTCTACACGAATAAGTTTATTTCCTGTAATAATTTATAAACAATAGCTATTGTTTTATTGTAATTATTATAAAATATGCCACTAACGCATCGAACATATAATTTGGGACGTAAAATACAAATTAATTAACTTCACGCGTCACAAATTCTGACAAAATCAATGTTTTCTTCTTATTGCGAATCTTTGGTCTCAGTTTCGTTGGTACTTGCTAGAATAGAAAAGTTTATTTAAAAATTTAGTTTTCTTAGAACAACGATAAAACAAAATAACATAAACTTGATGGGCTACGCACAATATTCTTGTTTTTTTTAGACAAATGGACATAATCGAAATACCAAAGGCAATCCAAAATGCAATCGTTTCGTTGTGTTACTTTCGTATTTAACACGAGAGTGTAACAGTTATTGTACTGAAGAACTATCTGCAATGGAATGCGTAGATATGAACAAAATTGGATCAACTCCCAAGTATTCATTATTCATACCTGAAACTTTAACCTGAATTGTATTGTAAAGGACAATCAAATCCCCTGTTCCTCGTTCTGAGAGAGTTATATGGTCTTCCATAATCGTGTTTTTCTCGTAGGTCTTATGAAAGGTTGAAATAGGTGGCTACATTTCATACGTGCCCATAAAGACGACTAAAACCGTATTATTTTTGAAAACTGGAAAATGACTGACAGCGGGAAAAATAAGACGTGGAAGAGATGGAGGTCAGGGAGAGAGAGAGAAAGACAAGAGAGTTATAAAGAACAGAAAGAAAGACAGACAAGAAAGAAAGGCGACCTTTGCAAGTTCTTCTAATTTAAGGATCGCTTTATTTTATCCATTATACTCTCATACTTACTTAGTTTACTGATTATGAATTTTTTTTATTTCATGAAGTCATTACTTACATCGTAGAAAGAATACACAGAATTCAATAAAATTCAATTATTCATCTGAATATACAGGATTAGGTAGGAAGTAAACCCCTTTCCATAATGTTGTGTTGGACTAACGAAGTTACTACAACCAATGAAAGCATGTTTATTCTACGTTGGAGTAACATCACTTCCTAAGAGAAGAATACATCACTCCATATATTATAAAATTAACAATGTTCTAAACGTTTGAGGTAGCATTCTGCTATCAGAAATGCTTCAAACGTGAAAAATATTTCAGTTTAATGATGTCTAATAGATAGGATTAATTATCGATTGCACTTATCGTAATCATTTTTCGAATGATATAAACCATTATATTCTTGTAAAGTGTGATTATTGTTTTATTTAAATACAAGTACAAACTTAAAGTCACCGGAAATAGATTAAAAATTCACATTCAAAATAGGAGGGATTAAATACTTCCAAGTGAGTTTCTCGAACAAAATCTCAAAATGAAACACTCGCCTATTTAAAACGAAATTAACAAATGCACACGCTAACCCACACTAATTAAAACGTTTTGGTACAGTGTGATCAATGCTTTAAATCAGTATTGGAGATACAAATTACCACGTCGCGTGTACAGTCGGTATCAGCCTTCTCTGATTTCTGGTATTCACAAACGTATTGAAGAAATTAATTTTGATGTCTTGGATTATGATGGATTTTCTTGTAGATACTTGGGCTGTAAATTCCAAACTACACGAGGAAAACAATTCGTTGTCTCTGTCTTAGAACTTCCTGGAATACATTTATATACCTATGTACGTTAGAAAAAATAATAATTTACAACCCATTATTTTATACCGTCATTAGACAATCTTAAGACACTTTCAATTTTCCATAGTTCCTTTAACACATTTATATCAATATTATAATATTTATATTGTTAGTAAGTAAGCACAATTGGTAATTTATCACATAAAACAGATGTTGAAACCATGTATTTGGTTTTTTTGCATTTACAGGTAGAAAACATTCAATATTTGTTAAGGATATTTTTTTTTAATTACGGGAAGTATTACGGGAGCGCAGTAAACATTAGATATGTTGTTCATTCGTGTAGTTAATACGTCTATAAAAATGAATTTGATAGCTAAATTATTTTCATTCAATATCATCGATTACGAAAGTACGTTGTTGCGGAACTCGTTTATTAGTACATCAATTCCTATTTAAAGGGTAATTATCAATAATTCCTATGCTGAAAGCAAACGCATTCTAGCATTTCCTCTCACAAACAAATCCACTTATTTCCGGGATTCCTTGAGAATCAATTTCTTACATAGTTCTATTTGTTGTACGTAAACAATACGTTGCTTTCTACATCAGATTGCAAATGTTGCTTTTCCTTGTCGGTTCTAAATTACTACGTAAATACATCAACGCTAAAAAGAAGTCTGTCTTAGTTTAACGGCAATTTTTTAAATATTGCTTTTAAAAAACTTTAGTTATCATATTTAACACAACCTCAAATGATTGACAAATCAATAATCTCTATAATCAATTGATTAAATTAAACTCTGCATTTTGATTTCGGTTTATTCTGTGTTCTATTTTTTTGTGTACACTCTTTTTACCTCTGAGTTCATTTTTCAAGTCTTAATTGCTACCAATTACGATATAACAAGTTTAAGGACAATTCAGTACAGCACCAGACGGAAATGAGCTCTTAGTAATGCTTACATTAGAGAGTGTTTAAATATTCGAGACGTCATTATTCCGTCATTATTCGTTCAATCCATATTATATCCGAAGAAAATATACGATTATATTTCAAATATTAGTAAACGGGTTAATATTTCATCAGCTGAAAATGTTACAAATCATTTGAATACGTTAAATGGTTAGCCTCATGACACGACTTAACGCAGTTCAATATCTTAGTTCCATTAGGATGTGTTTTAGGTAACTTTTCTAACTCTATATTTTAGGTAACTCTGGTTACTCTTCACTCAAATCTTAGTGCCCTTATAATACGTGACTAATTGCTCCAATTACTCCATCTTACATCCCTCCCACTGTTTCCTCATACTTAATTCTTTTTATAATAATTCATTAGTTTATCAACAATGCATTAATCTCTTTTTTCATCTTTAATTTGACTCTTCGAATTTTCTTCCGTTATTCTCGCGGTATGTTTTTCTCTTTTCCTTCAGCTTTCCAAATTTTCCCACCACGGAATGTACTTGACCTTCCCATTCTTCTCCTTCCCGATATTCTTCCAGCATTGACACAATGTTCTGTCTCACAGGCTCATACAAGTGCATCGTCTCCCTTTCGTTCCCTTCCCGTTCTCCAACCTGTCGTGACGCCCTGCTACACCTTCGCTCTTCCATCTGGTAAAGATCGTCCTCCTAACAGGAGAGCGTGCCTTCGTCTCTAGAGCACTGCCCCAAGGGGAACCCGCAACGTCCCACGATTCCCCGCCACGCCCACCCTCCTTGCCTTCCCCACCGCCCTCACTCACGTCCCTCTGGGACCAGGTCGCCTTCATTACCCGGAAGCTTGCCTCTTCGTCAGGCGATCCGATGCCACTCCCTCCACCTGCAGCTACCACATTCTAATCCAGGGGTGCTCAATCTTCACTAGTTTTAGTTCAAAGGCCAAAACCTTGTTTCACCATATTTATAAATCACATTTAAAAGATGGAATCAATGGTAGAGCGAATAGAGCCAATGGCGTTTTCCGCCTTCTGTTCTAGAGCCAAACGCCTTAATTGCGTTTTTTAACTTCTATTCTTTTAATCCGTTTCTGTTATGATAACTAAAGATTTCCCATGTGACTAATAATTATGCTAGAATCTATATTCAAAGATAATTTGAATTTAACGTGATTTAATATATGCACAACAATTTAAAGTAAATATCGTGTATCACTTCATCGCTTCAGGACATCAATTTTAAAATATATACTGGCTATTCACAACGTTTAATGGAAAGTGATGGCAAATAATAAGTACCAAGGTATTAAGAAATACATAAATTTAATTATTCTTTGGAATTGGTTTTTAATGTGGAATAAAAAATGACAAACAATATTTGAAGAAAACTTAAGAAGGAAAAAGAAGAATAGAAAAAAACCCGGAGAGATTCAAGCATAATAGAAGCAATAGGAAATAATTGATTCGAGTAGTAACGACTACAGAGTGCTTTTGCTAGAAAGACGTTTTGGACACACTGTGCACTCG
Organism: Laupala kohalensis; assembly: GCA_002313205.1. Classification (NCBI taxonomy): domain Eukaryota; kingdom Metazoa; phylum Arthropoda; class Insecta; order Orthoptera; family Trigonidiidae; genus Laupala; species Laupala kohalensis. The sequence continues at coordinate 170,836 of NNCF01128250.1, forward strand.
GGTCGTGTGCCAGTCTCGTCGACCACATACCGCCATCATCGGTTCCACCAACGTCTCCTCCTATCAGCCCTCGGTTCAACTCTTTCTCTTCAACCCCCCATCCATCAGCCCTTGTTCCCTGATCCATGCTTTCCACTGATCTGTTTCACAAGAATGACAAGTGCTCATCGTATTGAAAAAAGTATTGATGTATCGATAAGCGATTCCAATCCTATAGAGACTTACTTAAGAGTCAGATGCATTTCGCCCACGTCTTTTGTTTGATTTGTATTACCTTTGTTGAATTTTTGATTCAATCTGTTGTGTAGGGTATTCCTACAAATTTGTCAAGCGTGATTTCTCTCTTAAATTGCATTCAGTTTAGTCAAAAAATGACTATATAAACAATCTATACATATAAAAATCACTAAAAATCTTACCTAATATATGCATCAACAAGTCTCAAATTTCATTCGCAAACAATTACCACATCATGTATTGTCCCTGAAAAAAAATATCCCTATGTGATTGAAACTATTGCACTTGGATACGAATAAATTTTGTATTGTAAATGTTCATCATTCAGAACGTAAAGTTCATCACTAAAATCTTGCCTAATATATACATCATTAGTAAAAATTAAGAGTAAAATTCAATAGTAGTGGTTCTAAACATGATTTTTTGACTGGAGGACACTATATGTGATCATTTATTGTGTTGCAATTCCAGTACAATGAGCTTAGAAACATTTGTGATTCTACTTGTACAAGAGTACTCATATAGCAGTAATATTACGCATTTCAGAAAAGTGAAAACCATGTAATAAAAAGAAATCCATGAAAATTTAACCTGCTCAAAGATAAATTTCTATTAATGCAGATTCGGAACCACCGCTTCATAAAATTGCGGGTTTCGTTTTTTATTGTGAAATAACAAACATAAAGTCAAATCTCACTTTTCACTTGAACGTATTTTATTATAGACAATCATAATTTGATTCTTCAAACAATTTTTTTACCAACACATGATATATTTATTCATTAAATGTAATGATGAATTTTACAAGCACATGAAATGCATGACTATCATATGTTCGTATAAAACTGTTTGAAGAATCCAATTGTCCATAATAAAACATGTACAAGTGAAAAGTGATGTATGCATTATTCACAGACAATCAGAAACAAGGTGATATGAACATAAACTCATTTTGTCTCTACCTTAGGATTTTAATTACTCCTGCAAACACACTATCACTACCCAGTTCTTTTTTACTCTTTTTCCACATCTGCTCGCGGGATTAAGTTTTTCGTACTAGTCTCTGTCTCTGGCCTTTAAACCTCTCCTAGAGGCTTAAAGGTTTTCTTCTCATCGCTTTCACCACTACTCGCATCAACATCTACCTCCATCCTCCACCAGTTCCACAACGCTCGCAACAGTCTTGGACCACCTCCTCTTCCATAGTGGCTTGGGGGGTTGAGCTGCTGCTTCCGCTGCGGAGGTCGCCTATCGGAAGATTGATCCGGCGTTCCGGAGAGCGGGGCTTGCACTTCATGTCCGCTCGCCTCGGTTCGGCCTCCGCTTCCGTCTCTCGCTACCCCTCCCCCCCACCCCCCAACCCGCTTCATCCTGCAGCGGTCTCCCACACCGTCCTCTTCTCCACTACACCACGTCACTCAAAGCTTCTCTTCCACTGTTTCACGCTGTACTCTCATTCTAAGGACAGCAACTGAGCTGTTTGGTTTCATCCGACAGCATCACCAGCATGACAGCCTTCGTCTGCGTTACATTCTCTCGCGTCTGCGTTTGTATTCTCTCGCTCAATCAATCTACTCACCCAATTCTTATAACACTCAGTTACTCCCCGTCACATAAGAATACATTACAGCAGCCCATTGATTTTTTTTTTTTTTTTCATTTGATCTCAAAATTTTATTAGTTTTCGTAATTTTTTCTAAGTTGTCAACACTCTTCTAACATAAAAATGTATCTCCTTTAATTTATTTCCTTAACCTTAATTTTCACCGGGAGGTTTTTTTTTCCTACTAGCCTTGAGTTGATCTGTTTTAAAATTGAGGTCGTTCCGTTTCATCTGACCCAGTCGTGTCGTTCACGTTCTCACGAGTCCCTTTTGTTATATCCCATTATTCATTCACACATCTCACTGTCCCATCTACGACGGTGTGCTAGCTCACCCGTTATTCCAAATATCATTTTTCGTTTTCATCTCTCTCTCTCTTTACATTCTTGTTTAGTGTTGGTTTAGAGTTCTGAAGCCATTTTCTTACATTTTATTTTTCTTCTTACTCCCTCGACAACAACTCACTGTTCCTTCTTTTTTTTATGTTCATCATAATCTTCTTTGCCATTGCTGTATAACTCAGATATTCGTCACACTTTCCCACGTAAGAGGCATATGAGTTTATCATTTTATATTAAAAAAGCCGACATTAAAAACACGTTTGAGGTAGTTCATTATGTAGAGTAATAGTTGCACATTTTATTTATTATTTTCTGGTACATTATATTTAAGTTTACGATAATGCCATTTTTATGTATTATGAGTCAATGAATTTTAGATGACAAAATTGCATTTATACTGGAAAAAAGTTGGCTACATTTCCAATGTGAATTTAAAAAATCGAAAAGTAATCCGTCTATTTCCAAAAGAGCTCTGAAATAAATATACCTAAATCCAGTGGCGTTTCATTGTAGAGGCAAGTGAACTCCAAATATTATAATAATTCTTCCACCAGATTCTCGCAGCTCTTTCGTATTTACTGACACCACAATTCATTCCACAACATATTAACGAGTTCCAAAATACACAATTTAATGTCACTGTCAACGTAATGGCTTTTGAAAAAATCTCGTATTTGATCACCACATTCGTCCCTCCGTATTGTTTTTATCCTCTCCATATTCATCTAGTCCAAGAATGTTTTTCACGTTACATCTCCATCACTATAAATCTATATGGAAAGACGAATTCGTAAATCGAGATTAAATTATTCGTAAAAAGTGATGAATACTTAATCTCTATATAGGATTATTGAATAAGAACGATCATTCCAAGTATTTCGTAAATGGATAAATATATCGAAAAACGATTCATTTCTGGACAACATCTGTGCTACCTAAATGTCCAAAACAAGCCAAATACAAAGGTATAATATTAATTGATTTTAAACGAACAACAGAATAACAGGCCAGCAAAGGTTTTTTTTATATTTAGCAGCCGCCAAAATGAACGCATTCCACCCAGCACCGGAAGACATCGCTCCAATGCATGGCGAGATGACTCTCATCCCACTTATTGTGATTAAAGATGTTTAAATATTCACTAAGCTGTTACGCAGTTATTCGTTGGAATGAAAAATAAATGATGCATATCTCTCTTTAGGTTCAGGCTTTAAAGTACCGTTGAAAAGTACATTATTCCATTAAGAAATCATAAAATACGTCAAAACGTTAATAATGTGTTTCGACATATATTAGTAGAATTTGGATTTCAATGTGTTAATCAACGTAGGAAGCATTTGAAGTTAGCATTCTTACACAAACTACCCCTTTATATATCGTCTCAAAGCATCGTCTCGCTCATCATAGCGTGTAGGAACGATTAAAATAAATTTTATACAACAAAATAATAATATTTTTTATGAATTGCAAAATAATAAAAAGAAGAAAAGGAAGATGATGATGAAGAAGAAAAGGGAACGATTGATTTTTACAATCACCTCTCCCACAACATTTCTCAATGCGGCAATATAGTGTCCAATTCCCATTTTAAAGACTTATCTTAAGTGAAACAATATCTTCATTTTTGTGACACAGATAACTACTTATCCTCATTCGACATTTATACTACCGGTAACACGAGTGAAGTTTTTTCAAACTCAACACATGGCCATTATGTGGATAGCTTCCATCTTGACGACGAGCATTGGACACCAACCTCTGCCCTCGATTTTGAATTGTTGCCACCTGCTTTTCTCGCAACTGACATCTACCCATCCTTCAAGCGAACCCTCCCGATTGGCTTGCCCATGCGTTTCGCTTTTTCCTTTCTCCCTTTACTATGCACACATCCTCTAATTATATCCACTCTTGTCCATTCGTGTACTCTACTCTCCCTCTCTTCTTCACACACACAACTATAGTTTAATAGTTTATCATATGACTATCATCGTCTTCATATTTTTACGTGTTAATTGTTATCTTTAAAATATATATTGGCAAATTTGATCAAATTTGTAATAAATGTATTCACGATTCTAAACCAATGTTCATATAGAAAAATACATGATTTAGAGCATGAAAACATTTATTACGAATTTTTGTTCAATTATATAAAATTATAAAATAATTTTCATAGAGAAAAATATTTTATTTTCTCTGTAAATTTCTAAATGATCATATTGCTCTCTTTATTTTTAGATATTTCTACATTTTTTAATATGCAGTTTAAACTAAAGCATTTATTTGATGCTAATCTGATCACCAAATGAGTTCCGAGGGATATTTCAAATACTCTGCACGAAAAAATTTTCCAGAAAAATATTATTATATTTGTCGCTATTTTTATCGCTAAAATAAATTCCAATTATTTTTATTAATCTACTGGTATTCTGAATTAAAATGTTACTGAAAATAATCTTACAACAATACACTTCAATTTCTTTACAGTTAAAATTGTTATTAAAATATGTAAAAGCGGAACACAAATATGGTAGAATGTTACTTTGAGGCGCTTAGCTAGGTTCGAACCTACGATGAGGCATAGGAAGGAATGGAAAGTTAGTCGATATAATTCGGAGTGAACGCAAACCTCATTATTTTCTTACGACTCAAAAATGTGAGAATATTTGTTAGGAGAGTGGTCTTCATATTGAGGAGCGTGTATTTTAGTACTGAGATACAATCAACAGAGCAACTTCAAGGATAAAAAAAAATCTGCTATCCGTACTATTCATTAATGGGAATCTAAATAAGAGGTAATAACGAAGAATGATACACTCACGTCAGCGCAATTCACCAATAATCCCAACAGCGTCTCCCCATGCAATACAAATTAAGCAAATGTGCAGTATATACATTACGTTTAACTAATTATTGGTTTTCGGCTGATTGCAGGAACATATCTGTTGTTCTCACACTGTTCGTTAAGAGATCGTTTGTTATAATTAGAGTGTATTAATTAACGAAATTAACATACTTCATTCAATTTCATGTGGCTTAAAATGCAACAGGATGTTGGGATGTTCTTTGATAAGTACTTCATTAAAAATTTGGAAGTTGAATTTACATGCCCCTATCACTCACTCACGTATGATCATACCTAAAAGTATTTAAACGTATTAAAAGATTTTAATCGTTAATATTTTAAAAACAGCAATTAAGAAGCTAAAATTAAATAAAATTTATTTCATTGAAATATTTGAAGTATGAAATCAATCAAAAGATTTTTCTTTTACGATAACACAAACAACGTCCTTTGAGTCATTTTATATGTTAAAATTATTCTCCATAAGATCAATAATTATGATTTTATCCTGTGATTGCAATTAATATAAGTACCAAATTAAATTAAAATATTAATAAGATCTTGATAAATTATTTAAAAAACTTTGTAACCTCTCTCAGAGAATTGAACCTTATTTAACTTTATTAACCTTTCATTTATCCCGGCATTTTTCTCTATTCCGCATAAAACCTAATATAAACACAACGACGAGTTTGTTAGGAAAATGTATTAGTGTTTTCGTTACACAAATTCATAAAAACAGGAGTTTACGCGTGTCTCCTGATATGTACAATCTATTTTCGAAACGTTTCACTATTTGTTATTTAAATTAATATTAACGTTATGGGTGCAAATATAAATTGCAATTTTCACAATTATCTGAGGAATTTTAATTTTAATAAAAAATAGGTACCTCAAATAATTGTAAAAATGGATGTTTTTATAAAATTTATAATTACGAAATGAATCTGCGATAATTTCATCAATAATGTGAGTGGTCGAACAGGGATAGACCGTGAAAACCATTCTCCAAACTTGTACATGTTCCTTACAATTTTAAATTACATAGTAATGCATTGATTGCCGTATAAAGAATAAAACTACGATATCCCCGTAATAAATTTTACGAAAAAGATTTATTCTATATTTTACGTAATTTATGGAATTAAAAAAATTGGATCTTATTAACCGACACACTCATGTAGAAACGAAAAACTATGATTTTTTCCCCTAGAAGAATATTAATCCCTTAATTTAAAATATATTGCATTACATAGAAAAGAATAATAATGTCATTTACTTGTTTTATAAAAGAAATATCCGGCTGTTATTTGAAATAAGAAGATGCCCAACCAACAGGAGATTTCTCAACGACAGGTCAATTATCAGACTCGAGACGCTGTCTGATTGCTTCTCGATTGAAAAAGAACGTGAATCGAACGTTAAAATGGAGATTCCTCTCTCAAGAATCTCAAAAATTAAATGCCTCATTAGACTACAAAAGACCTGCCCGACATCTATGCAACTTCATCAAACAAAAATCACTATAATTTTAAATATTTCTCCTTGGTATTCTCGTACGCAAGATGAAGCTTCAGTATTATTGTAGTTCGAAAATTTGTGCAATAAAATCTGAAAAACTGAACGTTCTTTATACGTGCCTTGTTTTCTTCGTTCCTCTCTTCCCATATTTGTTCTTTCTTACTATATGCTGAAATCAATTCAGGATTTATTATAAATTATATTCTATAATTATGTTGTAAGGTGGAAATGTTAATATTAGTCTAATACGTTCGTCACATGTAAAATGACTTTGTCCAAACTTATTTATTCCCATATTAATAAATACTATTTCTTTAGAAATACAATACTAAATGACTGCTCATATCCATATTCATTGCTCGACTTCATACATTGTTCACAATATATTTCTCACTCTGAAACAACTAAATTTCATTTTTAGTCCACAAATCTTGTCAAAATTCAGATAAAACGAAACATATGTATCATTCCATAAACGTCTTGTTAAAAATATATTTGCCATTTATATTTGAATAACTTAGTGATACATCCCTTCGTCTCAAAGAATAGTTTTGTAAATAATTTATTATAAATCACCTGTCGTTACTAAGATCATAATAAGGCATTCTGTGTATTATGTTAGTAGTAATTGTGTTATTATAAAATTGTATGAATAATTTCTCCTTCTTATTATTTATTTATATAAATATAATTTCATTTAAAAATCGATTTTCATTTGATAGTTCGTAGGTTTTAGGATAATATTAGATAGCCAGTGTTATTAGAGCAAAAAGGCGAAGTAATGGAGATTGAACTATTCGGTCTAATGGATATGAATGTTTTGGGACTGTCACAAAAATGATAAGTTATTGAAGAAATTGAACAAATTGACGATTTTGAATACGACAGGAGAAAGTTTTAATATTCATTCAAGGCATTTACCACTAGCAATGTAGAAGTAGTATTAGTAGTAGATAGTTTATTTATAGTATGTGTAATGCATATTTTATTTTGACAAGATAATTTATTTTATGTGCATTCACCTGATGATAGCCCAATAACGGTTAAAACAATATAAAATTAAAATTAAAACTAAAACCTAGACTCCTTAAAACGTCATAAATAAAATAAAAATTTTAATATAAGAGTAGAAGAATATTTTTTTTCAAACGACATGACATATTCATTTCTACCAATAATTTGATTAAAACAACTCTGGATATTACCTAAAAATCAGAAGAGAGTGCAAAATTCGTATATGAAATTTTGAACAAATGAAAAGAGAACAGTTGAATACTGTTACCAACATATTTACCCGCCGTTGCCCGGAATTTCAAAAGAAACTTAAAACAATCATTACTAGACATTATAAATGTTAAAACTATTCCCAAAATAAATATAAAAATACATCGACATTCAATGAAAAATTGGTAATGTGAATTGATGTAATTTTCCGTAGAGAGTATTAGAACACCTGTCAGCAGGTGTGAATTTTTTAAACTCATTTTGCCCGGCGTTACCCGGTGTTCACACATAATATTTTTTAATTCATGTAACTTTCCCTATTTCGTGATATTAAATTCCCATTTTCGTTAATTTCAAGATTAATTAAATACCACGAAGAAAACCTACAAAGATATTTCATTATTGTGTACTAATATGTACGTAATCATGAATTTCTTTTTTAAAATCCTGGTGGAAGGAAAATATTCAGAAAGCTTAATAAACAAGGCGAATAGTTAAGATCTGTGAATTCTTTGGTATTAATTCTACTTTTAGGATATGTACTTGAAAACAATGTTCTTCACAGCCTCTACTTAATTTTAGTTGGACGATTCGGTCTCGTAGATTATACGTACAGTGGATTGTCCGCCACGAAACGCAATCGAAGTCAAGCGGACACATTAGTGAAGTTCACAGCCATCAGTCATGCGAGCGAAGATTCACATGTACTGATTAGGATCCAGTTTTAATTGTTTTTCTGCTCTTGTAATTCATCAGTAATAACGACAAATTTCAAATAATTTCATCGAATATTGTTTTCGGTTCCCATGCTATTCAAAATAATTCACTTATGTAATATTACTATAGTTTAACTAAAGTATACTTTATATAAAAGTACTAAAACTTTTAAAGTACTTTTTATACTTTTAAGTAGCTTTTTACTTTAAAAGAACAAAAACTTTTATATACTTTTGTGAACAAACTTCTTTTTTTAATGAGTCAAAAAAATACTATCAATATATATCGGGAAATTTATTGTTATTATTATTCCTATAGTTATTTATGTGCGTTTGTTGATAGTTGGCTCGACGCTGCGTGACGTCGTTGCATCAGAGCTATTAGCAGTGCCTGGAAGTGGTGTCTGATTGGCTGTCGTGAGTGTGGAAAGGGCGACGCAGGATGGAAAGCCGTGAATGAAGGTGCAGTGGAGGACGACATGTTTGCATAATGGAAATGCCAATAGGATTTACTGGTTCGCTACGAATTAGGTGTTGACTAGGGAGGTTGGTGAGATTTGCCCCCAACTCTAGTGCTGTTTGGATGGAATCACATCGAGAAGAATGTTTTGATCCCACGAAAGTGATGAAAAAACCTCAGGTTCTGACACGATACTAAGGTTATATGCGTGCAGTATACTTTGGAGGATAATTTAACACACGTCTAACATTACAAGCAGCGAAGATAAATTGTTTGAAAAGTGTGGTTAAATATGTATTGATTCATTGTGTTGAATATAGTAAGATTTCTTTACCATGTTTTCAACACAACCTGACATTATCAGCGGTCTTTCAAAGAATTGAAACAAGTAAAATTGTCCATTACTGATTAAAAAGCAAGAAAGAATGGAACAGAGGTAAGTAGCTCATTCTCTTCCAATCCAATATGCAGTTGAAACTGATTTTTCAGAAAATTTCTATTTATTTATTAATTAGTATAGTAATATATGTTGATAACTGTAACTTATTTTGATGAGCATTAAATATAGCATAGGGTTGCATTGTATATAGTACTATTTTCAGTACATTCTATTTTTTAAAAACTAGGAACATCGAAAAAGGTAATTACGTGGTTCTATAATAAAACAATTCTGTTTTAATTTAATTTTTTTCATGAAATTTTATTTCAATCAAATAATTATATTTTTTTAGTTTGTGGTGTACCTCAAAGTCACTCGTACTAACGAACCTGTAAATAATTCTATATTTTATCAGCTAATAATGCAAATTATACGTAAGTTTTTTGAAATCCTTTCAAAACAATACTCCGTGCATCCCTTCAAGCTGAAAAGTAACTGCACTCATGACCAATGAAAATATACCCTGTAATGATTTATTAGCACATCCACTCCAGGTGAATGTGTTCTAATTGGCATTATTAATTGTACATAGGACGAGTTTTCCTACATTTGTCCATTTTCTTAGGCATTAGATATCTTAGTCCACGTCCATATTCTCTCCCGTTTATCCAACTCACATACAAAATCAACACATCTTCCCCACTCATACTAGAAGGCGAAGACCAAAAAAATTAGGAAAGGATTTGTATTTCCCCAATGGAAGATTATAAAGTAAATATTCTCAAATATTACACATATTTCAGTAATCATTTTAACTAATGTACTCGGTGATTCGCATTAGTTTCATTTACCATTTTTCACATCCCAATCTCGTAAATCCCTGAGAACATTAAATATCATGTCTTTCATTGTAAATTGTTATAGTACTGCAAGTCAGCTGCCGACGTATTATTGAAGGACACTCATAGGTTTACATTTCCAAAGAATTCAAACAGAATCATTTCTTCATTTACTCGGTAAAACATTTTGATCCGTGGAATATGTCTGAGAGAAAAATTAAATCATCATTCGTAATTTGTGGCCAACAATCACATCAAAACACGTTCATCGATTTGTGAACAAATCAACTTCTTCGTTGAACAATTGAACAGATATTCTTTTGTCATGGACACGATGTCCGGTCAGAATACCGAGGTAGCATTCTTAGTCCTCAGCAGAAGGAGAAAAATTGTATAGTCACTCAAATATATGAGTTCTTGGGTTCAAATTATACTTCTGAGAAGTTTCATTCGTGAATAATATAAAACCTTACAAAACTCTCAATGAAGCAAAAGTAGAAAAAAAAGCATTTCAATCAAATAATTTAATGAAATATTTTGGTAACTTCATTTCTTTTGTCAAAAACGTTCATACTGAAATCCGAATACTCTTTCTTACACAAGTAGCACCTCATTAACCAACTCTGTGTGTATTATATTATTCATGATAAACTATATCTGAGTGCCAACATAGAAAACTTGTAATTAAGTGGATGCAGATCGCTATCGTATTAAAAAGTATTTAATTCGAAAGATGCATAAAACAATATCCCAAGTAATTACCATTGTTTATGTCTAAACAGTCATTGTTCATCATGTTGCTGTCTGCTTCGATCTCAGGGAAACCGTCATAGTTTTGATTGTCCTCCACATTTCGTACCTCCGTGGACAAGGAATTTATATTGGACGTTCTCGTGGAAACGCCAACTGAGTGTCCTCTGTGCTCGAACATACTCCCGTCACCAGTAACTATTGCGGTGGTGCATCGGCAGCTGGTGAGACTCCAGCCACGGCTTTCGCAAGGGACTCACCCCTGCTGGTAAGCGTGGGTTACGACCGATGCCGCGCCGCCTTTGCTCCACAGACAAGGGAGAGCGGAGGGTCACATGTTTGTCATAGTTGGCGACGACGCAATCAGCAGGACCCAGGCGAGCTACCGCGTCGTCGCGACACCCTTCAACCCAACCTACGCCTTTACCATTGCCACCTCCTTCGACCATGGGGTGGGTATCTTGGACACAAGTCTCCACGTAGAGTACACCATTGTGTTTTCATGACATTTTAACTGGAGCTGCTCTCTTCGGAGCGGTGACGTAACAAAGTTTTGCTCTGGTCAATGCTGAAAGGAAGTTACTTTTCGCATCACGCTAGTACCAGCTGTAAAAATTTTCTTACTGTCTCAGGAAAAGTTCAAAAAAGTAAATAACATCTGTTCATATTTGAATTTAAATATATCTTGTTTAAGAGACCTGTATTTAGGGGCGGCATTGAAAAGAGTCGAATGTATATTTTTATTTTTCTAGTAATATCTACTCCACATAGCAATGAACTCGCTTCTCTGTTTCGTTTATACTCTAATTATCGAAAGTGAGATTAAAGAAATAAATATCTGAATCTTTATCCTAAAACTTCTTTCTCTTTTCATTATTGTTATCTTTGTCTCCGTAAGTAAAAATATTTTGTCGAACTGTTTGTTTGTTGTTGTTTTTTTCATATTTTATAGTGATTTAGTCTAATATTTTCCACGTTCTGTTAGTATATTTTTCAATACATTTGTATCCTAAATCATTTTACTAAATTTATTAACCTATCACGAAATTAATATTTCCCGTGTTACTTCCAATTGATCCTATGCTAAATTCTCATCAAGTTTGGTGGTTTTCAATTACACATTTTAACGTTAGTCTGGGGAAAACATTATTATTTCCCGAAAAACACTCTCTAGTAAAAATGGCCATTGGATGGCTATCAATTAACGCCAAACGACCGTTCAATTTAAGTGGCCACCAATGGTCGTTTGACGATAACAGATGGCCATCCAATGGCCATTTTTACTAGAGCACCTGATTCACATGATGGGTATTGGAGCTATGCAGTTAAACAATGGTGTTTTCAGAGATTGAATTTCTTCATTTCCATACTTTCCTTCCTTCCCTTCTCCGTCGGATCGTGTCCGACACGATGATCGTCCCTGAGACGTGGGAACCACTCTCGCCGCCGCCGCATCCGCCAACACTCCTGGTGTCAGCACCGCTGCCTATTGTGAACCGGAAGTTTGTAGCTCTGCGGTCGAGAGCGGAGGGTGGAGTTAGAGGACGAGCAGTGACCGAGAGACGAGACGGGGGAAGGATTCATTCTGAAGGGTGGGAAACGCGCTCCGTTGCGTTCGTTTTTACGCTGCACCCGGGGACTCCCCGAATTGTTGGTCGGTCCACCGCAAGGGGCGCAGATTGCTGTCGGGAGAGGGTTTTGTGGAAGAGGAAGCTGACATGGAACACAGGGAAGGCATTTGGAAGGATGATGTGGAACAACAGAAGAGAAAATGGAGGAGAACCTCGGTTCCAGTTCTGTAAATGAAATTCAAATAAAACATCGGTTTTTACATAAAGAAGATGGTATAAGTTATTTGATTTTAAGGATAATGCAAGAGGTTTAATGAATCCATCACATTTTATTTCGTAGTCAGTTCTGGAACAAAATTTAAAAGAAGCTGACTTTTAGGCTTAGATTCGGTCATAATTTACTTAATATTTTAAAAAGAGTTTATACTCATATTAATAAATAGTTTACTTGTGCATTAGTTGAGAGTGTATTAATTATTATTGTATTTTGAACTACAATTTTTATCTTACTATCTTTCGTTGTAGTAGCATAGAACTTTCACGAAACCCCGTAATTTTCCGTTCTTGAGTGCTCGGTTAAATTTAAAAATAGGTTACGGTCTCTTTATGGACGTTTTCACACAATTTAAGTGTATTCGAAGCCACTGTTGCTAGACACGTAACGACTGTAATACCTGAAGTTACCTCCAGAGTAGTTTTATTTAGTATGTTATAAAAGATTGTTCCGCAATGTTTCCAGCAAATCAGATCTAGCATTTCTCCTTCTTTGGTTAAGTAATATATAGTCATCTATAATCCTGAATTTGTCTCTTTCGTATAGAAGAAACCGGAATCTTCCGTTTAAGTTTTTTTGACTTAAAGTATCGATCAAAGAAATACACATATGGAGAAAATTTTCATTTTTAAAACAAGCAGTTTTCCAACAATTTCACTCGCGTAATTTTTAAGCGTAATGAATTCCTATACATACCAATTGAAAATGTTGTCATTCAATCATCAGAACAATTGTAAATTAAACCACTTATGTCAAACATAACAAAACTTGAACGTATAAAGAGTGTGGCCAGCAATATTACATAGACAAAAAAGGTAAAATTCAGGAAAGTGAAGACAGAAACTATTCAATTATCATTTTATTTAATATTCGTACTAATATATCGGTACCAAAATAAATTAGAAACAATTTTCATTGTTTCCTCCTCATATGTAACGTTTGATGGTTTCCACGTGCTGAAGATTTTATGTTCACTGCGTTCGAATATTCAAATTTGTGGTAATTAAGATTGACCCTTCGTATGCCAAAAGAGTAAAAAATGGTGTAATATGAATTTCAATCCACATAGAATTAGAAAAAATCTTTCTCTATTAATATTTGTAATTTTGTGGTAAAATGTAAATTAAGTCCTTCGCTTGCAATGTTTACTTATGCTAATAGATAGACTAAATGATTTAGTAAAAAATTATTTGTGGAATAACATATTACATGCTAAAAGAAACTTAACATTTTCATATTCTCATCTCTTGAATAAATCGTAAAATATCAGTGTGTTCTTATCTGGATCAGTGACAATACCAAGACAGGGAAGGGAAGACTTGGTTAGTATCAGTAGTATAGTTCCAATCAAATAGACAAATCACCATTAACAGACTCACTAATGGAGAAATGGGATATAAATCTCATAAACAATCATGCCCACTATTTTCTTTTAATGTCTCTTTGGATTTACAATGTGTTCCCTCTCATTGTATATTAAGTACGGTAGACTATGATAGGTAGAATTGTTTCTCAGTTAAACGATGTCTGTGTACGATTGGTAAAGCTATTTTACGCAATAACGTATAGATGACGATTGCATTGAATTGTGTTTGTGCTAAAATGAATAAATTTAATACGAAATAATCGCTCATTTACGGTCTATTAATCTATTGACACATTCAATGAAAGTATGAACACCTATTTCGCATTCATTGAACACAAGACTATAATTTGGTGACGTTGAAACTCTCATTAGGATCTTTTTTAATGCACCCATACGTAATGTTACGAGAATCATATTCTAAAAATTATTCTAATTATTACCCGTTAATTCCATGGTCACAGTACAACGCATGAAATGTTCATATGGAAACACGAGATAATTTAAACCTTTTGTCAAAAATTCCAAATTAATATACTAATTGACTTGAAAATTGAAAACTTTCGATTTTTACATCACTTATATATCCCTCGAATTTCGTTTTTTATTTAATCTTTTTTCCTTCACCTTAATAACACTAATGAGGATATTTTTCACTCTCACATTTAACCGTGTATCCAATTCCATTGGTATTTAACTTCCTTTAATGGAATTTTCAAAGAACCGAAGGAAATGAAAAATAGATGAATGATTCATTTGGCTAAGAATATCTTAAAGGTGTAATAGTGATTATCACCTTCTCGGCATTCAAAGTAACAGCTTACCTTTCATTTAAGGAAGTGTAAACAAAATCTATAATAAAAACTAACGAGCGTAAAATGAGAGATCGTTATACTCTCTACATAATCGCACAGCTAGAGAAGTATGAGATGATGCCTACTACTAAAATGGAATTAATCCGACACGTTTTTATTTTTTAATTATCATAGAAGTGTTGTCAGAAATCTGTTGCACGACTCACAGATCAACAGTGACGATACAAGGTTGTTCTTCAGAAAAAGAACAATAATTCCTATATCCTATTTATCATAAATAAATCAAATACATTTTACCACTTTATTATGTGATGTTTTATAAATTTTGATCGTGATTGTGAACTTATTGCTCAAAATACAGTAAAATATTGTTATCTTTGTCCCAATCCATAGGTCAAGTAGTAATTTAAATATTTAGCATCATCAGATATAATTTCAGAGTGATAAGCTTACATAAATTCAGAGTGACTACTGTCTGTTCTATAATATTTGTATAGAAAAATATACACAAGAAATGCACGAAACGCACTATCAAAGGAACGTCAAAAATGAATGAGAATTGTTCAAAAATCATTTCTCTTCTCCGCAACATAAACAGAATAAAAGCAAATATTTTATTAGGTAATTTATTTTGCCATTAAATAATGTTGTTATCTGATATAAAATATCAGCTTTTCTCAAAACTCCTTCCAAACTAACACCATTTCTAACATCATAATTTACCATTTATTTCATATATCCGTCATACATTTGCGACCTTGAAATGTTAAATAGTGAACAAATCAATTATTTATCAAGTGTACAAATGTTGAATGAACCTCAGAACGATATTGATACCAAAAATAAAATTGATAAAAAAATGTTATAGTTTTAAACTAATAAGGTTGTAATATCTTGAAGAATAAGAGAACAGTTTAAAGATATCCTCTCTTTGAAGAGTAAGCCATAAAGTTCTAGTGAAATATTATCATTTTAGAAGATATAAAATCATAATCGGGAGTCCTCTGTTAAACTCTTGAAATTAGGTACTTCTTTTAGTTTATTTTCTACATAATGTTCGAATATTCGTTCATAACTTGGTAAAACTAACTAGTTTTATGCAAAAGAAAAGGTCAAAAATGTTTTCAAGTTCCTTTCTCATATTTTTTGAATACGTATGAACTTTAATTTCATTGGTTTTCCAAATGGATGTCAGCTTAAATCAAATTTCCACGTACAGAAACCGAAAAATAAATTTAAATACAAAACAAAAAACGAACTGTACTGACGTACAGTTAGATGCCTTCAAGGATATCTTCTATTAAGTCTTCAATTTTGTAACTAAATGCATGATACATATATTAATTTTTTATTTAAGAATAACATTATTGTACTTAATTAAATTACATCATATTCTATTGATTCATAATTCACATCTAAAACATGTAACAAATGTGTTTAGTAATTTATATAATCCATACTAATATACGTATAAATGCGTAATGCGAAAGCGTGTCTGTCTGTTTGTTGCTTAATCACGACAAAACCATGGAACCGATCGTGATGAAATTTAGCAAAGGGATAGTTAAGATGTCCAGGATGACCATAAGCTAACTTTAATTTTTTAAATGTACGAAAAGAAAGATAAGAAATTAATTTAAAAAAATATCGATGAAATCGGGGGATAAATCGGTCGTATTCACTTACACTGCCTAAACGGTTAGAGATAGATGACAACTAAGAGTGGCAACATCGTTCTCCTCAAAGAGTTCTACAAAAAAGTCCGGGATAGAGTATGTCTATCTACTAAGGTCAATTTAAATTATCGAAGAAACGTCATGAAAAATAGAAATAGATTCAAGAACATAATTCAGAATTGTAAATTCATCCATACTAATATATAAATGCGTAATGCGAAAGCGTGTCTGTCTGTTTGTTACTTAATCACGACAAAACCATGGAATCGATCGTGATGAAATTTAGCAAAGGGATAGTTAAGATTTCCAGGATGACCATAAGCTAACTTTAATTTTTTAAATGTACGAAAAGAAAGATAAGAAATTAATTTAAAAAAATATCGATGAAATCGGGGGATAAATCGGTCGTATTCACTTACACTGCCTAAACGGTTAGAGATAGATGACAACTATGAGTGGCAATATTGTTCCCCTCGAAGAGTTCTACAAAAAAGTCCGGGATAGAGTATGTCTATCTACTAAGGTCAATTTAAATTATCGAAGAAACGTCATGAAAAATAGAAATAGATTCAAGAACATAATTCAGAATTGTAAATTCATCCATACTAATATATAAATGCGTAATGCGAAAGCGTGTCTGTCTGTTTGTTACTTAATCACGACAAAACCATGGAATCGATCGTGATGAAATTTAGCAAAGGGATAGTTAAGATGTCCAGGATGACCATAAGCTAACTTTAATTTTTTAAATGTACGAAAAGAAAGATAAGAAATTAATTTAAAAAAATATCGATGAAATCGGGGGATAAATCGGTCGTATTCACTTACACTGCCTAAACGGTTAGAGATAGATGACAACTAAGAGTGGCAACATCGTTCTCCTCAAAGAGTTCTACAAAAAAGTCCGGGATAGAGTATGTCTATCTACTAAGGTCAATTTAAATTATCGAAGAAACGTCATGAAAAATAGAAATAGATTCAAGAACATAATTCAGAATTGTAAATTCATCCATACTAATATATAAATGCGTAATGCGAAAGCGTGTCTGTCTGTTTGTTACTTAATCACGACAAAACCATGGAATCGATCGTGATGAAATTTAGCAAAGGGATAGTTAAGATTTCCAGGATGACCATAAGCTAACTTTAATTTTTTAAATGTATGAAAAGAAAGATAAGAAATTAAGTTGAAGATAAATGTAGATTAAATCGGGGGTGGGGGGAAACTGCCATATTCATTTACGTTGCCTAAATGGTTAGTGATAGATGACAACTATGAGTGGCAATATTGTTCCCCTCGAAGAGTTCCACAAAAATGTCTGCGACATATGTCTATGTATTAAAGTTAATTAAAATTATAGAAAGAACGTTATGGGAAATAGAATTGTTGAAATACTTCAATTTAAGTGAGAAATTTAAGGAGGAATAAATCAATTTTCATAACATTTAATGATTTCTATGTTTTGTGCATTTAACAAAGATAAAAAACATCGTTAAATCGTAAAGTTTGGACGAATGATTTAGATTTTATAAGCGTTTTAATGAAATGGTGCAACCGAGCGCCTCAGTTTTATCTTGCATCGGAAGAAAAAAAATCGACCTGCTAGGCTTCCAGTGAGTGGGTTCCTTGGTCTAACGAGTAAAAAAATTCTGGGCAACACCGGGTAATCAGCTATTTATATAAACTTCTCTCTTAAATTGTATAAACGGATCATTGTAAAATTCAATGTTAATATACTATCTTTTTTGTAGACTCAAATTATTAAACTTGAGAGTGATTTCTTACCATTTTTTGATTGAATTTCAAATCTCCTTTATTTTCTCGGAGACTCAGTAACTTATTTCTATGAGATAATAATGTAATTATTTTGTGGGTTTTATAAAAGAGCATAAAAATATAGTTCATGAAGTTACGTGGCACTCATAAAAGATTTCACAACTCCATTATTTCCTGGGGACAATGCATACATGAACCACAGATCAGTTAAATAGTAATCTAATTATGTTGGACTATCTGAGAACATAGCTCCTTTCTAAGTTACGAAATTTATATTCGAAGTCTTGATTTTTGAAGGACGTCTATCTCTCTCCCTCTCAGCAGAAAATAATCTCGGTCATCATCCTCTTTTCTCCCCAGTGCTTTCCGTCATATCAGCAATCCACTCGGGGAGCATTCAGTCAAAGAACCAAGAAAATGAGGCGGTCTGAATTAAGATGGCAAGTCTGTTGACCTGCCGAAAAGGGTCCTTACTGCAGAAAGGAAGGAAAGAGGGGAGGTATGATGAAAAATTGCTGAAAGATATGACATCCATGGGAGCTGAGGTAATACAGGCGAACCAGAATGAAAGAGAATCTGCGTGTCTTTCAGAATTTGAAGTACGAAAACTGACTTTCTTGTTGAGATTGGCATTGAGATCTTTTAACCAACAAATTTAGGAAGATAAACTTACGAGATATTCATCAATGTCTTTTCCAATTTCATCTTTCTGGATGTAAAGAATGTGAACATTTTCAAAACAGTATACTAAATTAACAAAAATATAATAAAACATTAATTATGGGATATTTTAAAGAAATACCAGATATTTGTTATTTTATAGTTCTTTCGTTTTAAAATATCTCACCTATTAAATTATTATTTTTAAGTTGGATTATAAATAAAACGATTAATAATATTGGTTCACAATAAATAAATAAAATAGTTATGTACGTTCCCTTAAGACTCATTATGTATAATGAAAAGTGGTGAAATAATTCTTTATTTTATGACGATGAGGTATCATCAAAATTGTAAAATAATATATTTACTTGAATCAAATGCTCTCATTTTCAACATCGTGAAAATTGATTCTTCATTATATAGACATTTTGTAACATTGAACACAAAAATTATTTCTAAATTAATTAACTGATATTCTGAAATATTGTGATCAGAATGGTGGATTTTTCGTAACATACCATTGAATAAATAAGTAAACGTCATTTTAAAAGAAAGTCAAAATATGTCAAGAAATAGAAAAGAATAATTGAATTCCCTTACAATAATAAAAACTAAATACTTTCTTAGATTCAAGGTAAAAATACAGTTGAATTATAGAGAAAGTACACAAATCTCAGAAGGAATTTTAGTTACATAAATAGAAGGGTTTCCCGTAACATTGAAAACAATAAACTTACCTGAAATGGTATATAGTGATATAATAAAGCATACAAAATTTCAAATTGTTGAAAAAACGTTTTCTCGCAACTTCATGGAATGAAAGCATAATTTATTATCATAAAGGATTTGATTGTTACTTTAGTCTTTTTTATCTTCAATGGTTCACTAAATTTAAAAATGTTTGAAAAGTATATTATTAAATGTTATTGAGATATGCTATTAAGAATATATACAGAGAATAAGAATATGGATTGGATTCAAGTACTAATCACGTATTTGTGATCCATTACTGGATTTGAATGCCAGCCACGAAATCTCATCCTGCTCTAAAGAACGGTATCGCTAGTTTACTGCGAAGCACTGACCTTTGACAATTCAGACATAGAAAATCAATACTTCTTTACAATACAACTTAAAAAGTGAAATTACATAGACTTCATGAAAGAAATTTTGTAACAACGGTATTCTTCAATACTTGAGAGAAATGAATGTAGGAGACCAAAACAGTAATTAAAGTGCAGGTAAAAGTTCAGAATAATTATTGGGCATATTAGATGAAGAAGCAAATATGCATGGCGAATAGGGAAGGGCTGATGCATCTGTGGGCAGACGACACCTACGGGACTCCAACCGCAGGGTACCGTTCGCGGTTTCCGGCGCACACCAACGCATCTGCCTGCAGTCACTACGTGGACGTGTAGCCACTGGTATTCGCGCTTCCCCCCACTTGTTCCACTCAGCTTTGAAGTTTCCGCCACCGCACTCCTCGCCGCTGAACTCCACCGACATCACTGCGCTGAATTCTGGTCTCTCTCTCGCTGAATTCAGCGCCCACCGCAAACTCTGCAACACCCTCCATCCATTGACTTCGCCTCTGTTACGGTGAACGTCCAATCCCACGGCGTTCGTTGCGATTGTTTTCAGGGTTGCCAACGATGAAAACCGACATCACTTCTCTTTTCCTTATTAACTAAAGGTACCTAACAGCTCCCATTCAAATAGTAAACATACCTCGTAGAGTGGCGACGCGTGATCTGCATACATGACCTCAGGGAGGAGGAGCCTTTGGGTAAGAGAGTAAAAGTGGGTACTATTCTAAAAACATTGACTTACTATAGAATATCGTTGTTCGCACTTGTATAGAAAGTGCGATAATACATGATAAAATATACTACACCATGAAGGTGAGCTTATTTTATCTTGTATTATCGGGTATGAGGCAGGACGACACAAAAATGTCTGAGCCTGTCTAAAGATCAATAGTGCCTGGTACCCCGTGCTTCATAACTTAAATCTAAAACCTATTAATAGAAAATCTTTAAATCTATTACCTTCCAACCAATCACGCTCCCGCTTCCCGTCATTTCCCACTGAATAAATAGCACCGAGTCTTCACTCGACACATCAGAAGCTGTTGGGTCGTCGATGAGGAAAGGCTTGCCCCCACNGCAGTAGCGACTGAAACTTTTGTTGCTAAACTTTTGTCCAGATTTCTTCAAGAACATGTCGCTACCACGGACTCCCACGTAAAAAATTCAACTGAATTTATCGGGAAATTAAAGAATTTGAAATGAAAACAGTGATTTACTGATCAGTTTTGACGTTGTTTCCTTGTTTACAAGAGTTATTATCAAGGATACTTTAGAACATACATCTCGGATTTTTCCACAAGACATAACGGCACTATTTCATCAAGTACTTACCACTACCGATTTTCAATGGAAAAATGAATACTAAGAACAAATCGATGGTGTAGCGATGAGTAGTCCACTCAGTTCAGTGGTTGCGAACTTCTTCATAGAATTCTTCGAGACAGAGACACTAGTTTCTGATCCTTAACCACTAACTTGTTGGCTAAGATACGTAGACGACTCTTTCGTAATATGGAGCCATGGTGAACCTTCCCTTCAGGAATTTTTTAAACATTTGAATAATATACACCCCAACATTGAATTCACCATAGAGAGAGACGTTAATGGGCAACTACCATTCTTGGATGTCATGGTCACAAGAAAAGTAGACAGAAGCCTTGGGCACAACGAATACCGGGAGAAGACACATATGGACCGATACCTACATAAAACTTCAAATCATCATCCAGCTCAAAAGAGGGCCATGATTAAAACATTATTTGATAGAGCCACACGCATTCGTGAACCCAAACATATAAAGGAATAAAATAGACACTTAAACATGGCACTACAATCTAATGAGTATTCACAACGAGACTCTCCATTCTAACAAAACAACTGTGATCAATTCAAACACTGAAAATCCGACACTGGCCATTGCTCACTTGCCCTACGTACATAAAGTGTTAAAGAAACACAAGGTCAAGACCATTTTTAAACCTACTAACCAGATTCACAGCGTTCTCCGTCCCATCAAGGACACACGAGATCCCCTCGCCAGTGGAGGTATATACCTGATCCCTTGTTCATGTGGTGGTGTATATATACTGTCTCTTATACACATCTAGATGTGTATAAGAGACAGGAATAANGTGTATATATAGGCACCACGCGCAGTGTCAACACTCGGCTTACAGAACATTCCAGATACTGCAGACTCAGACAGGAAGACAAGTCAGCGGTTGCTGAACATACTTAGAAGGAGGGGCACGACATTCAATTTCGTGAAACTGTAAAAATTGCTTCCGCGTTGCACTACCATACTAGATTATACCGGGAAGCAATAGAAATACATAAGCACCGGTGTAACATCAATAGAAAAGAGGAAAATCTTAAGATCAATAGTTCCTGGTCCTCGTGCTTCGTAACTTAAAACCAAAACCTGTCAATAAAAAATCTTCAAATTGATTACTTTCCAACCAATCAGAAAGTACCACGCTCCCACTGAATAAATAGCACTGAGACTCCACTCGGCACATCAGAAGCTGTTGGGTCACCAATGAGGAAAGTCTTGCCCCCACGGAAAGATCCACACTGAAGATGGCCGCCGCAGTAGCGACCGAAATGTCTGTGAAGGACTCTTCTTATGGACCACGGCTCAATAGACCAGAAAGTTTTACATATATTGACTCCGGTTGTAAAATCCTGCATTCTTTTATAGCAAACATATGTCAAGAAGAAATGTTATTTCTCTGATTACTTTTTTTTCTACCCCTGCTTTTTCTTGTTGTTTAATTATTTCATTCTACGGTAATTGTGTTTTTCTTCATGAAGCACATAATTTATTAGTGACAATGATTATCAAAGTGACTAATTTACATTTCATTTTAGGTGGGGTAACGAAATATTCATCATGTTTATCAAAAAATAATTGTATTTGGAGTATGTATTATTTCCATATAAAAAAGTTCTAAAACTTTGACAAGAATTTGATTTAAAGTTGTTGTTTTTTTGTCAATCTTTCCGGAATTTTCTTTGAATATTATGGTATTTTGATTAACAAATGCCCATTTCCACTTTTGATTGAAGACATGACGTAAAACTATCTCAACATCAACCGATAAACGTATACACGATAAAAACACGTGACTGATAATTTAAATGGGTTAGTTTATGGTTTTGCTTCGATAACTATATTTAAGAGAAAAAGAAAATTTACATCCAAGTAAATCCGAGATATCGCGAATCATAGCATTCACAGAAATGAAGAACTTAAAAGACAAATTTTACGTAAATTCTATACGGCAATTTATTCTATACGGTAAATCATAAAATTGTAATCCACAAAAAAGATATAGTGATTCTATTACTATGATTTTGATTTAATTTTAAATATTTCCTAGTTATTGGGATTGCATGAATTATGTTCTTCTTCTTCATTCCTGTTGCTCTTTTCACGAGCACAGGGTATCCGTGAAAACCTTCCACCGGACACGATTTGCTGCCAACTTCTTCACTTCCATCTTTTTCCGAGGTCTCCTGCTTCGTTCAGCATATTTCTTCTCCACGTTCCCCGTGGTCTTCCTCTCAAGAGTTTCTTTTTCTATGGAATTATCCTGTTTCCTGAGAGTATGGCCGATCCATCTCTATTTCCTTCTTTTGATTTATTTATCAATTGGGTCCTCGCCAGCAAGTTCCCAAAGAACCTCGTTTCTTATTGTCTGGGGCCAATGGATGTTGAATATTTCTGAAACTTCTATTAACAAAAGATTGTAGTTTCATTCTGGTGTCATTGTTTGTGACCCAGGTTTCTGCTCCATACAAAAGAACCGGAATAACTAGAGTTTTAATAAAATTTAGTTTAGTTTTCTTTGAGATGTATGTATTTTTTTTGTCCCCACTGCATAACTGGACAAACACTACATTCGCTTTTCCAATTCTAGATGTTACATCTTCCAATGTTCCCCCTTGTTTGTCTATTTTGCTTCCGAGATAGGTGAAACAGTTGACATTTTCAATGCGTTCACTATCAATGGGTAGTGAGATCTTGCGTGAATACGCAATTTTAGCTATATTCATTTTAAGCCCAGCTCTCTCCGAGATTTGACATAGCTTTGAAAACTTTTCTTACATGTCTGATTGCCGATGTGAGAGCAGACAGATATCGTCCGCATAGTCTAGGTCTTCGATTGTTTCCATCATTTTCCACCTAATCCTTCGCTCCTTATCAGTCTGTTACCTGTCTCAATATGTCATCCAGGACCAAAATAAACAACTGTGACAGAATGCATGTCTGTCGTACTCCATTTCTTACTCTGATGTGTGCGGATAGTTTTCCATCGTGTAAAACTTGACATGATTACTCATCATACATGGCCTTTATAATATTTATCTTTTCAGGGAAACCTCTCTTTTCCATTACATACCATATGTAGTTCTGTCTCAGCGAATGGGATGCTTGCTCATAATCAACAACCGTTAAATATAACGTTGAATTCCATTCCATGCCCTACTCCACAATTTGTCGGAGAGTCTTTATATAATTTTTTTCTGAAGCCAGTTTATTATTTTCTTATCTTTTCCTCAATTACGTCTGCAATTCGATTCTGAACCACTCTTGAAAATACATTCCCCGGAATAGACAGAAACGATATCCCTCTCCAATTGCTACATTTTTAATCCCCCTTTTTGGGTATTTTTACAATAATGCCATCTTTCCTGTCTTTTGGCATCGTTTCCTTTCTCCATACATTTTGAAAGAGACGAAGCAGTATTTTTGCAGTTGTATCTACATCTGCTTTGAGTATTTCGGCTGAAATGTTGTCCTTTTCAGGAGATCTATCATTTTTTTGTTTATTCTAATGATATCTTAGTTTAAGTTATTGTTGATGGTTCTGTGTTAATTTGGCTAGTTTCTGAAGGGTCGTCCTCATTTGGTGAGCTATTTGTTAGTGTGTATCTCATGTTCTGTCCATTGAAGAGTGTAGGTTTTGTTCAGGAGTTCGTTAAAATATTCTGTCTATCTATTTATTTGTTCCTCTTCACCCATTATAAGATTAATTCCTTATTTCTCACCGAAGTGTTACATCCCTTTTTATTTCTAGATAGCACTCTTGTAATTCGATAGAACCCCTTTGTATCACTTTTATTTGCCGCTTTCTCCGCCAATTTTGCATTATCTTCTACCCATTTTTGATCGTCCCTCGTAACACTTTATTTTTTATTAACTCTTTTGTATTCAGTTTTCGTAATTTCTTTCCGATTTCTTGTCTAGCTTTGGATACTTTGTTGGTTTAGTCCTTGCCATTTTTTAATTAAATTCAAAGTTTTGGTTGTAATCCAGTCCTTCTTTAAGTTTTTCTTATGTCCCAGAATTTTTTCACTAACATCAAGAAATCCCTTTTTTACCATCTCCCAACTTTCTTATTTCTTATCAATTTAATTCTCAACATGGAGATTTTGGGGCATTCGTGATATTTTGTGGTAAGTTCTATGTGGAAATAGGGTGCCCCCTACGCTTAAGTCCTTTGATGCACAGAACTCCATAAACATGCTTCCATTTTCATTTGACTCCTCAACTCCATGGATTTCCATTACTGCTCCATACCTTGGTTATCACACCCTACTCTTGCATTTAAGTTACACATAAGAAGTTGTATATCTTTTGTATTTGCTTTTTCCATTGTCTCTCTAAGTGATACGTAGAATCTGATTTTATCCTCTTTATTTGCATTTCCGGTGGGTGCATAGGATTGAATGACAGTAACATTTTTTACTTTCGTCTGGAATCTCCCTACAATTATTCTATCTGATACGGGTGCCATTTCAGTAAGTTCTTATAAGCTGGCTTTGTTAATGAAATGCCAACTCCACTTCTATAAATATTGTCAGCAGGCACTCCAGAGTATAGAAGAGTAAATCCATTCTGTGTGGTAAATGTACCAAATCCTTTCCATCTTATTTCACTTTAACCCAGAATATCAAGTTTATATATTTCTATTTCCTTGGTTACTTGTTTTAGTTTTCCGGGTTCCCTCATAGTTCTTACATTCCAAAACCCTATTTTCGGTAGCTTTTTCATGCCAAAGATCATCCTCAATTTTGTCTGGTCTTTTGCTTTCATTTCAGTTTCTTTAATCAATTGGTGTATTTAAGAGACGGTGAGTGATTGCCCTCTGGTCTCCGATTACACTTGTGGGTCTACCACTCACAACAAAGGGTGCCTGTCCTTCTAGCGTCGATTTTTTTGTTGTTGTTGAGATTATCGGGTAGGCATTTCCTCCCGGCGTCATTTCAGTTGATATGGTTATCCCGCCAATACTCGGTCGCCATTGCCTCGTTCGTGATAACAGGGTCTACCGCGGGAAGGTGGGGTTGGAATTTGAATGAGAGAGGTTGTAAGTTGCGCTTCTTCACCCCTTAAGACCCCTGAATTATTTTAGGAAAATAATTATTATTTCTCGATTTTTAAGAACGAGTCCATTACAATAAAACAATATGAAGAAAAGATTTCAAAACAGCTGTGTCCAGCATATCAGGTAGCAATTTTGAGGGCAACGGGTAGGTGCTGTAGAGGCAAGAGTTTTGAAATTTAGGATGCTTGATGCTTTGATTAATATATTTCCCACGGCCGTGTTTGTCGTACACACCTAATGTGTGTTTACTGTACCTCATATGATTGTTTACACTATTCAATTGAACAGTTCTTAATTGATTTCTATCGATTGTTTGTTCTGGAACTTTGTACATAGATATTAACTCAACTGATTCAGAATTTCAAAAAAGTATGTTTTTTGTGTGCTTCAAGGTTTTCCGTGTTCAGTAAAGAAATATTTCTATATACTTATTTTATGTTAAATGTGTTTTATGTATTATCCCTTTAATATTAAATACAGCCTATAATTTTTTATTTCCAGCCAGGCTATTCCCATGTTATTGCTATGTTATGTCTCCTATGAAATTTGTACGAATGTATTTCCTGTCTAACTAAGAAATGTAAATACAATTCCACCACCTCAAACAAACACACGAATATAATAAACTACTAAATTGCGAAATTTCTTCTAGTATCAGTAGAACTGCCTTTAAAATTTGGTCATCGGATATATCTCCATTACATTTTTCCTGTATGGAAAGATTGAAAATTAAGCAAATCTTTTTTAAAATAAAAAATGACCGCATAAACTCATTTATTAGGGACAGTCAGATGTGGAGATAAATATTCTATTTTTATTTCCTTCACATCAAAGGAATATTCAATTTGTTTCTAATGGAAATGAAATCTTCTCCAAACAATTAAAAATCTTCCTGCCAATGACCTCTTTTCAACACATTGATTTGAATACATCCTGCAACAAAAAAGACGTTTGACTAACTCACAAAGGTCCTTTTCAGGGATAAAACCCAAGAGATTTTTTATGGGTACCTCCAAGGCCTTTAGTGCCATCACATCTCACAATGCCTTTAGCGGCATTTCTCTCCTGTTTCGCCCGCACATGAGAGTGCGCTCAAAAGACAAAACGCATGCGAGGTTACGAACCGTCCTCATCTGGTGGTGGCGCGTATTCATATGTGACCCGTTCGCGACCTTTGTCGGCGTCGTCCGATGGCTGGCTGGCTCTCACTCTCTCTGCTTTGAGTCACTCTTATTGACAGTGGTGCGTATTTGACTAAGCCGTTCGCTGCAAAACTAATATGAAAGGTCGCGCAAAGCGTAATGAATTACAGAGACCAGATGGAAGCAATAATTTCCCCGAGGGACGATCTTTTTGCGTTCTAATGTTTCCAAGCGTTTTATGGATGAATAGGAGAATTGATGTTAGAGAATTGATAAAAAATATCGCTACATGTTATTTCTATCATTTGTAGTCACATTTAGGATTCACCTGTTAAATGGAAAAGTTTAACTCTTAAGGGATTGTTTATTAGAGTGAATGTTTGAAATACTTTGATGTTAACCAATGTACGATTAACACTAGAACAGTAATTATATTGATAAATGAGAGGCTTTCACGGCCGGAATTATTAATAAGAAAATTATTTTCCGGGCTAAGCAGCTTTGGTCTTCTTTGGATTTTGCTTACAGCTGCAGTAAGCATCTTCTATGGAGGCGTGGCTTACGAGGACGCAGCACACAGGAAGAAGCTGTGGAGGCAGCTAATTCTTAGTAATGAATTAATAAGAGTATTATTTCAAATACAATTTTTTTAGATGGATTAAACAAGGAAAGTCTTCTTAAAATATAGTCCAAGTTCTTCAATAAGCTCCAAGAGACTCTGAAAAGAGCCAAGAAAGATCTGTAGGAAGCCAAATGTTTTGGAACAATAAACACTTGGGTAAAATAAATATAAACCACTTGATGAGAAAGGATTATCCATGTGCTTAAAATCTAAATTTTTTACGGCAAAAAGCCTACCTCAAGACCTCATTATGTCTCATAGTCACATTTAGAACTGAGTGATGTGAAGATGATTTAAAAGTACAATTAAATGTATGGTTTCGTTTTCATTTCTAAATAAAAATTTATTTTCGGATTGTCAATTTCACAAAATGTAATCAGAAAATAAATAATATTCTGCTCATTCAACATTTTTAGCACATATAGTGATTTTTTACTGATGTGATTTTTAATCACAAATTTGATTAAAATTTGAAATGACAAGAAACAAGGAAAATTTCATTATCTTTTCCTGTATCCAAATTTTAAGTTAAACCGGAAACATTTTCACATCGAAATTAAACTCATTACATTATGTAGACCTACTCTAATAAGTAGGTTTATGGAATCCCTTCTTTTAGTTATCATTGTCCCCACATTTTAAGTTGTTTCAATTATTTTTATATGATTCGAAAAAACGAGCAAATAGACTATCTTTTTGAGAAGCAGCGCCGAAAACTTGAAGTTGGTGTTATCTTCTGGTCCACTAACATTAAAAGTGTTTTTTATAAGTATTACGTATTTCCCTATCCAAATAAAAAATGTATTATTCAGCTAATATATTATAAAACCTTCAGTTGTAGACCAGTAATTCTTTTTTTTTTTTTCACACAACACGTCACCACCTAGATATTCTGGACTTCATCAGTTGTCAAACAGTAGACGAAACGTTATGTGATTAAAAAAAGAATTGTACCGATAGAGATGTATATTTTTAATACATTGAATCCTAAAATGGAAGAAGAAATTAATTTATCCAGCTAATTACTATGATACAAATATTTTACGTTGATACAGCTAGATTCGATGTATACAATCAATGTGAGTGGCATAAATTCCTTTAAAGCGTTTGGAACCATTTCCATCGTTTCTGTGAGACAAGGAGATGAGAAAGCTAACAGAGGTAATTTCTCTCGCATCCCCTTGAGTGGCATGAAGGACGATCCCCAACTGTTATGACCTTGAAGCGAGCAATTCCGAGGCGCGAACCGTATTGGCAAACGGTGGTGCCAGCGACGGTGGTAGTATACATCTGCGGAGCCGCGTTTGTGCTGTAATCGCTATTGCATATGTATGTGGCCGCCTCCGCGTCGATAGGCAGGCGGCGCCACCGTTTCCCTCCACGTATAACACGTGTTGCAATTGATCACGTGCACCTTGTTCGCTTCATGTACTACGCAGTCTCTGCGATACCCATAAAACAGTTATCGTCGCGTCGACAGAACCGGCTTTGATACTTACATTTTATGATCGATTCGATTCAATAGCCGAGATTTTTAGAAAAGAGTTTATGAGATTCTACGAAGTTTCTGTAAACATATTTCCATGCTATGATAGAATTTTAGCTACCTTTTCATTAACCTTTCTATACTTTATTGCTATTGATTAAAAATTACTTGTGTCAGCGAACTTGTGCTCAAAAATATATAATGCTATAGGAAGCAGGTGAGGTGTAGTTACCATTTGTAAATACATTAACGAAATTTCCACGTTTTGCCATGGTAACCAAACTATTTGTTTCATAACATGTTTTCGACGGCATAGCAGACATCATCAGTCATCATATAATATTTTTGCTACATATGTAACTTTTACTCTTTATTTTCGAAAACTTGCTAGTCATTTCTCAAAAAAACACTTCTTAGTATCAAAACGTTTCTTCACCAATCGATTTTTTTCGATCAAAACTAAGCCAATAATAATAATAAAAGTAATAATAATAATAATAATAATAAAAGTAATAATAATAATAATAATAATAATAAAAGTAATAATAATAATAATAATAAAAGTAATAATAATAATAATAATAATAAAAGTAATAATAATAATGACCCAAACAAAAAACTTCAAAAAACTTCGCGAGAATTTTGGAAACGCTTAATGCATATGTTGTTCCTGAATACTTGAATGAAGTGTATTCTTTTGAGGAATTTTGAGGAACCTAATATTTTGCACAGCTCTTACAGCAGCCAGATGCAATGGTGCAATAATACTATAGATTGGGAAAAGGGCTGGGAAGATGTCTGTATAGAAGAAAAGACTGATCCGAAGAATTGAAATAAAGATAGCTGAAATTGCCCATGACAGGGGATATTCAGCAGAAGGCTAAAAAAAAGTCAATGCAATTCTTCAGAAATACGAGATTCACACTCCACGTGATCTGTTAAATAAACATATGTGTGAGTTCATCGACACACTGAAGCAGTCATTTGACAACGAAAAATTGTTTTACAGAAAACTAATTTCAAAAAGAGGTTCCGGCGAACCAAGACCAGAAAACTATCCAACGTCAATCAAATAACAACTTGATGATCATCAATATGGTCCGGTTATGCACAATGCAATGAAAATGCTGCATGGCTCAAAGAAGAGGTAGACAAGGCCCGAGGAATAACATCAATGACGGAGCCTTTGATTACCAATGACATTTTGCAATGTGTCTTGACTAAAGCACATAATTGAAAGAGTTCATAATATCTGGTATAAAAAACTACCAGTAGTTCATAGTAAAATTTTCTATTTTATAAACAACTTCCTGACTAACCCTGAAGCTCTGCCACGTTTTCTGACTAAAGGAAATACATATTTGGTGTCAAAAGGAAAAGGTTATTTAGATCCGGTAAATTATCGTCCCATCACATGTCTGCAAAAATTTAACAAAATAATGACGTCTTGTATACCTTTTTTACTAAATCAACACGTAGAAGACAAACAAATCATGAACGAAGAGCGTAAGGGTTGCCGAAAAGGGACTAAAGGATGCAAGGAGCAATTTATCATACACTCAGTAATTCTCAGACAGGTCCAAAAGAGGAATAGAAAACTCTCATGTTGTTACATAGATTATCTGAGAGCGTATGACACTGTTCCTCATGAATGGTTGATCAAAGTTTCGGAATTGTATAAAGTTCATCCTGCGCTGAAACATGTTCTGAAGAACTTGGTGAAAAGAAGGAGAATAGTAATCTTTCATCCAGCCACTGAACAAGTGTCGCATACCCCACAAATACCAATTAGAAGAATTTTCCAAGGCGATTCACTGAGTTCTGTGTGGTTTTATCTAGCAGTCTAACATCATGAACAGGTCGGGTGTTGGGTATTGCTTGAAGTTCTACCACGCAGATCATGTAATCTCACATTTATTGTACATGAACGTTCTGAAGTTGTGTTCTCCATTATTCGATATGCTTCTGGGACATATAAAGAGTGTCGAGCAATTCTCACGTGACGTCAGAATCACTCTGAGTGTGGATAAATGCAAATATTCTTTACACGTAGAGGCAAATTTGAGATAGTTGGATTTGAATCTGAGCAAGGGGGACTTATAGTAGCATTGGAGAATGGTGAATTTTAACTTAGTGTATGAACAATCCAGGAAAATGGATCATTCGAGCATTAAGAATTGACTTACGTCACGTTTGGCAAGAGAGTGTGCATGTTGTGTCAAACTGACCTAAATAGTAAGAACCTCTTCCAAGCTAAATAAAAATTAATAATAAATAAATTTTATTGTCAAAAACGCAGTACAAACTGTGTATGACCACGTGGAGGACAATAAACTAATTTACTCTCAGGAAGCCAGCAAGGGACAATCTCATCAATTTCGATCAAGGGCCCTAAGGCAGAGGCGGAATCAAAAATTTCAGAAAAAATTCCTAGATAAGATAAAAAGTTAGCTACGAGTTATAATGCTAATAGAATGTCAATATGTTTGTAATTTAACGCAAAAAATTTACATGTACAAATTATTATCGAACTATAGATTATTCTGAGTAAAGTGTTTAAAAATAATAAGAATTGAAATAACACTAAATTCACGATTTATTATTACAATAAACATGCCCCTAGACAAAGCCTAGAGAACCTGTATAAGAAATCTGCCTCTTCCCGAAGGAAAACCGGAGCAAAACCTGGGTCAGGATGGGGTTACAAGCGTGCCAAAGTTGAGTACACTTAAAACTAAATTAATATGAGCCGTAAGACAACACAAGTACACAAGAAAATAGTTTTTGAAATAGTTATATGCTATTAAAAAAGGACTACAGCAATGGCGTGATAAAGAACAAGACGGGTTTAACTTTTATTAAAATCAATAAATACACCTTCAACACCTTAACAACACCTTACGGTGTTAATACACCTTATTAGCACCTTAGCATTTCCTGTTCTGACGTATTCTTTTGGCATCATCGCAGGGTCAAATACTAATTTAGAGGGTATCATGAGGAAGAATAGGGTTCAACTAAGTAAGTCCAGAAAACACAAAGAAAAAGCATACATTCTCAGATTAACTTTACCGAGAGGGGACGGTAGAAGGGGGATGACTGATGTACAACTCCTTCGTAATAGCCAAATTAAAACACTCAGAGGCTATTTCCATTAGAAGAAGAATGAGTCGCCTCTTTATCTGAATGTACGTTCTGCAGCCCACAAGTATACTCTCTTGAACTTGGCCAGTAATGATATTCATAATAACGAAATCACCCGTAGCAACTCAGAAAAACTTGATGAATGAAAAAGCATGCCTCTGCGTGGGAGACATGTCAATGATCTCGACCGAACATATGTCGACAAGCTAGCGTAGAACGCGTGGTTGAGGCATAGCGAGCTCTTCCCAGAAACAGAGGGCTTGTTGATAGCAATTCAAGATCAAGTGATAAAGACAAAGAACTGTATGAAATATACCCGAATGCAGGGGACGGTAAATGTAGAAAATGCAAGGAGAAACCTGATACTATCCAACATGTTGTGTCTGCATGCAGTGCTCTCTCTCAGTCCGACTACTTACGTCGTCACAACCAAGTGGTTGCTATTATTCACCAGAACTTCGACATTAAATTCGAACTGTTAAAAGAGAGTTCTCCATATTACAAATATATTCCTTCTCCTGCAGTGGACACGGATAGATACACTTTGTATTATTACAGATCTATAATTACAGACAGATGTGTCCCTAACAATAGACTCGACATAATGCTACGTGATAAAAGGCAGAAAACTGCGTTTTTTGATTGACATAGCAGTGCCAAACACACATAATATTGTGAAAACAATAGTTGAAAAGAAACCTGTATGCGGACCTGAGTAATGAAATCAAGAAAATCTAGAAGCTCGATAAAGTGTGCATTGTGCCAATTGTTTTGTCAGCCACTGGTGAAATATCAAAACATTTGCACGAAAGCCTTAAGATTCTTGACTCAATATCTATACGAATATCTATATACTCATGCAAAAAATGATAATGATAATGATAATAGTCACTTCTCTATGTGCTTATAAATGTTTCAATATCTCTGCTGTTACATCGACTAACAAATAAATGTTTAATATAAAATATAGATGACCCAATTTACAGCGAGAATTATCGGCTCGGTGGATGCCAATTTGCAGAAACGCCTAAAACCCACAAAAAAAACTTTCTATGTCATAGTCTGTTGACAAAAAAAAACAAATTATTTTTCTAAACATGCAATAGTTTACTGTATACGATAATTTTACACGGAAACAATATGGTTATAGCTCTTCTGCTTATTTCAATAAGAATGTAGCTAGTAAACAAAGGCTTGTAGCTGTAATAAGTTGTTTTTCTTAGTTCCGTAAGGACCTAAGTGAAACAGCATTAATACGCTTTATTCTGAATATACTACACGCTACTAATGTCACTATAATATGTCTATTTATTTATACAGTCGGGAACATATTCTTTCTTCTTTTTTTGCGAGTTTTAATACAACAATTTGAAGACAAAACTAAATTATTTTTCCTCTATATCAATTTTTCCTCTGATAAGTAACCTCCGAGTTAATCACGTCTCCTAAAACGCTAATATTCTCAGCGAACTAAGCGAGTCGATTAAATTAAATGTAGGGGAAAACAGGTGAACGACGATCATAAAGCAATTTGGAAAAAATGAGACTGGGTGCACGTGTAACAAAGGAGAAGAATCATCAGAGCACATAGTATGGGAGTGCGGTACGAAAAGGAGGAGATTTCTAAGGGAGAACAAGAACACTGCATACATCAGAAATAGCATATGAACTAACTATAAACTTGGAGAACAAAATATATACGAACAATTTGAACAATTTGATTATGAAATAGCAAAATTAATGCACACCGCCAGCTTGTAGCAAAAGGGTAAGATATAGTAATTTTAATTCTGTAGTTCTGTAATTGTATAGTTGTTTCTAATTCTTCTGTTGGATCTAAGAATCATTTTCCTGTAAAGAAATTTTATCTGTTCCTCTTCAGAATCATTTTATCAACACTGTCCAAATGGCGGCCCGTCGGCCATATGGCCCGCGAAGCATTTTTTTTATTGTATTCTCAAGTTATAGTACATTTTTATCCAATTTTTTATCAAACGTGGAGAACAATTTTGTTTTAAAAATTGGTGCTGTAAGAATTAATATATCAAGTGGCACGTACGGTGCAAAAATATAAAAAATATAATAAAATACTCCGTCGTACGTCGGAATACGAAAACATTTTATCATAATTTTAAATATTAAAAATACTTTTGTAAAATAAATAAATATACCATGTAATTTTTCCGGCTTGAAATCATATAGACCATTCTATTGGTGACAATCGAAATATCACGTTACAAAGGATCGATCGATAGTGTATAGAAAATGGACCGCGGTGCTAAGATAAGTTAAACAGCGCTGATTTTGTATGTAAAGAACGAAGATTTTGTATGTAAAACTAACAAAGAAAATTGAACCCTGTAATAATGTAGACAGAATTATAAGAATTGATAAAATTAAACTAAAAAATGATCATCAAAAGCTAATGAAAGTAACACAAATTGTATTTTCTACGTACAATATGCAATTTATTTAATTTTTAAACTTCGTCTAATTACTTCAAAATACCGCGTGTATTGAAGTATTATAATGTAAAGCATCCCCATCTCACTGAAATGAATTTTAATGTTTTATCGT
Source organism: Laupala kohalensis (assembly GCA_002313205.1). Lineage (NCBI taxonomy): Eukaryota > Metazoa > Arthropoda > Insecta > Orthoptera > Trigonidiidae > Laupala > Laupala kohalensis. Next base: position 206,347 of record NNCF01128250.1, read on the forward strand.
CAACAATGCAGGCTAGCATTTCCGAGAGGTTTTATTGGACAATGCATCCCTCGTTCCCTCCCCATCTTGATTCGAAGGTGTTTGCAATTGCGGATCTCTCAGATATCGATGAAGTCCTAAAGGGAATTTCAAATGGGATTCGATGTTCGCGAGATGTGATTTACGAAAATTAGATTTTGTGAGGGATGAAGTTTCTACGAATCACCCACACAGAATTGGAAAGTGAATGGTAATGTTTTTGATCTCCCCCGTCAACAAGCACACGAAGCATAATTCCTTGTTTTGTTCTTCTCTCATCGGCTAAACATCTTACTTCCGATATTTCCTTAATTGACATGATACTAATTGGAACTCGAGATTTACGCGACTCATCAAAATTGATGGCAGAAAACAAACTAGCATAAATTGTGAGGAAAATTTGAACAATGGATTTTTCACTCCCATTGTCTGCATAAATTGTGACTATACAATTAAAAATTGTTTCGTGAAAATCTCATTGCAATTTGTAATAGAATTACTTCGTGAGTAATGCGACTGACTGTCTCTTAGACCAATCAACCGGAGCGTGATTCTGGCCACATACGATTATTGTCGTTGTGCCGCGGTCAAGAAATTGAGTTTTAATCACCGGTAATCTCGAGGGTATTGCGTAAGACCTGTTGCAGAATTTATTGATCTCTCTGACCATCTTATGTATTCATTTATATCCCATAGATCTATATGGTATATTTATTATTGTTTCATAAAAAATAATTAAAATCTCCTGCGAATTACATTCATGTTTGAGAATAATTTATTATTATGTTAATATCTGTTTCGAAAAAACCAACATACACGGTTAAAACGACCTTGCAGGTAACGGATTACAAAACACCTGAAGCGGGCAGTCAACTCCTGCGTACAGGTGTGTCTTGCGCCTGCGCAGTGCAGTAAAATCAAGATTGCCGCTTAAAACATATTTATATATTTGTGTGTATGTGTTTCGAGAAACCCAACATACACGGTTAAAACGACCTTGCAGGTAACGGATTACAAAACACCTGAAGCGGGCAGTCAACTCCTGCTGGCAGGTGTCTCTCGCGCCTGCGCAGTTCTGCTAAATTGAGATTGCCGCTTAAAAGATTATATTTAATCAGTATGCGGTGGAGAACCGCTAGGCGACCACGCGTGTCGCTGGCCGCCGCCGTAAACAGTCGCCGGCCGATCAAACAGCTAAAGAGAAATAGTTCCCACATATACCGACAGGGAGCGCCAATGAGCGGGTTGCCTCGAACGTAAGGACAAGGGACCTTTTGACAAATAACGATCGTCGTCAGACTGTTATCTGTCTTTCACAAGGATCCAGAAAGCGACTGAAATACGTATTGTGTCTTTATTAAATTCATTTTCCAGTCATTTTTCCATACTGCAACAACAGATAACTATTCGCATTATTGAATAGTGTGAATTTACTTATTAAATTCAATGCATTATTGATCAAACCAATAAAAAGTTTCTTGACAATGATACTGTATTTTTTAGAGCACCGAACAGATTAATTCTTCTTCAAACAATAAGCTGTGTTTTTATTGATTCTTCTTTTTACTCTTGTTGGTGGATTGTTAGCAGAGGTTTGCTGTGTGTATATATAATTTAAATACTGAGATATAAGAATTCCCATATTTGGAAATATATGTGGTTATAATTTTTAGTTACAAAAGTTATTAATCTGTGTCTTACGTGTTTTGCAATTACGTTGATTTCCGTGGTTACTTTGATGTAACACACGTTGTTCCTGAGGATGGAAACAGTTAATTTAAAGCGAATGAAAAAGCTCCCTCAAAATCTCCACGTGTCGAGAATTAAGTCCACAATACAACTGCAAATGAGTACAATAATTCTTCACGCTTTAGAAATTCCTAAAACATAAATCTGATGCGATTTCAGGAAAATACTAACATTTATATATGCTCATCTTCTTTCTAGCACTCAGAAGTTCCATGCTGTACTTGTTGGAGCGTGTAATGCCTCTATTTACATACTAATTTTACGCCAAATGCTAAGGGAATTTACCTTCGATAATCCGATCCTTTGAGCAAACCGTCAAAAAATGTGCCAACTTTATTAGAGCTTTACTCAGGTGGCAGCGTGGGCACCAAGTGGCGACACTGCCGCATGGAGCGCTGTAGGACGACTACCGACAAGGAGCTCGGAAAGTTTTAATTAAAACTTTGGGAAGTAGATTACTCTAATATCTCGGTTAACTCCATTATTTGTACGAGCATTTCATTTAAAATAATTGGCGAAGCATTTCCATAAGTTTTCGGTTACTGGAAGTTTCATCCCATCTGGTTCTCGAAAGAACCAGTCATTATTGTCCGTTTTCGTACACAAAGAAGCGAGGTAACATCTGCAAAGTACAAGATGTACTCCGAATTTTAAACGACTGATAAGTAACGTTATCTTCAGAACTACCCCGATCTTTCCCTTCTGTGTTTCAAGAAGAGAAAAAGGGAAGTTGTGTTGAAGAGTGTCGTTTGTCGATGTTAAAGATTCGCTGAAGCCATCTGGTGGTTATCTCGAAAATAATGTTTATTCTTTCGTAACTCCCTCTAATGCCACTCGCACTTTTGCCGTAATCTTAAGAGACTTCTGAATGGGTTTAATCACAGACAACTTCAGTTAATTTGAAAAGCAGAATTGCTTTAAAGGGTTTTTTTCTAAAGCTCGCTAAAAATCCTGATCGAAAAACATTTAAATATGTTTCGTGATAATATTGTAATATCCTTCTTCGTAAAATAGGACGGAAATACGAAAAAACAACCCAAATACAAATGAAGGACATTATGGTGATGAAAGAAATGTATGCGGACTCGATTTAAATTTATTCATGACTTTTTCTATTAAAATAAAATATTCTGAAAAGGGAAGGAAAAAAGATAATGTCGAATGAAAATAAGTATATTTCACAGTGAGAGATTACATTTGGAGAATAAAATAATATTCGTAATCAGTAAGAAATGGGTTAGGATAACAATAGGAATATTGGATTTATATTGACGGAAAATATTTTTTTAATGAGAAAAAATTGCAACAACTAGATTAGATGGAAAATAGTTGCACCGACAATTGCATTTATTTAAAATTTTCTGTTCTAAATGAATAAAGCATTTATATTCATTTAGATGTTAACCTGTTTCAACGTTTTTAAAAATGTATTTGCATTATTTTACCACCACCATTATATCATTTGAATGAATATACTAATTAGAGTGTTAATAAATCAGTGATTTATTTGAAGAGAATAATATTTTGCATTGTTTATTAAAATAGCTCATGACGCAAATAAAAAACCAGCGAGAAGTTCAAACCACAATTTTTTTGAGTAAAAGTTCACGTACCTATAGATAACGAATTTTGATTTAGTTGATCACAAATTCTCGATATTCAGAGAAAAACCTGTACAGTTTTCTTAAAAGTTGAGACTTCTTTAACGTTTTTTTATTCGAGTTTGCAGCTATTTGCTATACTTGCGGACGTAATTTAGAAATCCCATTACATTCATAAAGAAAAAAGATCAAAAGCTCAATTATAATACATATTATTATTTCAATATATTTAGAAATCATTTTTTAAATGTTTAATGAACTAATTAAAGGTGAATAAATAATTATTTTAAGTTTAGTTGAAGTTCAAAGAACACATGTGAAATTAAATCTGAGCATATCAAATCATAGTGATTGTTTGCAAAGGAAATAATTTTAGCACTTTCATTACTCTAGAATTTAATATTCCAGCAGATCTCAGCGCCCAAAATTTGAGTGATATTATTGACATGATTTTTCAAATTAATTAAAAGAAAATTTAAAAAGGAAATAATTTTAATGTTTTAGGTAGAAAATACAATTTGTCGAAATACTGAATTTTAATAGATTTTGATGATATTACATATTGTTGTGCATGTTTTTCATTTCATTTTCTTTATCGACTAGTTTACCGCGCTGAGAGCCACTCCCCCCTCCTCACCTTTTTGTGGCTCGCCCCTGTATGTATAAAAAAGTAGGAATTCGAAAAATATTTTACAAATTAAAGAAAATTTTTGTTCCAGTATATGAAGTTGTCTAATCACAGTATACTCGGTATTTAAATTCTAGAAAGACTATGTTGGGTCTTGACCATGCTTTGTATCTCTATTTGGAACGCAAAGGAGAGCGAAGAATTCTCATTTCGTATCAAGTGCGGTCACGGAGAAGCGTTGCAAGTTTAGTAACTCAGTTATGATGATTAATGCTCACCAAGGGCTAGCGGAGGCTCTAACTCAATTGCCAGAGTCGAGGGCGCGTTGTAGCTTGTCTGTTCACTCACTCATCTGGAGAGCATGAGGGCCACTCTGTTTATCCCGAAAAGAAAGAAATACGCTCGGAAAATCCAGTGTTCCAGCGATCAAATCTCTGAATAGAAGTGGATTAATTTTTGACTTCGTCTCTTTTTTCCTTTCTCCTGCATATTTGGTGTTGTCATTAGAACAAACACTTTCAAGCTACGTGACAATACAATTACGTTTTAAAGCTACAATGCCATAAAAATTGTCTACATCTTTTTTTTTTTTTTTAATTTCAACATTCATCAGTAAAAACCATCTACTATGTCCAACCTTGTATTTTAACTACATTACATTATTATAAATACGTCAAATAAAGTTGAAATTCTTTTGCATTTTAAAATTTACAAACAACATTTTATTTCTTTATTTCCTAGTGACATTTATGAAATGATAACGTATTTCGCTAACAGTAGTTGCAAACGTCAACATGCCTCCTAATGACATTTTTTTCGACAAATAGCTGAACTGATGATGTGAGATAGTGCATTATTAAGTCATTTACATGCTCATAAAAAATTCAGTATGTTTTCTTCAAGTGAACATTTAACTATTACATATTATTAAATTTTCTTGGAAAACCTTTTATTAAGGAAAAATTTATCACATACAATTTTTTATTCAGATGAATCTAATCCTTAGTTTATGATTATTTTCTACAAACAATTTAATTTGAAAATCAATTATACAAATTAATAAAGTTATTAGAAATCACTGTATAGCAATGTGTTTTTTAATATAATAAGCGGTATTTTACATAAATACCGATTAAATGGAGATATATAAAATTGATAATGTTAAAAAAGTCGTCCCTGTAAATGTCTTTATCAATTAGTTCCAATAATATTACATTAATGAAATAAATGAATATTACTAAGATTGTCTGATGTTATTCATGAAGTGAAATGGAATCGCTGACCTCGTTGCCCTTGAGTAGCGTGTTGCGTCTAACTCCTGTGACAAAGAGTGTTTGTTTTAGTGGTCAAGGCTGAAGGAAAACTAGAGATTCAAGAATTGAGCTCGTCATATACACTCGCGGAATGATAAACACTCGGGTGGCATCTCTTAGCTCTCGGGGCCTTCCCTTTGTCATCAAAACATAGCTACTATTCGAGCATCAAGATCTGACGTCCTCGTGAACTTCAAATGCTCAAACTTTAGTTACTGGCTTCGTCGTAGGTCAACACAAGTCACTACATTGCCCATCTTCCAAAAAGTTATCTCAAGCGCACAAGTTATTGTTCTTACTCCATAACTCTCATGACTAATTGACACCAGTTCTATAGCCTGAGATTCCATTTATAGTAGCACCCTTGCTCAACTGTATGCTTCCAACCACGGTGTTCTAATTATTGCTTCTCACCCATGTTTCTGTCAATGAATGGTACAACTGTTAGAAACTTCATTCACTCTCATCGATATGATAAATGTTTCAATTATTCATTCAAATGGGATATATTTTGAAACATAATAGTACGGTTTTCAATTAAAGCTTTAGTTTAGTTTTGCGTATCTAGGAGGTCATTGCGAAACATCTTTCAAGTTAAAATTTTCATTTTCATTATCACCTTCCCTACACTGACCTAGAGAGCATATTTTCAGAATTTCTGGTTAAATCAATAAGTTGCATAAAATTTTGTAAGCGTCAAACTGCACAAAAATATTGTTGCTTCATTTGCTTAAATGAAGATATGAATTTGATTATTATTTAATTATTATTTTAATTGTGTGACTTTCAATATGCGACTACAAAGAGGATTAAAAGCCATATTTTTGAAGTGTCGTGTATGTGTGTGTGTGTGTGTTTGTTGTTGTTTTTTTGTGGGGCTTTACGACTCGTCGACATCGAGGTCATTGGTGCCCTAAAAACTTGTACAGGTAGGGAAAATGCAGTTACGCACTAGGGAGAGCCAATATGACTCTCCCCGTGTGTGGAACTCGCCGAATGACTCAACCAAACCCACTAAAAGCCCTCCTGAATTACAACATAACAAAACATATCTCAAAACCAAAAATAAAAACATTGGGAACAAAAAATGAGTGGGGGACAAAAAATGAGGAAAATGAAAGATACCCTAGCCGTAATAGCGTCGGGATAATGAAAAGAACAAGAGGTGATCAACGAAAGTCAGGAAAGAGAAAGGAAGGAGCCTCACACAAGTAAGTGGAAGTAATGCCAGACTTAGCTCAGGACTCCGTGTTTGCCAAACACGTACTTACTAGATGTAGGGGGTCGTGTGTTATTACTCAATTATGTAAACTAAATAATGTTTCAATAATCAATAATTTAATGATTTATCTGATTGACAATTTAAATTAATATTTTATAAATAGAAAGTAGCAAGTAAAATTGTAGGACGTAAATGACCGTAAACAATACGAAATAATTATTTTTCGGATTTTGGATAATAAAATTAAACCGAACTGGAAGTAATAAATATATTGGAACCAAAAATAAACCTATATCTTAGTTACACCCCACACAATATTTTTTTATCACTTGTAACAGATAACAACCTTTTTTCGAGCTTCTTCGGAACTAACAAATATAAAACGTAGCAACAAAACAACATTATTTATAGTATTAATATAGCTGTTAATTGTTTAATTAAGACCCACATCTTTTTAGCACCTTGTTTCCAGACCATGTTTCGTGTCATTCCGCGCTACTCTATGCATTCCGTTTCAGAATGAATCCGTATTCGACCTACACCATTGCGTTTCCCCAATAGTCATTCGCGATATCCCCTCCCTTATCTCCTCAGCCGTTGCCACGCTCACTCCTCTTCCCAACCCCGCAGCGCGAATCTGTGGTTTAGAACTTGGAGAATGTTGTAATGGGTGGAGCGAGTTTCGCGCCGCTCGCCGCTCGCTGAGGGAGAGGTTGAGTGGTGGAGATGAGAAGGGACGATTTCTCTAGAGATACTTTGGAGCGAGAGAGGTCTGTTTGTTTGTAACAAGAATGTGACCACGAATATCACAATCGAGTCGGAACTTACTAGGAAAAAAAACTGATTTAAAAAGTTTTCAAAAATTTTATTGTACAATATGTATGTATATCTCGTTTCGACCAATTAAGAATCACGATGAATGCTAGTAAGGCCTGGCTCTTCGTGAGTTTAATCACTAGATATATCGCAAAACATTTTGGAGGGAATAGTATCTAGTTGGAATCTAGGTTGCCGTATCCCATTATAACTATTGCGGGGGTAAGCCACGGTGGGTAAAAATTTCAACCATCACAACTTTGTGAACTGAGACAGTGGAGTGATAAGCTACAATTTCCGAGTTCCATTCCCAGTCCCGTCACCCTTTTTCATTTAACATAACGTAATGGCGGTGAGATTCACCGCAATTTAAGAGATTTCTATACAACTCTTATTTGTTGGATTCTACAAATAAAAAAGTCATAATGATTGAAATAAAATTTGAGATGGAAACTCGTATGAACTAAAAGAAAAATTCTTGTTGTAAATAAGCAGAAAACTTAGCAGTTTTATTCGCATTTTAGTTACTCAGTAGCTATTATTAATAATAATGTTAAAAAGAGAACGAACAGACTTAACAAATGTTCAGCAAAAATGAGTAAAAAAAGTGCACACTCGGGGATGTGGACCTCGGACCTTCTGCTTATGACACACGCACATTACCCCTAGACCATCATATACTGTGGAGAGAGAGAGAGAGAGAGGAAAATTTGGTCTTATTAAAAATGTTAGTATTAGTCAGGTGTTAAAATTGTTATACAAAGAAAGGAAAGCATCACATTTTCATCCCAAAATACATCTAATCTGTGATTTTCATTAAATCGTTAGAGTCATTCTCAAGGAAAAGTTTGACAAATACATAGGTACATACAATTATTGCTCGCTTAATAGTACAGGATTGGATTAAAAACTATTTTTATTTGCACATAAAATATTTGAAAGGTTTTTTGTATTTTCCTTGGCTCCATATTCTTCATATTAGAAGCATGCGATATTTTCCTCTGTATTACTATCTATTTCTCTGAAGTCACAAATACTATTGTAACTGAGTACATGACTTTTAACTATTTATATGAAAACAAACCTGCCACGTACGTGTAGTTATTCAGAATTTACAATAGTAAATGATTCCTTTCATTCAACAAGTACTCGGTACATGTCTCTTTTACTTGTATCATGTACTTATCCTAACCTTCTGACCTCTAATTTCAATTTCATGTTATCCCACCTTAAATTGTTTTACACACCAGCATTTCTCTCCCCTTGGGTGCCTCATCTTGCCCGTCTCACTTCACTTTACTCCCCCTTTACTTCATCTCCTTACAACCAGTCCTCTCTTTCTCCTCCCTGAACCATTACCTCTCCTCCTTCTCCACATTTCGCCTCGTATTCTCGTCCCTATCTCTCTCCTTAAACACTATCACATCTGTGCTCTGTCATTACCCTGATCCCTCTCTCTAATCCCTCTCTCTCCCTCTGTCCCTTGACGTGACCCCACCCCTTCACGATGCTGCCCTCGTTTGTGTTATGAGCTTCTGCCTCTTTTTGTCTCAAGATGGGGACTCTTAAGAACAGGAAGATAGTAGATGAGGGGTTGGAAAGAGAGGGATAAAGACAGAAAAGGTGAAGGGTGGCATCTTTTATATTATGAGGAAAATAACGCAGACTTCCGTATTCATCAGGGAAGAAGGGTCTCTAGCGACCTCCCCTCTTGTTACCTCTCCAGAGAGCCGACGCTAGACTCGAGTTTCCGCTCCTGCACTTCCTCCATTGTTCGACGTCTTGGTGTACCTTTGGTATTGGCTATTCTCCAGTGAGTAGCTTTTGCTGTCGCGTAGGAAAATCCTTTCGAAGCAGTAAATGTTTTATATTCACACAACTCATAAAACTATAGTTAAGTTATTCATCTAACTTCGATACTATTTAATGTTGCTATGCTAATCAGGAACCGTAATACTATGATTCATGGAAGATAAATTTGGATCTAACTATAATTTTTAGAATTGAACTTCCTTTTGATATATGTGTGTATCTTTATGATATACGTGATTCGCGTATTCAATTCTCCCTGTGAGATGCATGGTATAAGCAAATGTAAACACCATCGTAATGGAAAGTCGAGTAACAAAGTATTGTCCTTTTGTTGAAGTGAAAACTCTCCACACTTTTATTATAAGATCCACTTCTTTCAACCTGTGCTACCAATTATCGCAAAACAACATCATTCTCAAAGCACCGTGTGTTTTGACTTGGTAATGAAGCTTTCTCTCTTTTAATTGATACAAGAACCCTTATCGAATTGAAGATGTGCAAGGGTAATTTTCCATTGGGCTCGCCCGTCTATTGTAATGCCCGTTTTAATGTGCACAATGTGGCCAAATGACCAGTGAGTGATTGTTAGGGATGCTTTGATATGCAGATTACAGGGCTCCCAACTTGCCGGAGTGGAAACAGGCTACCAGGAATAGCGAACGAAGTATTAACTATGTTCTGTGAAGCTGGAGGTTGATATGACAGGAAATCATTTTGCTTCCTTATGAAACTTCTGCGAGTTGTAATTCTGTGTCCATCAGAAAATTGTGTTCATCAGTTTATCCCCTTGTCATAAGAGATGGGTTCTCCCCGATTTTAAGTTTACGCAAATGATGGTCGTATAGCCAGTGTTCACTGTATTGTGTTTATATATTAGCAGTTGGTTCGGGTGCAAAAAAATATTTAGTTCATTTTTTGCATGAACGCTCGATTTTATTTTTATTTTACACTTTAATATTTTTATAAATGAAGATTTATGAATTACTACAAACTACCGTTGAAGTATTTTAAATTGACCCCATTTTAGTATTCATTCTAATTTCTTTTTCGCGAGACGGTGCAGAAGTCATGAACATACAAGTTTTCAGATTTAAATTCTACCATGATCAAGTTCCAACTGCTCAAAAAGTTATTTTTATAAAAGAGAAAATCATTGCATAGATTTATTCAATAAAGTTTGTTATTTTACAAAACAATGTAAATTATATCAGTATTATTTAGCTAATAATTCCATTTCAATAGTATTCATGAGTCCCTGTGGATCTCTCCTATTAGTCATAAAAACGTGTCCTGATCGAAATATGTCCGTATGCAGTGAGAGAACCTACTAGTACATAGGGTACGCCAATTTGAATAGAACAATTTAGTTATGATTAAATGTAAAGAATATAAATACTTCAAATCAGCACAAGATAGATGGAATAGCTTTTCAGATATTCCTTTTATTCATTTTAACTTTGTCAAAGTAATTAAATGCCATTATGGAAATTTGCATTCTTCAATGTACTTCGAATCAAATGCGTATCATTTCTTCAAGAGACTATTAACAACCGAGTCATTAAATTCCAGTAATCATCTTCTTTGAAGAGGACAAAGCATCAATCCTACAGACTTCACTTTGCGAATAGCTCCTCGTGTATTGATTAGCAATTACGAAGATGCCGCTCCTTCATTTAATGTTTCGTTCATTTACTAGAAGAATTACGAAACTGTGAAAAGTTACTTCAGTTCATATTCCGTCTTTTCATTCACCTGAGGAGAAAGTTTCATGGAATTTACTCGCGCGACATAGCACTTGTTCTGACTCAAAAAGAAGAGATTTCTGTAGCAGTCAGCTCTGTTCGTGATAGCAGCAGGGTCATTAGTAATAATTAACTGCCTTGTATCGGGTTAAATTCTTTCAGTGAGTTAACGAACATCCAGTTTTTTTTAAACTCTGCTTCTGACGGGATGTTAATTATTTAGCAAACCGCCAAACTGCCTTGAGTTTGCCTCTGTTGTCATGCTCTTTTCGCGGTCCTATTTAAGTAGTTTCCCCAATTTTATAGTGAAATTGAGGAATGGCCATTTCTGTAGATTTTTAATGGCAATTCAACAATGTCTCTATTATCTGTATGTTTCTCATTGATATATAATGCCGACATTATAATACAGATCAGTACCATATATACCTTCATGTCATTGTTAATTTCTATCTACACAATGATATACATTTTTTGTGACTATATACTGTAACGAAACAATTATCGGGGGTGCTAAAGTAAGATGAACCCCACGTTGGGAAAGCCAATTGTAACGGGACCATAATTGTGGGTGCTCTGGTAAGTCAAGTCCCAATTTTAAATGTAAACCCCCCTTATATATTTAGTGTGAGGTGATAATAAACCCCCCAAAAATATGGATTCGTGCCCTATAATAGATGTGATGACACACAGAGTTCCAGTTAGGAAAACGCCATAGATTGAAATAATATTAGTTCAATTTTATTTCAAAAACATAGTCAATTATTTCAAAAACATAGTCAATAAACATTGTCACAATAGCGCATGCACACTCCCTACCTCTGGAATCAAGACAATACACATTTATACCTTATTTTCTTCTCAATAACATAATTAAACATCTATTTACATTTTTGTCTACTACAAACACTTGGATTTGATTTTACAATTATTTATTTTCTGCCTTTCTTCATTGCCCTTTTTTAAATTAATTCTATATTTTATTTAATCAAAATTTCTGGGCTAAGGCTTTTTGAACTCAAATATTGCTGTACCTAATATTCTTTCACAAAGTCATCAAGATACAAGTTGGAAGTTCCCAGCATCGTTACCTCAAGATGACGTGTTGACCGTCAAAAACTGAGGAAGCAAGGTCGATGCCCCTCACCACGCGCCATGGATTCATTCATACCAGCCAGAGCTGGTCCTTGACAGCTGCTACCCCTCTTACTGCCCGTACGGTTAGCGACCTCGCCTGGCGCCGTCCTCTCTGTCCTCTCCCAATCTCGTTAACAACTGATGTCGTGAAGAATCAACACGTTCTAAGTTCATGTTTTTCCACGCGGAATTGAGGTTTCCCGACTAATTACGAAACTAATAGTGGTCCGCAAAAATCATTATAATCTCGTGGTAACTTAATTGTTGTTATACCATGGACTCAAAGCTTCTAAATCGAGAATCTTCAACTTAAAATAATACAGTCCAATTAATACGACATTGCATTCAAAGTACAAGTTCCTTCTAAGTCACTGAAGGATCTCAAAATAACTGATCACAAAATTTATATCAGAATCATCTAGCAAATATTCACGAACTTTTCCGTCCGAGTGATCTCTAACCAGTCGTCACGAAAAAATTTATCAGAATACAGAATCCCCCGAAATTCTCAGCGCTTGCAGAGAACACGACATTATTAACACGACTCCCCATTCTCTCTCCCGAAACATCATCACGTGTCCTTCTTACAAGTCTCATGACTTCCCTAATCCACTAAAATATTTATTCAATTCGTTGAAGGGTTGCTCGGATTGGTAATCCTTCTAGTGACGGTCGTTGGTTTTCGACCAACCACCGCACTTGTTCTTAGGATATTTTCAAATCTCCAAACTTCTTTTTTATCAAATATTCTTTCGGCGATGTTAAACAGGCACAGCCTTTTGAATTTATTAGTATAGCAACACTTAATTTTTAGAACTTTTGGAATTCGTTGTGTTTACTTCATAGCTCCTTTGCTCTAACCCTTCAGTATTTTAATTTTCTCCAGAATTCGTGGCTGCACACCCATTAATTTTTATCACTATTTATAATACGAATACCCTTCCTCGCTCGAGTGTTTATACTAATAATCTCCGTTCCTTCCTTAAGGTATTTCCACATTTACTTTAACTACGGTTGCATTTAACTAACTTTGTCACCCACTCATGGACACATCTTTGTTTGCGAAAACACCACGAACCTTTTCGTTCCATCTTTGTTTACATTTCGTTTACGCTGTTCAGCATTTTCTATCGCTTTTCACCTCTACCTTTCCTCGCCGACGAAAGTGTGTGACGGGCGGCCCCCTTTCCCACTTGCCAAAATTTATGAGATTTATGTTCAAAATAAGGATGGTCAACCCGCTCTCTTAACGATGCCTTTCGCTTCCCCTATCTAAACGACCCTTCTTGATGGTCTCGGCATAATTTCACTAACCTACCAATATTTTCATATTTTGTTTCTTAATGAAAATAATTAATTATAAAAATTAATTATTACTTACAATACTGAGACTATAATGCATTAAAAGGCGTTATTTTACCTGACGTACTGTTTGAGGTATAAGTAGTGCACATATATACATCTTCATAATACATAACACCCGATAAAATATTGCACTGAATGATAGGCTATAATAAATTATTTTAGAAATGGGTTGTATTTTCGGATAAGGTATCGGCCAAAAATATTAGAGCAAGTGTTGGAGGAGTGTAATAATTTCACCTAATATATAGAGGGTGAATTTGTGACAGCTAATTTTTTTAAATTCTAAATATGTTCTTTTACGCACGAAAAATCAGTGATTCATATGAAAAATACAATTATTGCTGAATATAATATCCTCATTTCATGCGTGAAATTAACAAACTCTTCTGACACGGACTTATCTTGTGGTGCGTTAGGAAGTCATTTACATTTTGAAATTGTAATGAAAAGCTGTACTCCAGTTTTCCCATCAAAAGTTTTAATAATTGAGTTTTATTTTCAACAAGCGCTGCGTTTGTGACATGCTTTGACATGTTTCTATTCACATCGTTATTTTTAACTCTCGCTAATACGTCCTTGGAAACTAAACTTGTCATTTTCACTCATCAATTCCCCGCTTCGAGGTCTCGTCTTATCATAGAACTTTCATAAAGCAAAGCTCTATTACAAAACTCCATTCAACGCATTATTCATCTTCTTTTGCATTATTTGTTGGTAATAATTAAATGAAATATATTAGAGACAATTATTTACATATGAAGTTCATTAACCATCTAAAGGGAACGCATAGTCTCAGAGACATTGTCCATTATTATTAGTTGTTAAAAATTAATCTGTAAGAGGTAGCTGGGTACCCTCTTATTGGCTGCCGCGCAGGCTGTGTTGTCTACTACGTGCGAAAGGTTATAACATTTCTGGTTTTTACATTATTCATTATTACGGTGTCACCACTTACACCTTTTACCGGTGTCACCACTTACACCTTTTACCGGTGACACCACTAAAGTACTGAGCATTAATTATTTATTTAATTCAATTTTATTTACTTGTTTTTCTACAATGTTAGTTTTTGCTCTATAGTATTGTCTTTTTTATTACAAATAACACTAAAAAATACATTTACAAATATTGTTGTTCACACAAACTATATAGTATACGTATTATGTTTTACAGGTGAAATAATTAACAGAAGAAAAAACTACATGTATGTATATATAATTATTATACATAGTGTTATATTGCACTTCTGTAACGATGTACCTTTATTAAAATGTGTATATATTGATATAAATCACATATTAATTAAGCTAGAATTTGACAAAAAATTTGTTTAAAGTCCGGGGAGATGGTTCTTCTACAGCTCACGATAATCAAAACCGTCCGGGCGAGATGGTTCTTCATCTATCGAGCCTTTCGCGACTTGTAATCGTCCGAGATAGGCATAGTTGTTCGGAGTCGTAGTAAATTCTCCGAAGCAGATCAAGATTACGTTAGTAAGATTTTTTCGAGTACGTAGTATTTTTTTGTCATGTATAAAGCGCTGCAAGTGAAGCACTGAATGTCCGGCTCTATAACGCGAAAATTAAATCGCGAAGTGAGTGAGAAGCATTAATACGCTGCTGAAGCATAAATTCGACGCGGGCTAGAAGCCGTGAACAGTAGGGCCGTACGGAGGACCGTCGTGCCAGAGAGCTGTAAAGACAGGCGGCGTGATCAAGGTCGCGCCCGGCAAAAGATGAACGAGCGGTACGAAGCGATCAGCTGCGAGTACGACGAAGTCATATATTACGGAGGAGGCTGTAGGACCAACGAGCTGTTTCTACACACGATTTCGACGAAGATCTATGGGTTGTGAGTATCTGTCTCTGTGAGACGAAACTTAATGGACGTGGCATCAAATAATAGGGACTTGCAATATTTGTAATTCGATGAGGTACAAGTATCTGTTCTAAGAGAACAACATATCGAAATAAAGATTTTCGTAATGTATTTGTTTTGTAGAAGAGAGAAGAACTTCAAGAATCATTTTAGATGAACTGTTTTATTTTTCTCTGTCCATAATTTATATAAAGATCTCATATCGTGCAATATTATGTCATTATCTTTAAAGAGTATTAGTGGTTCTTTGTATTGTGAAATTTAAATGCAAGAAAAATATTAAATAAGAAGAACATTTGTAACAGTAATACCGCAGAGTAATGTTTCTTTAATTATTCTAAAAGGAAAAATATTTGAAAGTGTCAATTCTGTGTAAATATGTTCTACCCAAGAAATCAAAATAAAATTGTGATAATCTGCATCAGAGTTCCGAATCCTTATTTTTATTTAATCTGAATGTGTCTGTGTAATTTAATT
>NNCF01128251.1:0-23441 GCA_002313205.1 Laupala kohalensis
TAAATTAGTTTTTTTTTCCCTCCACGTGGTCATACGCAGTTTGTACTGTTTTTTGACAATAAATTTATTTATTTATTTATTTATACAAATTACCACATCGTGTTTCGTACATGTCTTATTGATAAAATAAAAACACGATATAAATTACAATGATCATCGTTTTTGCACTTTTAGAAATCGTTAAACGAATTTCACTACAAAGGTATCCAAAGCGAGTTATATCAAACATGTCTAGGAATATAATACATTACTTATAAGTATCTCACGTATTAAAAACACACTTTTAAATGAAATAAATTAACATCTTTGCAATATAAATATTGAAACAAATACGTACCTGTACAAATCATACAGAAAAACGCATACGACATATTAATAAGTAAACGTTTTTTCAACAAATTAACTACGATACGTTTGACAATTATTGTTATTCTTCTTATACCGTTTCAAGTAAGTTTTCAAAGATACGATTTTTATCACTTAATTTTTGAACAAAAACACTAATCAAATAAACACATTTTGTTCAAAATACTTTTAACACGTCGTAAAGACCTTAAATAACTTGCACACTATCCTTTGATTAACATCCCAATACGATTCTTCTGCATTTCGCCGCCACTAGACGTACAATTCTTTTTTAAACACAACATTTAAGGCGGCTTTGACAAGTTTGCATGACATATCCACAAGCTAATGTTTTCGTGTGATTTACGTAATATTAAATAACTGAAAAATGTAATTTTGAATTAATATCGTCAAATATAAGGAATTTTCACTTTCATTGCCAATGTCCAGCTACAAGATGAACCAAGTTTCATGCTTGTACGACTAGTACAAGGTACCTAACACATGATTACTAGATGAGTGAGCGAATGAATGAGTGAGTTACACGAAGGGACTTATATAAGATTAGACTCGCCTTGCTTGCTGGGGATGATACCCCCAGACCCCCAAATAGGGCATCCAAAAGAAAAAACCTTATTGCTAAATTTAAATGATTTACCGCTTAGTCCATCGAACGCATAGTGCATCCGGTGACATTTTATTTAAAAACAGAAATTAGGTCTTTACGGTCCCCTATAATGGGAATAAAAATTAACAGCATAATGACTGATTTATTGTATGTATTAACTTTCATGTATTATATTCAATTATGAATATGAATTCCACAGATCTGTTTGTCGTAAATATTCTAAGCATTATTTCTTTACATCTTTGGTTGATGCATAACTACGTTACCAATGTATGTATTAAAATAAATTATGCCTACAACTTGTATATTGCCACCGCACTTCGTAACATTAAATAATTTATTGTCAATTTATCAAATACACTTTGCACTTTCTTGTTTTTCTCCGCACGCACCTTCATTTCGCGAGGCTGGAAACCAATGATGTTTAAGAAAATATTATTATGATATTACAAGTCATGTTCTACATTCATTATCTATTAATTAGTAATTAAAGAATTAAAAAAACTTGAGCACACGTACGAAATGAAAGAATAAATCGATACAAATTTTCCATAAGCACACAACAAATTTTATTGAATATTGATATATTATACTTTGACTGGTAATGCTCATTGTATTGTATTTGAGGAGTAAGCAAATGGGCCTCCTGCATACTGAAGTTACAAGGAGTAAAACAACTAACTTATAATGATACAAATATAAGGGAGATGAAAGATAAAATTTCTTTTTCATGAGAAGCGTTGAAACACAAACTACAATTTTGTATCATAAAAAGCCTTAAAAATTACACAACAGCAATATTCCAAAATACGTCATATCAAATTAAAATGCAAAATTAAAATTAAGTATATCACACAGAAATTGTAGAAGAATCACACTCTGCTGTATTCCTTAAAATCTGTCAATCTCTACGAAAATAATTCAGCCAAAAATACCTAACCGAAAATGCAGTTGGGAAGCTGTGTTTATGAAATAAGCCAATGAATTTCCTGGATGCAAAATCGACTCTGCGATAATCCGACTCTTCGGCAGTCCGTCTCAGCGATAATACGACTCTACGATAATCCGAGTCTGTGATAATCCGACTCTTCGATAATCCGGTTCAGCGATAATCCGGCTTCGGGGTAATTTTAACTCGGGGTTAATTCGACTTTTGGGTAATCCGTCACTGGGATAATCATCCCATATATGCGTTTTTCTCAAATCCCATATATGCGTATTTCTCTTATATGCGTTTTTCCCATATATGAGTTTTTCTCATATATCCGTTTTTCGCATATCCCATATATGCATTTTTCTCATAAATGCGTTTTTCGCATATATGCGTTTTTCCCATATATAATATGACCCTTGGGTAAACCGGCACTGGGATATTCATCCCATATATGCGCTTTTTTTCAAATACTATATATGCGTTCTTTTCTTATATGCATTTTTCCCATATCGCATATAAGCGTTTTTCGAATATCTCATATATGCGTTTTTCGCATATCTAATATATGCATTTTTCGCATAACCCAAATAGGCGTTTTTCGTATATTCCATATAAACGTTTTTCGCATATATGTGTATTTCGCATATCCCATATAAGCGTTTTTCTCATTTATGGGTTTATCCAACATTGCGATAATCCGACTATGTGATAATATGACTCCGATAATCCGACAAATAATAAATACGATTCAAGTAGAGAATAAAACAGTTGTGAAATATAAAATTATCCTAACTTCCTTCAACATAGTAAAAATTATTTTTTCATGCCTAAAATGTTATTCTCTAGGGATGTAAACAAACTTTTGAAAAGAATCAATGCATCGATTTAATTTATAAATGAAACGTAAATATGGTCCATTCTTGGACGTATTGTAAGAGATTCCGAAATAGTTAAAAATATTAGTAAAATTAATAAATACGCTTCTTATTGAAACAGTTTTGAAATATAAAATTAAGCTAACATTATTATACATGGTAAAAATTATTGTTTGTAGCCTAAAACTCGATTCTTTACGAACGTAAACAAAGTTTTATATTCAATCAAGGAATCTATACCAATTACCATCGTCCTTTGCTTACTTATATTGGCTCAACAAGAACATATTAATAAAATAAAAACAATCTTTAATTTACATGGGGCTTCAATGATCTCTGATGTCGACATGAGCCGTAAAGCCCAACAAAAAAAATTAAATTTACTATGAACTTTGTTTTTGCACTTTTTAAGATCATTAAATGAATTTTAATCTCAACACCACAAAATAATCGAAAGCGAATTATATCAAACATGTCTAGGAAAATGATAAATTTCTAAGAATCTCACGTATTAAAATACACACTTTGACAACGTATACAATTAGCATATTTGCTTATAAATAATAACACAAATACGTACCTGAGTTAATCATTCAAAAAAAAACGCATACGACACATTAATAAAAAATATGTTATTTCCACGACTTAACTACAATTACATTTGGGAACTAGTCATTGATGCCGTTTCAAATTAGTTTCAAAGATACGATATTTGTCACTTAATTTTTGCACAAAGACACAAAACAATTAAACGTTAACACGGTTCATTGTGGGATATATTGTAACAGATTGGAAAGTAGTAAACGTTTTAATAATAATTAATAAATACAATTCATGTAAAACATAAACCACTGTTGCGAAATATAAAATTAATCTAACATACTTTTACGTGCTAAGAATAATTGTTTATTGCATAAAACTTCATTCTTTACGAATGTAAACAAACTTTTGAAATGATTCTAGGAATCTATACAAAATGTCACGGCCTGCTGCAAACATTAAATGGCTTGACGATGTCTAATTGATAAAATAATAACAATCTATAAATATACTATGATCTTAGTTTTTGCACTTTTAAAGTTTGTCAAATAAATTTTAATATCAATGCTAAAAAAAAAATCAAAGTGAGTTATATCAAACATGTCTTGTAATATAATACATTCCTTATACGTATCTCACGTATTCAAAAACACACTTTACCTAGGAAAAAATACGCGTCATTGCAATGTTAAATGAATTACATATACGTACCTGAGCTAATCGTTCACAAAACCACGTACGATACATTAATAAATAAATATTATTTCGACAACTTAACTGCAATTACGTTTGGGAACTAGTTATTGTTATTCTTCAGATACCGTTTGAAATATGTTCTCAAAAAACCGATTTTTGTCAATTCATTTTATCACAAAGACACAAAACAAATAAACACATTAAGTACACAATACTTTAACAGTCTATAAAACCTTAAATAACTTGCACTATCCTTTGATTAAAATCCCAATACGAATCTACTAACGTTGCCGCCATTGTTCAACATATTTGTAAACAAACATTCCAGTTGGCTTTGACAAGTTTTATGGCATACTCCCAAGCTAATTTTAGTGTGATTTACGTAATATTAAATCACCAAAAAATGTATTTTAAACATTAAGTTATTGTTTCTAGCTTAAAACTTCATTCTTTACAAACGTAAGCAACATTTTCAAATAAATCAAGGAAACTAAACAAAATGTCAAAATCAGCTGGTTTTACATGAATTATTTTGACCAGACCATTTTAATTAAAAAACACTATATATTTTATAAAAATTACACTTGTAATCATAATCTACGAATACATTCAAAGCGAGTTGTATTAAACTTGTCAAGGACAAGGATAGATTCCTTATCAGTATCTCACGTATTTAAAAACACACTTTGGGAATGTAAATATTGTAAAGTCAATAAATATACGTACCTGAGCAAATAATTCACAAACACACATTCGACACATTAATGAATAACTGTTATTTCGACGATTGAAACTTGACTACGATTTTGGAACTAGTCGTTGATGCCATTTTAAATCAGTTTTCAAAGATATGATTTTTGGCACTTAATTTTTGCACAAAGACACTAATCAAATAAACACATTTAGTGCACAATACTTTTAACACGTATATAAAACCTTAAATATCTTGCACACTATCCTTTGATTAAAATCCCAATACGATTCTTCTGCAGTTCGCCGCCATTAGACGTACAATACTTTTGTAAACACAACATTGAAGGCACAAGTTTGCATGGCACATCCACAAGCTAATGTTTTTGTGTGATTTACGTAATATTAAATCACCGAAAAATTTACTTTTAAATTGATATTGTCAAATATAAGGAATATTAATATTCATTGTCATTCTCCAGCTACAAGATGAACCAAGTTTCATGCTTGTACGACTAGCACAAGGTACCTAACACTTATGATTACTAGATGAGTGAATGAATGAGTCAGTTACACGAAGGGGCTTATATAAGATTAGACTCTGATTGCTCGCTGGGGGTACACCCCCAGACCCCCAAATAACGGGCTGCGCCCGTTCTAAGGCATCCAGAGAAAATAACCTTATTATGATACACAGCATCAAATGCGTAGTGCAACCGGTGACAGTGAATCTAAAAGCAGAGAATAGGTTTTGGCGGTACCGTGTAATAGAAATAAAAATTTGCTCAAAATGACTGATTTGCAGGAAAGTTTCATGCTTGTACGACAAATACAAAGTACCTAACACTTATGATTACTAGATGAGTCAGTTACACAAAGCTGCTTATATAAGATTATAATCGCCTTACTCGCTGGGGATTACATCCCCAGACCCCTAAATAAAGGGCTGCGCCCGTGCTAATGCTCTCGGAGGGGAAAATTTTTTCCCCCTAGATTTAAATGATTCATCGCGTAGTGCTACCTCTAACACTTTATATAAAAGAGGAAAATGGGTTTTGACGGCACCGCATAATAGGAATAAAAATTTCGAACTCTTATTTTAGTCTTGACACGAAATTTCAAGTTATTGTGTAATTAAATAGTGAACATCTTTGGTGGAAATCCTTGATTCTGTCCTACCCAATTTTCGATTTTCATTCAAATTGCTCTCACACATTTCGTCTTGCTTCATTTCTTTTTGCTTAATTTACTGCACAGCAAAAATTCTAAAATAACAGAAGATATTTACATGGGGTTAAAAATTGAGCCCCTACTGTAGTCTGACACCAATTATATTGTTATTCCGACACAAAATAGTGAACTCCTATGTTTGAAATCCTAGATTGTATCTTTCCCAATAAACGTTTTTAATTCTAATAGATCTCAATCGACTCCTCTTTCTTAATTTTTTAATGTTAAATTTACTTTACTCCAAAATTTTATAAATGAATAAAATGTTCTATTAAAATTTATCTCATTAATTTTTGACGGCTTAAATCTTTCTAGCTCAATTTACTACACACCAAAATTCCTATTTTATAGGAAGATATTCACATTTATAAGAAGTGGGTGGGCATAACTGCATTCAGATTGGTTTTTGTGAAAATTCTTGTCTTTACTTCAGCCTGACACCAATTTACTAGTTATTCCAACACAAAGTAGTGTACACCAATGTTGAAATCGAAGATCATGTCTTTCTAAAAGAAAATGTTTTCAATTCAAAATTATCTCATTCGATTACTCTTGCTTAATTCTTTTGTGCTAAAGAAATATTTAAAGCGAATCATATCATACATATTTAGGAAAAATGATACACTTTAAGAACCTCGCGTATTAAAATAACACTTTGACATCGTATACTATAAGCATATTTGCTAAGTAAAAAAATACAAATACGTACCTTAGCCAAACATTCACAAAAACGTATATGACACATTAAAAAAAATGTTAATTCGACATTTGAAACTTGACTACGATTACCTTTTGGAACTAGTCGTTGATGCCATTGTAAATTAGTTTTCAAAGATATGATTTTTGTCACTTAATGTTTGCGCAAAGAAACAAAACAATTAAACGCATATAGTTCTCAATAAATTTTAACACGTCTAAATGACCTTAAATAACTTGCACACTTTCCTTTGATTAAAATCCAAATACAATTCATCTGTAGTTCGCCGTCATTAGTCGTAATATACTTTTATAAAGAAACATTCAAGGTGGGTTTGACAAATTTGCATAGTATATCCACAAGCTAATGTTCGTGTGATGAACGTATAATTAAATCACCGTAAAATGTACATTTAAATTAATATTGTCAAAATTTAGGAATTTAAATATTCATTGTCATTCTCCAGCTACAACGTTTACCAAGTTTCATGCTTGTACATTATTCTTTAAGAATGTAAACAAACTCTTAAAAAGAATCATTGAAACGATTCATATTAAAAATGAAATGTAAATACGGTCTGTTTTTGGACGTGTTGTAAGAGATACCGCAAATTTTTTTTAGATAAATTAATATATACGTTACAAGTTGAACATTGAACACTGTTGTGAAATATAAAACTAAGCAAACATTCCTTCACGTGGTAAAGATAATTGTTTCTCCCCTAAACATTCATTCTGTACGAACGTAAACAAACTTTAGAAATGAATCAGAGATTCTATACAAATTACAACAGCTTGTTGATTTCATGTTTTATTGATAAAATAAATACTCGCTAGAATTTATAATGTTCATAGTTTTTGCAGTTTTCAACATAGTAAAACGAATTTCAATATCAATACTACAACGTTATTCAAATCTACGAATACATTCAAAGCCAGTTATATTGAACTTGTCAAGGTCAATGATAGATTCCTTGTAGGTATCTTACTAATTCAAATACACACTTTGGCATTGTTAATATTGTAGATTAAATAAATAAACGTACCTGAGCAAATAATTCACACAAACGCATGCGACACACGAATGAATAACTGTTATTTAGACGAATGAAACTTGACTACAATTAAGTTTGGGAACTAGTCGTTGTTGCAGTTTCAAATTAGTTTCCAAAGATACGATTTCTTTCCCCCCCCTTTTTTTTTTTTGCACAAAGACACGAAACAATTAAACGCAAATAGTTCACAATACATTTAACACGTCAATAATACCTTAAATATCTTGCAGATTACTTTGCTTAACACCCCAATACGATTCTTTTGCAGTTCGCCCCCATTAGACGTACAATACTTTTGTAAAGTAAACATTCGAGGCGGCTTTGACTAGTTTGCATGGCACATCCACAAGTAATGTTTTCGAGTGATTTACGTAATATTAAATCACCGAAAAATGTACTTTTAAATTAATATTGTCAAAAATAAGGAATTTTAACATTCATTGTCATTCTCCAGCTACATTATATATGCCCCTATGTGTAACTGATTCACTCATTCATCTAGTAATTATAAGTATTAGGTACTTGTACTAGTCGTACAAGCATAAAACTAGGTTCATCATGTAGCTGGAGAAAATGACTGATTTACTGTATGTATTTATTATTATAAATTATTATTTTCAAATAAAAACATGTATTCCGCAGATTTGTTTGTCGCATAAACATTCTAAATTATATTACTCTAAATTCTTATTCTTTGCGTACCAACGCTACTAATGTATATATTAAGAAAATAAATTATGCTTACAACTTGCTCATTTTCACTGCACTATGCAATATGGATTAAATTTTTATAAATTTACGAAACACGCTTTGCACTTAGTCGTATTTTACGTATGCACATTAATTTCTGATACCAACTTTCAAGCTATTCCGTTGCAAGTTTGTGAACACTCTTGTTGAATATCCTAGATTGCGTCCTTCTAAATTATTGCTTTTCATTCAAGTTGATGCGTATCCTTTCCTCTTGTTTAATTCGTTTTTCGCTATATTTACAGCAGTGCAGAATTCGGAAAATAACCGCAAATACCCACAATTATCGAAAGAGGGATTAATATGCATCGGAGGGCAAAACGTTTTTCATATTTGTTTTCAAAAACATTCCTTTTACACAGGTTAATTTCGGACTCTATTTTAGTCTTGACAGAAAATTTCAATTTATT
This sequence comes from Laupala kohalensis, assembly GCA_002313205.1. Taxonomy (NCBI): domain Eukaryota; kingdom Metazoa; phylum Arthropoda; class Insecta; order Orthoptera; family Trigonidiidae; genus Laupala; species Laupala kohalensis. The sequence continues at coordinate 8,850 of NNCF01128251.1, forward strand.
GTGTAACAAAATAGTGAACACCTTTTTCAGAAATCCTTGATTCTGTCCTTCCCAATTTTCATTTTTCATTCAAATTGCTCTCACCCATTTCGTCTGGTTTCATTCCACTTTGCTAAATTATCTGCACCGCAAAATTTCTAAAATAACAGAACCTGTATAGAAAATGGAATTTAAATTTGAGACTACTGTAGCCTGACACCAATTATATAGTCAATCCGACACAAAATATTGAACTCCTGTTTTAGATCCTAGATTGTATCTTTCCCAATTAACGTTTTTAAACCAACCTTGATCTTCGTCTTGCCTTATTGTGTTTTGCTAACTTTATTGCAATTAAAAATACATAATATATAAAAGGATGTTTACCTTTTTAAAAAGTTAAGTATAACATGCATACCTTCTTTCAGATTTGTTATTCCATGTTGGAAATCCTAGTTTGTGTCATCCAAGTTATTGTGTAACAAAATAGTGAACACCTTTGTTGGAAATCCTTGATTGTGTCCTTCCCGTCATTCCTTTTTTGCTAAATTATCTTCACTGCAAAATTCACAAAAAAACCAAAGATATTTACATGAATAGAAAATGGGGTTACAATTTGAGAAACTATTTTAGCCTGGCACCAATTATATAGTTATTCCGACAAATAATAGTGAACTCCTATGTTTGAAATCCTAGATCGTATCTTTCCCAATTAATGTTTTTAAATCAAATTGATCTCGATTCCTGTTTCTTAATTGTGTTTTGCCAACTTCATTGCAATTCATAATTCCTAATAAATACTAGGATGTTCACCTATATAAAAAGTTATGTTTAACATGCATTTGGGGTCATACCTTCTTTCAAATTTGTTCTTCCATGTTGGAAATCCTAGAATGTGTGTTTTCCAATTATGGTATTCTATTCAAATTTATTTAACTCAGTTCTCATTACTCAATTCTTTCTCGCTAAATTTTCTGCACTGCAAAATTTTTAAACCAACAGAACAAATTTACATTTTTCGAAAATGGGGTTAATGTGCATCGGTGGGCATAACTTCCTTCATATTTGTTTTTAAGAAAATTCTTTTTCTTCTTCTTCTTCAGTTGGCTCTACAGTCCCAAATGGACCTTCGCCTCCTCGACAAGCCTTCTCCCTTTTTCCCTGTCTTTTGACGCCAACTTCCAGTTAATAATCCTGGCTTTCTTAAAATCTTCCACCACACAATCCCACCATCTACTTCTTGGTCTTCCTCTTGTTCTCACTCCATCCAGTTGGCCATTTACCACCTTCTTTACAGTTCTGCTCTCATCCATCCTATTAACATGACCCAGCCATTTCAATCTACTTACTCTTATGTACGTGACAACGTCAGTATCTTGGTACAACTGCGCTATTTCGTTATTATACCGTACTCTCCACTGACCATTCTCCTTAACCCCTCCATAGATTCTCCTGAGAATTTTCCTTTCAAAGATTTTCAATCTTTCACATACTCCTTTTGTTAATGTCCATGTCTCAGCACCGTACATAATCACCGGTCTTATTAGTGTTTTGTATATCCTAATTTTGGTTTGGCGTGGCACGATATGGTTTTTAATTAATGGAAGTAGAGCAAAATATGCTTTATTAGCATTTGTAATTCTTCTATCTATCTCCATATTTATTTCATTTCTAGCTGTAAGCAACGTTCCCAGATAAATAAATTCTTGTACTACATCAAATTTATGTTTACCAATGATAATTTTGGTATCTTTGATATTTTTCCTTCTGGAGACTGTCATAAATTTTGTTTTTGCTTCATTTACTTTCAGACCAAGCCTAGAGGTATATTCTTCCAACTGGATGAATTTCTCCTTCACATCCTCCACTCTCCTCCCTGATATCACTATATCATCCGCATACGCTAGTATTTGGTGTGTTCTATACAGAATGTTCCCACGGTAGTCTATTCCAGCCATCCGAAACGCTATTTCCAATGCTACGTTAAACAACATCGGGGCTACACTATCTCCTTGTCTAAATCCTGTTTCAAGGCTTATTTCTTCCGATATATTTACACCTGTTTTAACTTTGGCTTGGTTCTCTTCATTCATTAGCTTGCACATCCCTACCAACTTTTTAGGTATTCCCATCTCATGCATCTGATCCCACATTTCTTCTCTCCAAATACAGTCGTAGGCGGACGTAAAATCGAGAAATAGATGGTGTGTAGTAATATTTCTTTCCCAACATTTGTCCAATGTCTGTCTCATAATACATATCTGGTCTATTGTTGATCTATCCGACCGAAATCCACACTGATACTCTCCAATCAGCTCATCTACATATGGTTTGAGTCTATAACACACTATTTTAGACAACACTTTGTAGCCTGTGCAGAGTAAGGTGATGGCTCTATAATTGTCACACAACGTTTCATCCCCTTTTTTGTGTATTGGATTAATAATTCCACATTTCCATTCCCTCGGTATTACTTCCATTTCCCAAACTTTCGTAATCAGTTGGTGCATAATTTTCATCATCGCATCCCCACCACATTTATATAATTCACTCTGAATTCCATCGCATCCTGGCGCTTTACCACTATTCAAGCTTGCTACAGCTTTTTTAATTTCTTGTACCGATGGTGGAGCTACGTCTGGTTCCGCTGTTTGGTATTCCCCATGTTTCTCATATCCCCTCATACTTTCATCCTCTTTGTACTGAAAATGATTCGCGTAGTACTCTGCCCATCTACTCGAAATTTTGTTTCCCTCCGTTAGAATTGTTCCATTATGCGCTCTAATGATTACTGCTCTAGGTTTGAATCCATTCTTGATGTATTTGACTTCCCTGTACCATTCTCTAGCTTCTCCGCAATTGTACTTTTCCTTAATATTTTCCCTCTTACTATCCCACATTTGTCTCATTTTCTTCCTATACAGCTTGTTACACTTCTTTCTTTTTTCTTTATATGTTTGTTCGTTTTGTCTTGTCGGTCTTCTCCTGTGCTTTTCACACATTCCTTTCATGGAGAACCTTTCCACATTCTTCATCATACCACTCATTTCTTTTCGGTCTTCCCTCCTTCCCTAGCACCTTCCCCGATATCACTACTATGCTTCCTCTTACATTTTTCCACATCTTTTCTACATTTGAATCATTCTCATTGATTTTCAGGAGTGCATTTTCTAGCTCTTTACAATATTTCTCCTTGTATTCCTTATTTTCTAATTTTTTAACATCCCATTTCCCCATTTCACTTTTCTTTATTTTTGGTGTCTTACTAACTTTCAAATTAACTTTGGCCCTTACTAGAAAATGGTCCGTTTCTATCTTTGCTCCCCTCATACTTCTTACATCATTTATATTCTTACAGTGCCTCCTGTCTACCACTACATGATCTATCTGATTCAAATATCGGCCGTCAGGTGATCTCCAAGTACCCTTGTGACATCTTTTGTGTGGATACCATGTATCTGAGACCGCAAGGTTTTTACCATTGGCTAGATCCACTAACCTTCTTCCGTTATTGTTAGTATTTTCGTGTATGGTATACGGTCCACATGCTGGTAGCACATAACTTTCCTTGCCCACCTGGGCATTGAAATCCCCCAATATGACTCTCATGTCATATGATGGTATAGTGTCGATGACTCTCTAATTCACAGCGTAGAAAATCTCCTTTACATCATCCTCCTTCTCCTCTGTAGGAGCATGTACAGATACAAATGTAACATTATAAAATTTCATCCTAAGTCTAATGAGACAAATTCTTTCATTTATTAACCTATAATCTATCAAACTGTGTTGTACCCTACCACTTAAATAGAACCCTGTGCCAAATTCATGTTTTCCTTCTTCTTTCCCACTATATACAATTGTGTATTTTCCTTTAGATTCCACACCCTTCCCGATCCACCTAATCTCTTGCAGTGCACATATATCCATTTTAAACTCTGTCATTTGCTTTTCTAGTTCCTTTACCGCCCCCTTTCTGTATAATGTCTTAACGTTCCAAGTTCCAATATTCATTACCTTATTCAATTGCCTATTTCTGTCATACCTGGGATTCCACTTCCGAGGCTTCTGAGTTTTCCTAACCTTAACATTTTTTACAGAGATAGGGTGTCAACCTAAAATAACCCCCTGAGATCCGGAGGACCAATGATTTTTGGTCGAGGTTTACTCCCCTAGGGAAGTTGGTTCCACTACACCTACAGAGGCCCCCCTCCCCCTTGGTTTTCTGTCAGGGTTTCCTTCCTTTAGCCTATGACTCCCGTTTTAAGGCGCCGGAGACACGCCTTTCGCCTGTTCTCGTTAGCCACAACGCAATTTGGCTTAGGTAACCGACTCGCATCCGCTGCCATCTCCGATGAGATGGCGCAGAGTCGAGAAGGTACCCATGGCCACCAGCATCTCAGAATCTTAAGCTAAGGTTCTGAGAGCCACATGTTGTGTTGCCCAGGGGTCCCCACTAGGAGGTGAGAATCAGACTTGACTGACAGAGCCCTATTTAACGGGACAGCATGCAGGCACTTAACGGTATACACTTATAGGCATTGTGTATCCCACCTGCGCCATATCAGCCAATTGACCCCCAAGAAAATTCTTTTTACAGGGGTTAATTTGAGACTCAACTTTAGCCTGACACGAATTATCTAGTTATTCCGACACAAAATAGTAAACACGTCTGTTGGACATCATAAACTGTATCTTTCCCAATAAATGTTTTTATTTCAAACTCATCTCTTTTAATTATTCTATCTTAATTCTTTAGTGGTAAATTTACTTTATTCCTAAATTTATTAAATGGCTCAATTTTTTTACAGAGGTTAATTTCGAACTCAATTTTTGTCTTGACACCAAATTTCAAGTTATTGCGTAACAAAATAGTGAACACCCTTGTTGGAAATTCTTGATTCTGTACTTCCCAATTTTCGTTTTTCATTCAAATTGCCCTCACTTGTTTAATTTTCTTTTGCTAAATTTACTGCATCGCAAAATTTCTAAAATAACAAGATATTTACATTTATAGAAAAAAGGGTTAATGTGCATCGTAGGGCATAAATTCTTTCATATATGTATTTAAGAAAATTCCTTTACAGTGGGTTAATTTGAGACTCTTCTTTAGCCTGACACGAATTATCTAGTTATTCCGACTTAAAATAGTGAACAATTATGTTAGAGATCCTAGATTGTATCTTTTCCAATAAACGTTTTCAATTCTAATTGGTCACATTCGACTCCTCTTGCTTAATTGTTTAATGGTAAATGTACTTTACTCCAAAATTTTATAAATGGCCCAATATTGTCTATGAAAATTAATCTCATTCGATTTGTACTGCTTAATTCTTTCTGGCTCAATTTACTACACTCCAAAATTCCTATTTTATAGGAAAATATTCACGTGTATAAGAAGTGAGATTAATATGCATGGTAGGGCATAACTGCATTCTGATTTGTTTTTTTAAAAAATCTTTCCACAGGAGTTTATTTTAGTCTCTCGTTTAGCCTGATACCAATTCTCTAGTTATTCCAACACGATGCAGTGAACACCAATGTTTGAAATCCTAGATTGTGTCTTTCTAAAAAAAATGTTTTCAATTCATATTGTACTCATTCAATTCCTCTTGCTTAATTGTTTTGTGCTAAATAATTCAAAGTGAATTATATCATACATATCTAGGAAAAAGCACACAACAAATTTTATTGAATATTGATATATTATGCTTTGACTGGTAATGCTCATTGTTTTGTATTTTAGGAGTAAGCAAATGGGCCTCCTGCTTACTGAAGTTACAAGGAGTAAAACAACTAACTTATAATGATACAAATATAAGGGAGATGAAAGATAAAATTTCTTTTTCAAGAGAAGCGTTGAAACACAAACTACAATTTTGTATCTTTAAAGAGCCTTAAAAATTACACAACAGCAATTTTCCAAAATATGTCATTCCAAGTTTACATACAAAATTAAAATTAAGTATATTACACAGAAATTGTAAAAGAAGCAAACTCTGCTGTATTCCTTAAAATCTGTCACTCTTTACGAAAATAATTCAGCCAAAATTAACTAACCGAATAATGCAGTTGGGAAGCTGTGTTTATGAAATACGACCATCCATTTCCTGGATACAAAACCGAATCTGCGAAATTGCGACTTTGTGAAATTCCGACTCTGCCAAATTCCGACTCTGCGATAATCCGACTTAACAATCCGACTCTGAGACAATCCGACTCTGCGATAATCCGACTCAATGACAATCCGACTCAACGACTATCCGCCTCTGCGACTATCCGGCTATGCGACAATCCAGCTCTGCGGTAATCCGGCTCTGCGGAAATCCGCCTCTCCGGTAATCCGCCTCTGCGATATTCTGGCTGCGGTAATCCAGCTTCGCGTTTTTCGCAAATCACATAAATGCGTTTTCGCATATCACATAAATGCGTTTTTCCCATATGTGCGTTTTTCCCATATCCCATATATGCGTTTTTTCGATATATGCGTTTTTCGCATATCCCATATACGCGTTTTTCCAAATATGTGTTTTTCCCAAATATGCGTTCTTCGCATATCCCATATATGCGTTTTTCCCCTTATATTCATTTTCCCCATATATGTGTTTTTCCCATATATGCGTTTTCCCCATATCCCATATATCCATTTTTCCGTAATATTTGTTTTTCGCAAATCCTATATATGCGTTTTTCGCATATCCCATACTTGCATTTTTCCTATATATGCATATTTCGCATATCCCATATAAGCGTTTCTCTCATATATGCGTATTTCCCCTATATAATTTTTGTCACTTTTTACGAAAAATAACACTACAAAAGTCTTAGCGGATTTCACACAGGGTTTTTTTTTAGTAAAAACTGCAATACATGCACATATTAGTGTTTCCAACTAACGAATTAGCGATACTATCTTGCATTTTACACAATTTTGACACTTTCAACGAAGAAATTCAATTTTCCAGCAAAATTAACACTACAAAAATCTTAGTGCATTTCACAGAAATTTTGTAATTTTTTACTAAAAACTGCAATAACTTTGCAACGTAATCGTTGTCAAATTTTATTCGTCGAAAGAACATTTATTCATTAATGTGCCATATACGTTTTTGTGAATGATTAGCTCAGGTACGTATTTGTATTGTTATTTATATTGCAAAGATGTTAATTATTTCCATTGATAAGTGTGTTTTTTAATAAGTGATGTACGTATAAGGAATGTATTATATTGCTAGTCATGTTTGATATAACTTGCTTTGAATAACTTTGTAGTATTGACATTGAAATTCGTTTAACGATTTTAAAAAGTACAAAAACTATGAACATTTTAAATTATATCGTGTTTTTATTTTATGAAGGGTCTTTGGAGATGATGTGGCTCAGTTTCTGTTCCGCTTTTAGTCGTCTATGGTCGGGAGGATCTATGTGGGTCAGTACTGGGAGCCAAGGAGTCGGAGTGGGTCTTAATGTTCCCAAAATTATTCCCATTGTTTCCTTGAGTTGCACATCCAGCTTCTTAACATCCAGATCTCTCAGATCCTTAAAAGTGCAAAAACTAAGGTTATAGTAATTTATAGTGTTTACAATATAATGGGTCGTATTTGCAACTAACAAATTAGTAATACTATTTCTATCAAAATGTATAATATAGAAAATTTATCAATTTTTCAATTTTATTCCTTGAGTCGTAATGCTACTGGCTAACTATATTCAAGGAATGCATACAGAAGTTGCAAGGAGTAAAATAACTAACTTATAATGATACGTATTAAAGACAGATGACTGATAAAATTTCTTTTTCACGAGAAACGTTGAAACATTAACTTAAAATTTGTATCTTAAGGAGCCTAAAAATCACATAATTAGACCAAAATATACTCACAGTATTTCGCTAAATGTCATTGCAATATACGTGAAATGCAAATACGGTCCGTTGTATTGGACGTATGGCAAGAGATTCAAATATAGAGAATTTGATTTGAAAAATGTATAAATGCGTATTAATTTGATCGTGAAACAGTGTTCTGAAATATATAAATAACCTAAATACCTTTATATAGTATAAATTATTGTTTCTTGCCTAAAACGTTATTCTTTCTAAACGTTAACATATATTTGGTGAGAATCAATGAATCGATTCAAATTTTCACGACCTGCTGCATCCATAAATTGGCTAGTACATATCTTTTTGTTAAAATTAAAACACGAAATAATTTGTTATGACCTTAGAAATTTCTCTTTTATACATCATAAAACGAATTTCAATCTCAAAACTCCAAAAAAATATAAAAAAATCGAAGTAATATCAAACATGTAAAAAAAAAAAAAGATTCATTCATTATAACTATCTCGCGTATTCAAAAACTAATTTTTGGCATGGAAAATAAAATACAAATACGAACCTTAACTATACATTCATTATACTTACACGAAACATTATTGAATCAATTCTATTTTAACGAATACAACATCATTGTGAATACTTTTCGAACATACGAATGTTTTCGAATCCCGTTTCAAATGTCCACAGATACAATTACTTACAGAAAACAAAATGTACTCACTGTCTTTCGCTGAGAGTCTGCATAGAATATGAAATGTAAATACAGACCATTCTTGGGCGTATTGTATGAGACTCCGAAATAGTAATAATTATTAGAAAAATTAAAAAATACATTTCCCATAGAACATGAAACACTCTTTTGAAGTATATAATTAAGCAAACATTCTTTTACATGGTAAATATTTATCTTTGTAACCTAAAACAACATTCTTTACGAACGTAAACAATCTTTTGTATTGAATCAAGGAACCTATACAATTTACCATCGCCCGTTGTGTACTTAAATTGGCTCAACAAGTACATATTAATATATTAAAAACTCCAAATATTCTATGAACATTGTTTTTGCACTTTTTAAGAACATTAAATGACTTTTAATCTAAACACCACAAAATAATCCAAAGCGTTTTTTGTCACCTAATCGAAATACCACAAAATTAAAAACCAATATCAAACAAGTCTACGAAAATGATACATTTCTAAAAATCTCACGTATTTAGAAACAAACTTTGACAACGTATACAATTAGAATATTTGCAATATAAATAACAATACAAATACGTACCTTAGCCAAATATTCACAAAAACGCATACAACACATTAATTAATAAAAGTTATTTTGACGAATAAATCTTGACTACGATTACATTTGAGAACTAGTCATTGATGCAGTTTCAAATTAGTATTCAAAGATACGATATATTTCACTTTTTTTTTTTTTGCATAGACACTAATCAAATAAACACATATGTAGTATACAATACATTTAACACGTCTATTAAAACCTTAAAAAAATTGCACTATATCCTTTGATGAACATCCTAATACGATTATTCTGCCGTTCGGCGCCATTAGACATACAATACATTTGTAATCAAAACATTCGAGGCGGCTTTGCCAAGTTTTCATGGCACAACCACAAACTAATGTTTTCATGTCATATACGTAATATAAAATTATCGAAAAATGTACTTATAAATTAATATTGTCAAATTTTAGGAATTTAAACATTCATTGTCATTCTCCAGCAACAAAATGAACCAAGTTTCATGCGTGTACGACTAATACAAGGTACCCAATACTTACGATTACTAGATCAGTGAGTGAATGAATGAGTGAGTGAATCAGTTACACGAAGGGGCTTATATAAGATTAGACTCGCCCCAGACCCCCAAATTATGGGCTGCGCCTGTGCTAGGGTAACCAGAGAGAAAAAAACCTTTTGCTGTATTTAAATGATTCACCGCGAAAACCATTGAACGCGTATTCCGTCCGGTGACACTTTATCTAAAAGCAGGAAATAGGTTTCGACGGCACCGAATAATAGCAATAAAAATTTCGAACTCTTTAGTCTTGACACAAATTTTCAAGTTATTGTGTAACAAAATAGTGAACACCTTTGTAGGTAATCCTTGATCCTCGATTCCATTTTTCATTTTCCATTCTAATTGCTCTCACCCATTTCGTCTTGTTTCATTCCTTTTTGTCGAATTTTCTGCACTGCAAAATTTCTAAAATAACCGGAGATACATGTATAGAAAATGGGGTTAAAATTTGATACTCTACTGTAGCCTGACACCAATTACATAGTTATTTCGCCACATAATAGTGAACTCCTATGATTGAAATACTAGATTGTATCTTTCCCAATTTATGTATTTAAATCAAATGTATCTTACTCCATTTCGGTTGCTTAATTGTGTTTAGCTAACTTTATTAAAATTTAAAGTACCTAATAAATACGAGGATGTTCACCGTTATAAAAAGTTATGTTTAAATGCATTTGGGGGCATACCTTCTTTCAGATTTGTTCTTCCATGTTGAAAGTCCTAGTTTGTGTCCTTCCCATTTATATTCTGTTTAAATTAATCTCATTCAGTTTTCATTACTTAATTCTTTTTTTCTAAATTTACTGCGCTGCAAAATTTCTAAAATAACCGAAGATATTTACTTTTATAGGAAATGGGGTTAATGTGCATTCATATTTGTTAAATTCATTCATATTTGTTTTTAAGAAAATTCTTTTTAACGGGTTTAATTTGAGACTGCACTTTAGCCTGACACCAATTTTCTAGTTATTCCGACACTAAATTGTAAACACCTTTGTTGGAAACTCTAGATTGTACCTTTCCCAATAAATATTTTCATTGCAAACTGATCTCATTCAATTCATCTTGCTTATATCTTTAGTGTTAAATTTACTTTATTCCTAAATGTTTAAAATAGCTCTAAATTTTCTTTTTACAGAGGTTAGTTTCGAACTCTATTTTAGTGTTGACACCAAATTTCAAGTTATTGTGTTACAACATTGTGAACACCCTTGGAAATTCTTGATTCTGTTCTTCCCAATTTTCGTTTTTCATTCAAATTGCCCTGATTCGTTTCCTCTTGTTTCATTTTTGTTTTGCTAAATATACTGCACCGCAAAATTTCTAAAATAACAGAAGATATTTATATTTATAGAAAATGGGGTTAATGCGCATCGCAGGGCATAACTTCTTTCCTATTTGTTTTGAAGAAAATTCCTTTAAGAGGGGTAAATTTTAGACTCTACTTTATCCTAACACCAATTATCTAGTTATCTTGACACAAAATAGTGAACACCTATGTTAAAAATCCTTGATTGTATCTTTCCGAATAAACGTTTTCATGTCTAATTGACCTCATTCGACTCCTCTTGCATAATTCTTTAATGGTAAATGTACTTTACTTCAGAATCTTATAAATGGCTCAAAATTTTCTATTAAAATTTATCTCATTCAGTTTTTAATGCGTATTTCTTTCTAGATCAATTTACTACACTCCAAAATTCGTATTTTATACGAAGATAATCACATTTATAAGATGGGTTAATATGCATGGCAGGGCATAACTGCATTCAGATTTGTTTTTGTGAAAATTCTTTCCACCTGAGTTAAGTTTAGTCTCTACTTCAGCCTGACACCAATATTCTAGTTATTCCAATACAAACTAGTGAACACCAATGTTGGAAATAGAAGATTTTGTGTTTCTGATGAAAATGATATCAATTCATATTGAACTCATTCGATTCCCCTTGCTTAATTCTCTATTGCTAAATAATTCAAAACGAATTATATCATACATATCTAGAAAAATTATACATTTCTAAGAATCTCACGTATTTAAAAACACACTTGGACGACGTATAATACAGGCATATTTGCTTAGTAAATAAAATACAAATACGTACCTTAGCCATACATTCAAAAAAACGCACAAGATACATTAATGAATAAATGTTATAACGACGAATGGAACTTGATTACGATTACGTTTGGGAACTAGTCATTGATGCCATTTCAAATTAGTTCTCAAAGATACGATTTATGTCACTTATTTTTTGCAGAAAGACTCAAAACAATTAAACGCGTATAGTTCTCAATTCTTTTTACACGTCTATAAAACTTTAAATATCTTGCACTATCCTTTGATTAACATACCAATTCGACTCTTCTGCAGTTCGCCGCCATTAGTCGTACAATACTTTTGTAAACAGAGATTCAAGGCGCCTTTGACACGTTTTCATGGCACATCCACAAGCAATAATTTGTATGATGAACGTAATATTCAATCACCATAAAATGTACTTCTAAATTAAGATTGTCAAATTTTAGGAATTTAAACATTCATTGTCATTCTCCATCTACAGGATAAACCAAGTTTCATGCTTGTACTTTATTCTTTAAGAATGTAAACAAACTTTTAAAATGAATCAAAGAATCGATTCATATTAAAAATGAAATGTAAATACGGTCCGTGGTTGGACGTATAGTAAGTGATTCCGAAATTGTTAAAATTATTAGAAAAATTAAAAAATGCGTTTTATATTGTTCATGAAACACTGTTTTGAAATATAAAACTAAGCTAAAATTTTTTATATGGTAAAAATTATTTTTGTAGTCTAAATCACCATTTCTTACGAACGAAAACATTTGTGTTGAATCAAGGAATCTATACAAATTACCATTGCCCGTTGCGTACTAATTTTGGGTCAACAAGAACATATTACTATAATAAACCACACTTTATTTTACTATGAATTAAATTTTTGCACTTTTTAAGATTATTGAACGAATTTTAATCTCAACACCGCAAATTAATTCAAAGCGAATTAGATCAAACATGTCCAGGAAAATGATACTTTTTTAAGAATCTCACGTATTTAAAGACATTTTGACAACGTATACAATAAGCATATTTGCTATTTAAATAATAATACAAACACGTACCTGAGCTAATCATTCACAAAAACGCATACGGCACATTATTAAGTAAATTGTAATTTGACGAATGTAACTTGAAAACGATTACATTTGGGAACTATTCATTGAAGCCATTTCAAATGTGTTTTTAAAGATATAAAAATTTCGTCACTTAACTTCTGCGCAAAGACACAAGACATCTAAACACATGTATAGTACACAATACTTTTAACACGTCTATAAAACTTTAAATAACTTTGCACTATATCCTTTGATTAACATCCCAATACGATTCTTCTGCAGTGCGCCGCCATTAGACGTACAATCCTTTGGTAAACAACCAAAGATTCGAGGTGGCTTTGAAAAGTGTGCATGGCACAACCGCACGCTTTTGTTTTCGTGTGATTTACGTAATATTTAATCACCGAAAAATGTACTTTTAATTTGATATCGTCAAATAGAAGGAATTTAAACATTCATTGTCAGACTCCAGCTACAAGATGAACCAAGTTTCATGCTTGTACGACTAGTACACGGTACCAAACACTTTTGATTACTAGATGAGTGATTGAGTTACACGAAGGGGCGTATATAAGATTAGACTCGCCTTGCTTGCCCCAGACCCCCAAATAAGGCTTCCAGAGTGGAAAAAAACCTTTTCCCTAGATTTAAATGATTCATCGCGTAGTCCATCGAACGCGTAGTGTAACCGGTATCACTTTATATAAAAGAGGAAAATAGGTTTCGACGGCACCGAATAATAGCAATAAAAATTTTGAACTCTATTTTAGTCTTGACACAAAATTTCAAGTTATTGTGTAACAAAATAGGGAACACAATAGTTGGAAATCCTTGATTCTGTCCTTCCCAATTTTCGTTTTTCATTCAAATTGCTCTTACCCATTTTGTCTTGTTTTCATTCCTTTTTGCTAAATTAACTGCAGAGCAAAATTTCTAAAATAACCAAAGATATTCTCATGTATAAAAAATGGGGTTAAAATTTTAGACTTTACTGTGGCCTGACACCAATTATATAGTTATTCCGACACGCAACAGTGAACTATGTTTGAAATCCTAGATTGTATCTTTCCCAATTAATGTTTTTAAATCAAATTGATCTTATTCGATTTCTTTTGCTTTTGCTAACTTTATTGCAATTCATAATACCTAATAAATACGAGGATGTTCACCTTTATAAAAAGTTACGTTTAACATGCATTTGGGGGCATACCTTCTTTCAGATTTGTTCTTCCGTGTTGTAAATCTTAGTTCTTGTCCTTCTCATTTATGGTATTCTATTCAAATTTATCTCATTCAGTTTTCATTACTTAATTCTTTCTCGCTAAATTTACTGCACTGCAAAATTTCTCAAATAACCGGATATATTTTCTTTTATAGAAAATGGGGTTAATGTGCATCGTAGGGCATAACTTTTTTCATATTTGTTTTTAAGAAAATTCTTTTTTCAGGGGTTAATTTGAGACTTTACTTTAGGCTGACACCAATTATCTAGTTACTCGGACACAAAATAGTTAACACCTTTGTTGGAAATTCCAAATTGTATCTTTCCCAATAAATATTTTCATATCATGCTGATCTCATTGGATTTCTCTTGCTTAATTCTTTAGTGGTAAATTTACTTTATTCCTAAGTTTTTAAAATGGCTCAAAATTTTCTTTTTACAGAGGTTAATTTTGAACACTATTTTAGTGTTGACACCAAATTTCAAGTTTTTGCGTAAGAAAATAATGAACACCATTGTTGGAAATTCTGGATTTTGTACTTTCCAATTTTCGTTGTTCATTCAAATTGCCCTCGAAGATATTT